>VWZI01019365.1:1105089-1121314 GCA_013396835.1 Psilopogon haemacephalus
TTTTTTACTGGCTACTGTATAACGTCTGTGAGCCTCTGTGTGTGTGTGTGTGCGTGCGCGACTGCAGTCCATGCATGCGAGTTCTACTGGTAATATGAAAGCCTGCTGTAAGACTGCAAGAAAAATTTACTGTAGCTTTGCTTTAATAAACAGTAGAGATTTTTTGTTGTTGTTGTTAGTAACAACCTGAAGGGGAAAAAAAAAGAAGAAAACAAACAAACATTTAAAAAAAAAGAAGGAGGAAAAAAAAAGAGATCTGAAACTAACATTCCCTTGAGTGCTCGTGTGGAGGAGTGTACACAGTTCAGACTATGTCTTTTGTTCTTGGGTTTTCTCCCCATCCGTTTTACAATTGTGGTTGTCCAGATTGTTACTGTTATGAGGGGAAAAAAAAAAAAAAAAAGCAACAACAAAACACAATCATTTAAAACCAAAATCAGTTTTAAATAAGGTGGAAACCAAAATACAATGCCTTTTCTGATAATTTGCCCATGTGTGCGTGTATCATTTTGTGGGTTAAGCACTAAGATTTCTCTTTAGTTGGTGGATTTAAGTTGTAGTCTGTTTGTTTGTTCTCTAAACTGGAGGTTATGTAGTATTGTGCTGACTGCAGGTGACAGAGCAAAGCAAGTGCTGCTTATTTCAGTATGGCACCCACGTATTTGAGAAGAGCACTTTCACCTTACACTGTTTAGGAGAATCTCACTCCTTTGCCTGTCACAGCCTTTCTCTTCTATCAGAAGAGCTGAGGAAGGTGAGTCTTCAGTTTGCATCTTAGGGTGCGCTTAAGGATTTTACAGGGGCTCAGATTTGGATTCACGAGGTCTCATTTCTGGATGCCTGTGTGATGGGTTAGGAACTTCACACACACACTTGAGATATAGCAGACTAGCTCAGGCAGCTTGGAAGCAAAATGTACAAGTATATATACACAATGTATTTGCAAGTATTTACAATTATATACAAATTAGAAATACTACAGAAATCCAGACTCCCTCCTGGACAAAGAAAAGACTGCCCAGAAGGGCTCAAGGCTACCCTCTCTTTCTCTACTTTCCCAGGCAGACAAAACAACCACCCAAGCTTACATTGATTTCTGTTAGCCAGGGTTAGAGGAAAGATGTTAGAGTGGAGTGAGGAGGAAGCAAACAGGTCCAGCATCGCAGACCAGAGTGGGACAAACTGTTGACATTTTGGCTTTTTATCTGTCTCAGCAAACCAATGAATGATACAGAATCATAGAATGGTTTAGGTTGGAAGGGACCTCAAAGATCATCCAGTTCCAACCCCCTGCCATAGGCAGGGACACCTCCCAGTAGAACAAGTCCCTCAAGGCCTCATCCAGCCTGGCCTTGAACACCTCCAGGGAGGGAGCAGCTACCACCTCCCTGGGCAACCAGTTCCAGTGTCTCACCACCCTCACTGTAAAGAACTTTGTCCTACCATCCCATGCTAAACCATAGGCTTCCTCGTTATTTTCTTTTCACAACCAATGATCTAATTTCTCTCATTAAAATATTCCAGTTAGCCTCAAACCAGCACAGCCCAGAATGTGAGCGGTAACATGGGGGCTGTGTGTGCCCCAGAGCTGAGCTGGCTCACTGTGTTCCAAGGCCACCTGGATACTGGTAGCTTCCAGCTGTATTTGCTGGTCATGCACATCTTCTGAGAAATGAGTTAAAGATCCCCAGTGCCACCCCGAGGAATGCTGGCACCTGGCCTTGTTCCTTGGACCACAGAAGAAGCTAAAAAAGCACATCAGTTCTTAGAGTGGGGTTGTACTGCTGCAGATCCTGGGGGTGGCCCTGTGCCAGTGGGAGACCTTCTGCCAACATGTCTGTTGGCATGAGGGAAAAATCTCCTTGTTTGTTTTCCTGCTATTCCACTACAGGCTGAGGGAACCCCTTACTTTTTCTTTGGACATAGAGGCGAGTACCAGTAAGCTGAGATTATGCTTCTAGTCTTAAAAGTCCAAAAGAAGCAGTGGTGTGCATGTTTTATGACTCCTGGAAGGTTTTTAGGGTTTTCAAGACCATAAGGAACAAACAGGACAAAACTCCTGACTTTTAAGTTCATGCATGCCTGAGTAGGAACAGGACTATCAAAGTGGCTATTGGTTCTTCGTGCTTTTAGACCTGGACCAAGGGCAGCTGATGTGGGAGGAGGAGTGGTGCAGGACAGGACACTGGGCAGGTGAACTCCTTGGAGACATCCTGGCTGGTGCCTCTGCAGGGGGAAAAACATGGACAAGCAGAAGAGTTCTAAAGCTCCAGTTTTGGAGCTTGAAAAAATGATTGATTCTCCCTTTGTAGAAAGGCAACAAAGGCCTAAAAGAGCTCTTTCCCCATGTGCATTGCATGGGTGTAGAATGGGGAAGATGTGAGGACAGAGGTAAGTGTGCATCCCTAACCACAGAGCACTAAACCCACCCATTTCCAGGTGTAAGGGACAAGTCAGGTGTATGGGAGTCAGGAAAACTTTGCTTCAACACTGAATCGTAAGCAGTGCAGCACAATGGAGAACATGTTAATGTCAATCCACTGCTGATTTTTCTTTACAGTATGCTTTAAATGTTGATGCCAGTCCTCGAAGTCTTCTTTTTGCTGGAGTCCGTGATGGTGCAGTGCCACTTACACAACACGTCTGCATCTGCTGACGCTGGCTCTGAGGGCAAGGACCCAGTGAGTGTCCTGACAGGCTTGGGGTGTGTCACTTGGGACAGGCCCTGCAGAGCATCGTCTGGTGGCTCCATCACAGGGTCCTCCAGTTGCATCAGGGACTCCTGGGGCTGATGGGTACTTAAGCACTGCTTCAGTGTTCTCGAGGGACTCCAGCTCTGATGATGTAAATCCCTCTCTGGGAGCACCCATGTCATTTTCCTGCAGCATATCATCACGCTCGTGCAGCCCAGTGGGGATGGGCGTTGCCTGAAGGTGGAGCAGGAGGAGGGAATCGAGTGTCTTGGTGCTTGCTGGCAGCCTGCTCTCAGACCTTGTACCTGCCTAACTCGAGGCTAAGAAAAATGGAGGTGCAGTAAAGCTCCTGCAATATGTGTAGTCATCAAAAACTTCCTGGAGGCAGGAAATCTGAACAAGCCTCTAGGACAGAAACAAAGGAGGCTTCACTGAAAGCAGGAGGCTGTTCCAGCTGGCAATGGGAAGTTTGGGCTTCCTGGGCACCCTTTGCTGCTTGGAGTTCTGCATTAGCAGAGGGGTTGAAGTAGATGATCTCCGGAGGTCCCTTCACAACCTCTGCCATTCTGTGATGTACGTCAGCAGTGAGAGCCTGGGACGTGCTCACTTCCTGCCCCATGCAGCTCAGACTCCCACAGCCAAATATCCTGTGCTCTGCATGCCCTGGCCTGGCTCATCCCACAGTGACCCACTCCCAGTGGAGCTTGGCAGGGAGCCGAGCCATAGTTTCACTCCAGTGAATAAACTCCTCTTGCCTCTCCCCACAGCCTGCTGCTTCCTGGCTCTCACTCACTCTCCTTGAGCAATGCATTCTGGAGAGGTTTCCCCCTCCTTATTGGTTTTTTTGTGGTTTGTTTGGGTATTGGTTTTTATGTTGTTTTTGTTGTTGTTTTGGTTTGGGTGGGTTGGTTGGTTGGGTTTTTTTCCTATAGGAAAACCCTGGACTGGGCCCAGAGCATCCCATAGCAGGCAGCCTGGGAAGGTCAAGATGAGTCACTTTTCTTCATCAGAGCTGGTTCCTCTGGGCTGTCCCTTGCAGTACAGATCTGTTTTTATCAGATGGGACTGGCATCCGCACCAGAGCATTCCAGCAGTGGTGCAAGCACTGCAGTCTCTGTGTTGGGGTTGGGGGGGGTCACAGGCTGATGACTTGTTTCTTGATTTGTTTTTGGCCTGTGGACAGCTGTGTCCCGAGGTTTGTGCTTACTCAGCTCGCCTGACGCCGTGCCCGCCCCGGAGCCCGAAGGTATTTTGAGTGTTGTTCACTCCTCCCCCCGCCGGCTGCAGCAGAGTGGCACAGCTTAGGTCTGTCGGATGCCTGCTGCAAAGCGAAGCTCCTGGAACGTAAGGGCTACAGAGTTTAGCGCTGTAACACAGCTGGCTCAGATGAGCACTGTGGGGTACTTGTGTCCCCCAAAACGAGTTTGTGTGGTGGGAAAGTTTGGGCTTGCTCTTCCTGCTGCATTTGGGTCCTTAGCATGCTGCAACCGGGTACCCGGGGTAGAGCGTGGGAAAAGATAGGAATGAAGCTTCATCCTTTCCACTGTCACTAATTCTTCTCTTGCAGATCTCCTCTGCGTCAAGCAGATAGAGCCCCTGGTTCCCAGCTACCCTGAAATTGCCCTCCCCAAGCCTTTTGGCACTGTTCCCTCCTGTCCTGGGCTCCCTTTGAGCAAATACCTTGCATGGCCCCTGGCAGGAGGGCAGGGAGCAAAGGTGGCCCAAGCCATTACAGCAGTATTATTTCAGCAGCAAATGCCTCAGCGTTTTCAGCTGCTGCCCATGCTTGGACGACTAAAACCTGGTGGCAGATACTGAGATTTTTACTTCTCAAGCGAACTTGACTTCTGCAGGGGGCTCAGGGAGGAGGCATGGAACTGCCACAGGCTGGGTCTGGTACCGCCTCGCTGCCAACATCCCATATGAAGCTGTCTAGTGGGATCAGGACTGCCCCAGAGCAACTGTCAGGTCATAAACACCAGCCAGATAATTCAACAGCACCTCTGCCCGTTCCCTGAGTGGGAAGTAGCAATGCTACCCGCTGTTTACCAGCTCATAGGGTGCCAGGCAGCTGGTAATGGATACCAAAGCCCTCTGCAACAGCATCTTCTTCCAGTCAGCTGTTGAGAGGAGGTGGTCTGGGATAGGGAGGAAGACACCCACAGTAGAGCTGCGCTTAGTATGCTGGGGTCTGCAGCACATGGCTGGTCTCTGGGCCTGGGAACAGCATATGCTGGCCCTGGAGGATAGGGAAACCTAGCCAGAGAGTGCACTTCATGCAAGTGGCCAGAGATGTTCTGCAGTTCAGAAACACCCCTGGTCCCAAAGTCCCCATTTTTGTCTCAAGGTGTGTACTGGCCTTGAGTTCAGGAACCATGCTGGGAGTGCTTTGGCAATGGCAATGTGTGTGCAAACTGCTGACCCTGTGAGAACAAATGTAATGCCTTGGCTAAAGTGCACAGAGATGTTGGAGGTCCTGAGCTGATGCTCCTGGAGTCAGCGAGATGCTGTGTTTACCAGTGGCTGCAGGAGACTGGAAAGGAGCCTCCCTGCCAGCACATGATGCCTGGGGCAGGATCTAGAGCAGGGCAAGGACCAGGTGCCAGTCCCCATTGAAGCCCAGAGCATTTGTGTTTTGCCAAGTTTTCTCCAAACCGCTGTTCACCCACCCAGTTTCAGACTCTGCTGGCATCACTGCCCTCTGCTCTGCTTCTGGTAGGTCAGCTGCATGCCCCAAGAGTTGCCTTAGGAACAGGCATGTGCATAGCAGTTCTTCCAGCTCCTTCCTTCCACCCTGAGCTGACACAAGAATGGACTGGGAGCAAGGAAGATGCTCCTGGCTTTGTGCCAGGCTGAAAACACATTGCCTTCATCACTCCTGTGCCACACTGCAGGCTGGTGAGACCTGTTTGGCACCAGATGCTGAGCAGTCAGAAGGCCGGGTGAAAGCAGAGTGATGCCACTCAAAAAGAGAGCACACACTTTGACACAGAGGTGAAAAATTCAGTGGTGGGGAAGTTTTATGTCAGTTTGCCTGCCTGCTAGCATGAGAGAGGGCAGGGGGAAATAGAAAAGGTACAAAATGTGGGGGTATCCAGGGCTGGGGGTGTTCACTATGCTGGGACTGTGCAGGGCTTTCCCTTCTGCCCTGCCTGCTTTCCCCCCAGGTGCCCTGAGCCATAGCTGTGTTACTATTTAGTTAAATATTAAGAGGTCAAGTAATGGAGAAAAAGAAACCTAATTTCAGGCTGCCCTCCACAGCACAGTAGTTTTCAGTGAAAGCAAACAGAGCCCCTGGATGTTGCAGTAAGGTTACGCTGCTGAAAGCCACGGCCATAATCCAACCAGGAAGTGACCATCAGTACTTGGGACCCCATACAGGCAGGAGATGCCACACTGCTGCACAGTGACTGTCACAGAATCACAGATCATCAAAGATCACCCAATTCCAACCCCACTGCCACGGGCAGCGACACCTCACACTAGGTTAGGTTGCTCAGAGCCACATCCAGCCCAGCCTTAGGAACTTCAAGGGATAAGGCTTCCACCACCTCCCTGGGCAACCTGTTCCAGTGTCTCAGCACCCTCATGGTGAAGAACTTCACAGCAGCCCTCAGATCCATGGTGCTCACACACTGGGTATGTGGGGGACTGCAGCTGAGCTCAGCCCATGGGGACCAAGCATCTCTGGGTGCTCTTCTGTGTCCCTGGGCAGTGGGAGGACCTGCTTTCAGTTGGAGCTGAGGCTGCCTGTGCCCTCCCACTGCAGCTCGCACTCAGGGTGCAGATGGGCAGCCTGGTAGTCCTCCAAGGAGCTCATGTCCTGTCTGGAAGGGGCCATGTGTGTCCATATGAGCACAGGTACAAGCACAGGTGTATGTCTGCTGGCAGGCACAAATGCATCCCTGCACTTCGTACACACACAGGCTCCCAAGTACATGTGAGTGCAAGCACTCAAGTGTGCTCCACAGTGTGGGAGAGGAAGACAACAAGGGAGATAAAATTGCAAGAAATTCCTTCCTTCCCTGTGAGGAGCAGGGGAAGGCCATCCCAGCAGTGGGCACATGGAGTCCTGAGATGGAGCAGAGGAAGACAGGGCTAGGGGAGCTATCCCTACTCCATGGTGGGCTCAGCTGCCAGCCCATTTCACATTTGTTCGTAGATTCACAGAATGGGTTAGAAAGGACCTTAAAAATCATCTAGTGCTAACCTCTCCTGCCACGGGCACGGACACCTTCCACTAGACCAAGTGGCCTCATCCATCCTGGCCTTGCATACCTCCAGGGAGGGAGCATCCACAAGCTCTCTGTGTGACCTGTTCTCCTTGCTTCCAGTGGGGAAACTGAGGCAAGGGCCAGCTCAGGTCACCTACCCAGGGTCACAGATGCTGAGCACAACCTGGTCATGCCTCACCCCTAAACAGTCTGCTGGTCATATTTTCCCTCTTACTCAGCTGGACTGGGTCCTTGTCCCAGCAGCTATGCTGGGGACTGGTCTCCACAGCTTGTGGTTGTCTCTGGATGGGCTCCCCACCCCACATCACTGGGAGAGTGAAGGGGCTGCTCATGTTAGCAGCCCTGCAGAGGGGCTGTGGCCTCCCAGCTCAGCCCAGTGCTCGCATGAAGTTGTGGGCCCACCATACACCTCAGGCACCCTTCTGCTACTGCCTACACTCCATTGCCTGCACAAAAAAAATACCCAGAGCCAATGCTGCCTTGGGAACAGCTTTATCTACACAGCTCCACACCCATGGGACAGGCAGAGGGCAGCCTTCATGGTCCCGCTCCATTCCATCCCACTCCACCACTGCCTGGGATCCAGGACTCGTTCCCATCATGAAGCCAATCTCCAGGCATCTCGCAGCCTGGCCTTGACCTGAAACTTCTGTACCTGCAGCACCACACCAAACTTGCCCTCCAGTGAGGGCAGGGGCTGGTCCTGAGGGCACTCAAGCGTAAACCTCTGCAGCACCCAGGCCAGGAAGAGGAAGAGCTCCATCTTGGCCAGGACTTCACCCAGGCAGACACGGATCCCTGCTCCAAATGGCAGGTAGCTGGGCGAGGGCGAGTGGATGTGCTGGCCCTGCTCATCCAGGAAGCGGCCTGCAAGGGGAAAGGCCACCACTGGCATTAGCAGGGATTGTTCCTTCCGCCCAAGACCTGCCCAAGCTCATCATGTGTGTCCCTCTTGTGAGCTGCAAAAAGCAGAGATGGTGCAAATGCCCCAGAGAGGGGAAGCAGTATCCTACCTCCCACCACCAAGTCTCCTCTGGGCTCAGCCCTGCTGTGCCCACCCTGCTGTTCTCTTGTCCCCAAAGAGGACAGGGAGCACCCAACCCACCAGGGTTGAACTCTTCAGGCTTGTCCCACTCCTTCTCATCGTGGTGCACAGACCAGAGATTGATGACGACCCTGGCACCCTTGGGGATGAAGTACTCCCCAATGCTGCAAGACAAAACACAGAACGAGATGGTTCCTCCCTCCTGCAGTCTCAGCCCTTGTACAGGCTGTCCCCTGCAGGGTCTCACCTGGTGTCAGCCAAGGACACGTGTGGGATGAGCAAGGGGGACACGGGACGGATACGTAGCACTTCACTGATGGTGGCCTCCAGATAGGGCAGCAGTGGGCGGTCGCTGAGGTGGGGGTGATGTGCCAGGCCAATCTTCTGGTCAATCTCCTCCTGGATCTTCCTCTGCACCTGGGAGAGGAACAAGGGCTGAGGTTAGAGCCTTAGGAGGGAGATGCCCTGTGCACGGCAGTGAGGTACACCCAGCATCACCAGCATGTCCTGGAAGGTTGTGCAGGCAGAAGTAAAGTGCCCACATCCTGACCCTGCTTATTTGCAAAAGCTGACATCTCTCTGGACATCTGCTTTCCTCAAAGCCCTACCTCAGGGTAGTGGAGCAGGTAGAGCACAGACCACTTGAGCACAGTCGTGGTGGTCTCCACACCAGCACCAAAGATGTCCCCCACTGTCATGAGGAGGTGGTCGTCAGTCAGCTCCAGCCCTGGTGCTGGTGGGCTGCTGTTCTTGGCACTGAGCCTCACTTGCAGAAGGGCATCCATGAGGTCCCTCACAGTGTCCCCGGTGAAGGCTTCCTGCCAGGAGATATATATGAGCCGGGCTGTCCTGGGTGCAGTCCCCTCCACCCCACCTTCAACTCCCAAAGCTCATGAATTTCTCCCTCTCCTGGTCCTGTTGGCACCTTGTGTTCAGTGAACTTTTGCTGGAGCAGCTGGTCCCGGATCTTGAGGCACCTCTTCAGCAGGGCCAGGTCCTTATTGGGAAAAATCTGGAGGAGAAAAGCCCCATTACAACAAGAGACTCCAGCTCAGCCTCTGCAGACCTCCAGGCAGTCACTCCATGCCCATCAGGGAACCTACTGTTGTGGGAGGGAACCTCCTACCCTTGGGGGGCTGAGGTCCTGCTCCTACAGGACACATCCCAGCTTCTTCCTCTCATCTGAAGTGAAAGGAATGGGCAGTCCCCATGTCCCTGCTCACCTGGAGCCAGGGGAAGATGTCCACCAAACTCTCCTTGGCCACAGTGTCCACAATACCCTGGCTGTACTCCAGCATGGCCTCAAACTCAGGGTCCCCACGCCGGTATGAGGAGTTGAAGCAGAGGGAGCAGACCACGTTGGTGACAGCCCGTGTGAGCTCAGGGGCCATGTCCAGGGCCATATCCTGCACAGCGCTGAGCGTCTCACACAGGGATGCAGCCTCCCGGCAGACTGGGATGGAAGAGAGAGGCAGGTGAGGGTGTGATGGTAAAGCCAAGAAAGTGGAGGGGCAGCTCAGAGTCTGGAAAGAGGAGTCCCCCACTCATTCAGTGTGTGCTGCCTGCAGCAAGCACCCCCCAGCCAGGGCTGAGCTCTGAGGAGCTGGGACAGGCAGAAAGGACGATGCTGGGTACTAGGGAGGAACAGAGAGTGGAGACAAGCAGGGAAATCTCTGTGCAGCTTGAGGCTTCGCTCGGGTGGAGCAAGGAGTATGGAGGGCTGGGAGCTGGCTCCCTGCCTCAGCTGTGACGGAGAGGAGTCAAAGCTCAGGGTGGAAAACACACGGGGAGAGGTGCTGGTAAAGCACTGAGCAAGGAAGGAGAGGGCCTGAGCTCCTACGAGGAAAACCGGGAAGATGCCAGGGAGGTTGGGCTGTACCAGTGAGTCTCTCCTGGTTTCCCAGGAGATTAGGGAACGGAGTAAATAACTGGTCAGCCTGGATCAAACAGGAGAGGGAGACTGAGGCGGGAGGGAACCCGGGGGCTGGTGGAGGGCACTTACTGATTCTCTCGAGGGCGAGTGAGCCCTCCCCGAACATGGAGAGGGCAGCATGCACCAGCTTGCGCTGAAACTTCCAGAGGGGCCCATAGCTGGCAAAGGCGATGTCCTTGCCCCCCCGCGACAGGAGGTCCGTGGTCACCTGTGTGACAGGCAGCCCCGAGGTCACCCCGCTGCAGGGCAGCTGCGCGGGGACTGCGTACTGGGGAGCAGTGGTGCTAGGTGACCGTCTCATTCCAGAGATGGCACAGGAGGCTGTTGGCTATGAGCTCTGCTTTCCCTCCCTCCCAGGGACCTACGAAGTCTGAGGACAGATGCCAGGGTTAGGGGCTGGGATGCCCAGGAAACTTAGAGGGGGCTGCAGGGAGCCCGGTGGTGCCCGAGCCCTCATCCACACGCCCCTGTACAGATAGAGCCATTCCCCAGGGAAGGAAAGTCACCCTAGGGATGGAAGATGTGTAGGATTTGCCCTGGGAAAGAGGGCAGAGAGGCGCTGCCCCTGCCATTGCCTTGCTGCTGACAGGATGGGCAGAGGGGACAGACCGTGCTGGGTGCTGGCGCTTCTCTTGGGAGCATCCTCACCTCACCCCACGCCATTGTAGAAGAGGATCCCCCCCAAAACCTGTTAGCAACTCACGGTGCGGGGCCGTCCAGCAAAAGCCTTCCCCTTCTTCAGCAGCACCTCCCTGGCGTGCTGGTAGCTGTTGACCACCACCACGTAGTGGGAGCCCATCCAGAGGGCGTAGAGGCTGCCGTAGCGGCCCTGCAGGCGCCAGAGCCGCAGGTGGAGCTGGGGGTGCCCGGTCAGATGCAGCAGGCTGCCCACCAGAGGCAGGGCTGGCAGGCTCGGTGGGCGCCCCGCACCCGTCCCCTTCGCCCGGCTGGCTCGCCAGTGTGCCAGGCCCCCGGCACAGAGCAGGGCCAGGGCTAGCAGCAGGGCACCCAGCAGCAGCATGATGGGGCTGTCTGTGGGGCTGTGCCGGGGTAGGGGCCTTTATACCCTCCGTGGGGTTGTCGCCTTGACTCCGAGGCGAGCTCGCCTCCTTATCGGGGGGGACTGGAAGGGGGAAACCGAGCACTGGGCCCGTGGCCAGCTCTGCAGCTGGACACCCAGAACGAGAGCAGCTGGGCCATGGCTGCTGTAGGTGGCCATGGGGGAGCTGCATCCAGTGGGCTACAGGCCAGGGGATACACATGACTGGATCCGTGCTCAGGGCTCCATCCCCAGGACCTTGGAGAGGGTGAGAAAGAGTACAGGGACACGCAGGTCTCCCCTGCGTACCATGAGTGCTGCTGGGGACCGGTGAGGTGTGCAGGTCTGTCCTGAACCTGGAAGCCTCTTAACATGCCTAGGAGGGGATGGGCAGCACAGGGCAGGGGACACTGGGCTGCACTGGGCAAGCACTGGGGAGCGCTGATCAGTCCTGGTCAGCACTGGGGAGCGCTGGGCAAGCACCGAGGAGTGCTGGACAGCACTGAAAAACACCGGGAATGCCGAGAAGCCCTCGTCGGCGCTGCTCATCAACCTCGGTCAGCGTTGGGCAGCAATGGGCAGCACTTGGCAGTGCTGGGCAGCTCTGATCAGCACTGGTGAGAACTGGAAAGCCACAGGCAGCAATGGTCAGCCCTGGACGGTAATACGCAAGCACTGGTCAGTGCCGTAAAGCCCTTGTCAGCTCTCGTCAGTCCTGGTCAGCGCTGAGTAGTGCCGGGCGGCGATGGTGAGCACTGGGCAGCACCGGGCAATGCTGGGCAGCTTCGAGATGTCTATGTTCGGGGAGCTATCCGAGCCTGAGGTGTCCCGGGGGAGGTAACAGGGGAGCAAAATCTCCGAGGCGGCCGGTCCCAGGCAGGAGCAGCCCCTCCGTAGTTGTGCCCAGTGCTCCAAGGCGCCACGGGCCTTACGCTTTCCCGAGTCTTTCGGCCCCGGCCGCTCGCCGTAGCGGCGCCCGGCAGGGCGAGGCGGGGCGCAGGCAGAGCAAGATGGCGGCGGCGGCGGGAGCAGCGGACGCTCAGGCACGTTTCGGCCACTCGGTGAAGGGGCTTCTGACCGAGAAGGTGACGAGCTGTGGCACCGACGTGATTGCCCTCACCAAGCAGGTGCTGAAGGGCTCCCGTAGCGCCGAGGTGAGCGATGGGCGCTGCCGGACGGCCGACTACAGGGCCCGGTATGCAGCGCGGCCGCGAGGCGAGAAGGAGCCGGGGACGGCGGGCGACCTGGTCCGGCCCGGTCACCGCCCGCGCAGGGCAGGGCTGGTTGGGGGCATCGTCCGGGCGGAGCGGCGTGGCCGGGGAGCTGCGGCTCGTCCGAGCGCCGCCGGCTGCCGAGCAGGATCGCCGGGAGTGGACGGCCGGCGCGGGGCACGCTGGGAGCTGTAGTCCGAGGGAGGGAGCGGCCCTGGGCCCGGGCAGCGGGCGGGGCTGGGCTGGGCTGTCGGGGCACCGCCGCACTGCTCTTGGGCCGCAGGTGCCAGCACCCCCGGGCTCCGGCTGCCTGCGACGGCGCTGGGGAGGTGGTGGGAGGCGGGAAGCTTCCGTTTCCCCTCTCTCCAGAGTGACGGGCTGGAGCGGTGCCCCTGGATGCTGTGAGGGGCGGTCACGGCACCGCGTTGCTCCACTCCAGCCGCACAGCGTGTCAGCCGCGGCCCCGGAGTTGTCAGCCGTGCGTGCAGATCTGCTGAGCAGCTGTCACAACTGTCTCGGGAAACTCGGGGCCGTTGCCTTTCAGTCAGCTCTGTTCGTTTGTCTTTTCAGCTCCTGGGTCAAGCTGCTAGAAACATGGTGATGCAAGAAGATGCCATCCTGCACTCAGAAGATGTAAGCTGTGTCTATCTGCTAGAGCAACAGTGTTCCTGGTGGGCAGGAAGAGAGAAGGGTTTAAGAACAGATAGGTAGACATGTTACTGGAGCCCTGAAATGTTCAGGCAGCAAGGCTGGTGGCCAGAATAATTCAGTGGTTCTTAAACATAGTTGTGTTGCTGGTCTTCCAGTCTCCAGCCCAAGCCAGCCCTTAAGCTATGCCATCTCTACCAGAAAGCTCAGGGTGAAACAAAGCACTTTGTGTCTGTGCCCCTCTTTGGGAAGAAGAGGGGAATGTACCACAGCTGGCAGATACAGGTGGGGGTGTTTTGGAGGCAGTGCAGTGGTACAGTAAAGCTGCGCTGGGGGAGCTTCCTGGGGCACTGGCACAGTTTGCCCTGTCATTCTGATGAACTGCTTCCATCAGACATTCATCTTTTGTCTTCTTCTCCACAGAGTTTAAGGAAAATGGCCATAATAACTACTCATCTGCAGTACCAGTAAGTAGAGAACACCACGTTCTCTGCAGGGAGCTGAGTGTATCCCTTAATCCCTTTCTGTTCTACTTAAAGACTTTGCATGAAGCTCACTCAGACTGATCCTTCTTGCCTGTCTTCTCAAAGCTGACCAGACGCTAGAGCTGTGATCTAGCTGTTTTTCAGCCCTACTCTATAGCTCAGGCTGCTTCGGCACGAGAGCTGAGGTTTTTGCCTCCTGCACTGTATCTCCTCTGAAAGTGTGTGATGCAGATAGGGCTAAAGGGGAGAAGCCAGTGCTGCAGTTGCTCTCCTCTCAGAACTTAATCTGGAAACACACTGTTTTTTGCTTCCTGAGCTTTTGATCAAGTCTGTTTTCTTCAACGTAGCATGAACCCAGTTGCGGAGATTTTGTTTTTCTAATACTGTTTTTTGTCTCCTTTTCTCCTCTAGGCAAGAAGCAATTCAGAAGAAGTGAGTAGTCAGCTGAAGAAGTGCCAGGAGGTCCTGAGGGATGTGTGAGGGTTGATGCAAAGGGAAAAGTGGTGGAGTACGTCTGGGAGAAAATAGAGTGAAAAGGTTTTTGCAGCTGGGAGATCTTACCCATAAGGAGAGTGTTTCAGGAGTGTGAAGAGTTGGCAATTTGAGTGGGGGGAGTATTTCTAAAAGTTTCATTTGTTTCATTAATGTGATAGAGCTTGTGAGGTTTTTGTGGTAGGAGCTGAGGGTGGTGTAGAGTAGAGCTGTCTACTTATGAATGTACAAAATGAAGTCTACTTTGTGGGGACACTGGGGTACATTGTAGAATTCCAGGGTTTCTCTTTGCTCTAGTGTGGGCACTTGAGCTGTTCTGATCCTATGGGATGAGATCTGTGGAGCAGATTTCACTGTGAATCTTTTCTTCCTTGGTCCCTAGTGTTGAGCAGTCATCAAACCTACAGGACCAGCTGAGTCACTTGCTGAAATGAAGCCTAGCTGAAGGCACAAGGACATGTCGACTGGCACTGAGGACAGCAAACTGTCTTTTTCCCTTCAGACCTTAAGGTTCAGACCTATGTCTGGATGGTACTGGATGTCAGCTGGGATATGAGCAGATTCTGTGTTTCTGGGCATGTGGGCCCCTCTCCTGTGCCTCCATCTACATCTCTGCCCAGAATGCTTGACTGCTGACCAGCACCTAACAAATTTACTTGAAACTTGGCTCCATCTGACAATTCCTGTGTCCACTTCTCCCACCCCCACCACCATGTAGCATGAGGTATCCAGCCCACACCAGCACCCCATGAAAGAAATGCATGAAGTCTAGCCATGGGTTCTAAATGCAGGTGCCTGCAGTTTGACACTGGTCTGTATTTAGACACAGATGACACAGAGTACAATTTAGGGCATGTTAATCAGTGGGAGCTGTAAGTGCCTGCGTGCATGAGAGAAGTGCTTCAGTGTAGACTGAGGTGCCAGTCCCAGCCCAGAATTTCTGAAGAGATGAGTCTGGGCGCACAGCCCCGTCACTGGCCCAGCTGGACATGCTTTGGCCAGATTCCTGCTTGGAGGTTATCTTGTTTTCCACTCCACCAGACTTTGGAATTTCAGCCCCTTGACAACCCATCTGCATGGCCCTCGGCCTTCAGCTGCATTCCTCTTCCTGGGCTTCTGTTCCAGCTCTTAGTGAAGCAGCCTTGGCTGTGGTGTGTGCTTGTATCTGGTTGGGAAGGTCTCCAAAGGCATCGCCAGGAAGCAGGCAGGAGAGCATCATAAGCTGCTGTGCTTAGTTCTGCACTGCCTGGTGTTGCGGTTCTAGTGACAGGGTGACAGGGCTCCTGCTTACATCCCAGGGAGTGACATCAGGCCTAGAGAATAAATACTGGTGGGTTTTTTTGTTTTTCTTTTTTGGTAAATCATTTATCTGGAGCACTTAGAGCACACGGGAAGCACTTGTTTGCTTGAGTGTGCTTTTCATCAGCTGATAGGAGAAGGCAGGCTGAAAGCAGGCATTGGCCTGTCACATTCCTGCTGGAGCACTGCTGGGGTTTGGCTCCTTTGCTGCAGAGCTGGCTCCTCTGCTGCATTTCACCATCTGCTCCCGTGCTACTGTCAGTTTGGGTTTCACTTGCTGTAACACAGAACTCCTGCATCCCCACTGTTAGCCCTGGGCCCACGGGGGGTGTTTCTGCCTTGGGACGGGTCCTACTTCCCAGCTTTGCTCTAGACTTTGGGAATGAGGGCTTTTGCTGAGCTGCTAGAGAATCTGCAATTGAGAATAAAAGCTGCCCTGACCACCGCCAAAATGTAGTGGAGTCTGTGCTGAATGGCATGGCTGGTGGTCCTTTTGCAGTGGGGAGAGTGTTAATGGCAGTGGATCTTTGTCTAAGTGTCCACTAGCCTGCTTCAGCTCAAGGAGTGGCTTTGCAGACGCAGTTCTGTGCTGCAGGTGGTTGTCCCTTCCAAGGTCCCATCTTCTGCAGTGGCCAGAGCAGCGCTGTGACATTAAACTCGGATCTCTGCGTTTGGGACGAGGAGGAAGAGGGCTGTGCCACTGAGGTGCAGAGCTGTTGGAGCAAGAGGCAGAGGGGTGGGGTTTTTTTTGGGTGCAGGGATACGAAGAGGCCGTGAGTGGGCACGAACCGTGGGTGATGGCAGCGTTACCCCCATCAGAGAGGCGCAAGCTCCTCTGGGTGCGGGGAGACTGTGGACTAGCATGCCCGGTGTCTGGACGAGGCAGAAGCTTGGGGCGGGGCGGCGCAGGGTTATTGGGGCGGTGCAGGGTTGGTGAGGCGCAGGGTTATTGGGGAGGCGCAGGGTTGTTGGTGAGGCGCAGGGTTATTGGGGCGGTGCAGGGTTGTTGGTGAGGCGCAGGGTTATTGGGGAGGCGCAGGGTTGTTGGTGAGGCGCAGGGTTATTGGGGCGGTGCAGGGTTGTTGGTGAGGCGCAGGGTTATTGGGGAGGCGCAGGGTTGTTGGTGAGGCGCAGGGTTATTGGGG
>VWZI01019365.1:1131837-1156638 GCA_013396835.1 Psilopogon haemacephalus
CGGGGGCGGCGGCGGGGTGACGGGCGGCGGCGGCGCCCCGCAGCGCTGCGGCATCCGCACCTCGGACATCATCATCTTGCCGCACATCGTGCTCAACCGCCGCACCTCGGGCATCATCGAGATCGAGATCAAGCCCCTGCGCAAGACGGAGAAGAGCAAGTCCTACTACCTGTGCACCTCCGTCTCGGCCCCCGCCGCCGCCGCCTTGGGGCCCGGGGCCGCCGGAGGGCTGTCGGGCGCCGAGGGTCCAGCCGGGCCCCCGCCCTGGGGCGAGACCACGTGGATCTACCATGACGGTGAAGACACCAAGATGATCGTGGGCGAGGAGAAGAAGTTCCTGCTGCCCTTCTGGCTGCAAGTCATCTTCATCTCACTCCTCCTCTGCCTGTCAGGCATGTTCAGTGGCCTCAACCTGGGCCTCATGGCCCTGGACCCCATGGAACTGCGCATCGTGCAGAATTGCGGCACGGATAAAGAGAAGAACTATGCCAAGCGCATTGAGCCCGTGCGCCGCCAGGGCAACTACCTGCTCTGCTCCCTCCTGCTAGGCAATGTCCTGGTCAACACCACACTTACCATTCTATTGGACGACATTGCCGGCTCTGGGCTGGTGGCCGTGGTGGTCTCCACCATCGGTATCGTCATCTTCGGCGAGATCGTGCCGCAGGCCATTTGCTCTCGGCACGGTCTGGCCGTGGGCGCCAACACCATCTTCCTCACCAAGTTTTTCATGATGATGACCTTCCCGGCCTCCTATCCCGTCAGCAAGCTGCTGGACTGTGTCCTGGGCCAGGAGATCGGCACGGTCTATAACCGTGAGAAGTTGTTGGAGATGCTGCGTGTCACCGACCCTTATAACGATCTAGTCAAGGAGGAGCTCAACATTATCCAAGGAGCCCTGGAGCTGCGCACAAAGACTGTGGAGGATGTGATGACTCCCCTCCGAGACTGCTTCATGATCACTGCCGAGGCTATGCTCGACTTCAACACTATGTCTGAGATCATGGAGAGCGGTTATACCCGCATCCCCGTTTTTGAGGGTGACCGCTCCAACATCGTGGACCTGCTCTTTGTTAAGGACCTGGCTTTTGTGGACCCTGATGACTGCACCCCACTTAAGACCATCACTCGCTTCTACAACCATCCACTGCACTTCGTTTTCAATGACACCAAGCTCGATGCTATGCTGGAGGAATTCAAGAAAGGTGGGCTCGTGGCAGGGGGGTGGGAGGTGCTGCTTGATGGTTGTCACTTTCTTGAGGCGAGGAAACTCTGCAGAGAGTTCCTGCTCATTGAGAAGTTTGGGAAGGTGCATTCAGGACAGGGAGTGGCCAGTATTTAGGTATCTTTCAGATCTGCTCGTTCCCCAGGCCAGAAAGCTGATACGTGGCTGGTATGTGCCCCCGGCCTCTTTTTCCTACTGCACTGGGATGTGTGTGTGGGCATGGTGCCGAGCAAGGTTGTTTTCTTTCTTGCTTTTTCCACTCATCTGTCCATTATAGTGAGAACCGCTGACGGGAACCCGCGCCTGTTACTCGGCTGTGTCTTCTCCATGCTTTTTCAGCTGGCCTGACAGTGAGGAGCGGGTGGGCTGCTTGGGTGTCTTTCAGGCTTAGTGCGTACACACGTGCTGAGATAAACAAGGCGTTTTAGCTCCATTCATAGGCTCAGCCGGCTGACCTCAGCTCTGTGGTCATGTTCCAGTTAGTTTGATTGATGCTTTGATCTTGTAACTCATAAATAGTTTCAGGGTCTTAAAATATATTGGAAAACACCTGCCGGTGCTGTGCTTTAGAATTGCAGGTCTTTTTCCCTAGACTTTTCCTTGCCTCCAGCACCACAGGCTCGGCAAAGATGCGGCTCTTTCTGCCTCTGCAGTGTACTGTACATACCAGTTACATCAGAATGGGACTGAGGTTTTCCATCCCTGTCTTAATTGTAGGAGATGTTGACCTGACAAATGCATCTTAATTCCTGTTAGAAGCTTTTGCTTATGAGAAAGGAAAACTTCTTTTTTGTTTGTTTTCTTTTAACTTGTGTTCTTTCAAATCTGTTCCTCTCTGCAAGCTAAACAATAATGCTACATATCCTGTGCAGAAAAGTGCTTTCAAAGAAATAGTTAAGTGAAATTTCAAGCAGAACTTATTATACCTGGGTAGATCTAATCAATATACTGCTGAGCAGTTCAGTCCCTAAGAGATGATCTGGCTGAAAGGAGATCTTTACTGCTGTACTAACATGACAGTTCAGCTAAAGGGAAATATTCGAGTTCACCTTTATCAACTGCAGAAGCTACTTTCAGAAAAACTTTGTAAATTGGTTAATGGTCTTTTTAGGTAATAAAATTAAATTAGCACTTAAATTTCAGGTGCTATTTTGATCACGTTTGACAGCTTGACATTTGATGTTTATTCTTGCTTAACTCAGTTTTGAGGATTTGGAGGGTTACTCTGCTGGTGTTCTGAACTTTATTTCATCTTCATGGATGGAAGGTGAGCCTGCCTTCCATCTGTGACGTAGGTTGGTCACTAGTGGTGTTCCCCAGGGCTCAGCACTGGGGCCAGTTCTTAGTATTGTTAGAGGTGATTTGGGTGTGGGCACTGAATGCACCCTCAGTATGTTTCAGATGACACTAAGATGGGAGGATGTGTTGATCTGCTTGAAGTTAGTAATGCTTTACAGAGGGACTTGCACAGGTGAGCTGTATGAGATTCAACAAAGCCAAGTGCTGGGTCATGCACTTAGGTCACAGCAACCCCAGGCGATGCTACAGGCTTGAGACAGAGTGTCTGGAAAACTGCCCAGCAGAGAAAGAGCTGGGGGTGTTGATTGACAGCTGACTGAACATGAGCCAGCAGTGTGCTCAGGTGTCCAAGAAGGCCAACAGCATCCTGGCCTGTATGGGTGGCAAGCAAGCACCAGGGAAGTGATTGTCCCCCTGTATTCAGCACTGGTGAATACAGGGTGAAGTTAGCCTTGAGTACTGGGTTCAGTTTTGGGGCCATCACTACAAGAAAGATATTGAGGTACTGGAGTGGGTCCAGAGAAGGGCAACAAAACTGGTGAGGTGTCTGAAGAATGGGCCTTCTGAGGAGTGGCTGAGGGAACTGGGATTGTTTAGTCTGGAGAAAAAGAGGCTGAGGCTCCTCACTCTCTACAACTTCGTGAAAAGAAGGTTGTAATGAGGTGGCCGTTGGTCTCTTCTCCCTAGTAACAACTGATAGCATCAGAGGAAATAGCCTCAAGTTGCACCAGAGGAGGTGCAGATTAGATACTAGAAGAAACTTCTTGACCAAAAGGGTTCTCAAACAGGCTCCTCAGGGAGGTGGTTGAATCCTCTTCCCAGGAAGTGTTTAAAAGTGGCACAGATGTCACAACTGCTGTCTGGTTAAGGTGGGTTTTGCTGCATGTGTGGGCATAAGGGCAGTTCTTCTCTCCCCTGAAGCTGTTCTTATTTGGACTCCAGATACCATGATGGGGATTTTAACCTGTAGTGATACGTAGTTTCTTTCTAGTTTTGCTTGTAGCAGTGTGTCTGAAAAAAAAAAAAAAAAAAAAAAAGAAGAATATTAAGTTGGTCTGTATTTTCCCTGTCTGAAAGAGATAAAATGCACTCCTGTGTCTTAACATAGGAGTAGTTTTGTGTAATAGCTGTGCATTTTAATCCTGCAAGTGTGACTAAGCCAAACATAACTCCTTACAGTTCCTGAAATGTGCTTAAAATAGGCTTCTTAAAAAATTTCCTGGATGGCTTAGAAGGTGCAGACTACAGATTGCTTTCCTTAGGAGCCTTCTCTTGCCTGTGCTAGGAAGTGTCCCAGTAGAAGTTTAGGATGACTTCCTAACATGTGTGTTCCCTCCTGACACTGCTGCCTCCTGGAAGAATCTCTGTAGTTCTGAATTAGTTCAGAGCAGTTCGATCATACTGAAACATTTACTCTAGAGCAGCCCTGTTAGGTGGTTTGGATTGACAAGCCCTGGTACCAGAACCAGGCTTATCCTGACTGCTTTCTCTTTAAAAAAGTGCAGATGTGGTGGAAATAAAGGGCTTCCTTTGTGTCCTTTGAAATGAATGTAAATAACTGATAGCTTGCTTGATCTGGCATAGCCAAGCGTCTTTTGCAAGAGTTCTTCACACTTTCTTCTTCAGAGCAACCCTGCCAAATTCCCGTGAGAATGTACAAATTAAGGGTGAGAATCAAATTGCACATTACTCTCTACTAGAGTGCTGAAAATAAATAAGCTTACAGTTTTTAATTGTTCATTTCATTTCCACATTAAGCTGCTGATGCAGTCAACTTGCTTCAAATCTTGTGTGTATGTCATTTCCCTCCCCCGGGTCCCTGCTACCATTGTTTGGTGCAACAGGCAGCTTGTGTGATAGTGCCGTCTGCTGAATACTTGAATTTGTTTAAGGAGAGAGGTTTGGGTGTTGTCATGTGGGTTTTTTTTTTCTCTTGTAAAAAAGTTTGCTAATTAGCTGGGCAGACGGGGTTTTGAAGCTCACCTTATGGGTAGGAGCAAAACAACCTAAGCAGAGAATGAAGATTTAGGGGAAGGAGATGAAAAGCCAAGTGTGGTAGGAAATATGTCCTTATGCTGGTGAAGAAAAAGATGAAATGGGTAGGTCTCTAGTTGTTCTCTTGCTCAGGCTGAACAGCTGGAGAATTTGTTGGTGGGGCTGCTGTTCGTGTTTCTTGCCCACAAATGCAAAATAATTCTCTCTTTCGCTTCTGTGCTGCCAGGCAAGAAAGTTAATTTTAAGAGAGAGCTTCTGTTGTTGTGATCTCTTAAAGTATGAATATACATGGGTTCTGAAACGGTCTGCAAAAAGATTTCCCTTCTAAAAGGCATTGTTTACTTACAAATCAATCAATACATAGCTTCTGAAAGGATGTTGAACCTCTACCAATGCCGTCAAATCTTTTTGCCCACAAATTGATCAAACCTGAGTGTTTAGCGTACTTGAATTTGGTCATTCAGATTTAGAATCATAGAACGGTTTAGGTTGGAAGAGACCTCAAAGATCATCCAGTTCCAACCCCCTGCCATAGGCAGGGACACCTCCCACTAGATCAGGATGCTCAAGACCTCATCCAGCCTGGCCTTGAACACCTCCAGGGAGGGAGCAGCCACAACCTCCCTGAGCAACCTGTAACAGTGTCTCACCACCCTCACTGTGAACTTTTCCTAACATCCCCTTTAAATCTCCCCTCTGCCAGTTTAAACCCATTCCCCCTCGTCCTGTCATTACAAGACCTTGTGAACAGTCCCTCCCCAGCCCTCCTGTAGCCCCCTTCAGATACTGGAAGGGTACTGTAAGGTCTCCTGGAAGCCTTCTCTTCTCCAGGCTGAAAAGCCCCAACTGTCTCAGCCTGTCCTCATAGCAGAGCTGCTCCAGCCCTCTGATCATCTTCGTGGCCCTCCTCTGGACTCTCTCCAATAGGTCCACATCCTTTCTGTGTTGGGGGCTCCAGAACTGCACACAGTACTGCAGGTAGGGTCTGACGAGAGCAGAGTAAATGTGGAGAATCACCTCCCCAGCCCTTCTGGCCATGCTGCTCTTAATGCAGCCTAGGACATTTAATGCAAGGAAGTGTAAGGTACCCTTTATACCAGCCTAGGAAATTACCTGCCTGACTTTGCTCAGCACAAACAGAGGTCTCATTTGAAAGAAGTCCACTTTTGGGTGATCTGATGTTGGTTGTTGCTGTAAAGAAGAGAAAGGCATTACCTGCTCCAGGACCAGTCTGTGTCCTGGAGCTACAGCAGGGAGTGAACGAGCAACCAAGTCATTTTTGGAAAGGAGCTAATGACCTGTTTCCACTGGTCTCCCTTTTTGTTGTTGATGAGTGTGTGGGCTTGTTCTGTTGTTTCCCTCCACCTCCCCCTTTTGACAGTTTTCCTAGGTCTCTGCTCAAATGCTCTCTGGCGCTTGCTCTTGGTGTTTTTCACAGGCAGATCTCCTCTTGTGTGATCCTAAATCCAGAGTGCTCTATTTCTAGCTCCCTGCCTGCCAGAACTACAAGAATTCAGCTTGAAAAGCCTCATGTTGTAATACTAATATTTTAAGATTGGCTCACTTTCTGCAAGCCATTGTATGCCTGCTTTCCTGGTGGCCTGAACAGCTTCAGAGGGCAGTGGTTTCTCAATCAGTCTTCCTTATCTGGGGATTTTGAGTCATATGTTTTCATCTTATGCCTCTGCACTATTATGTTATATTAAAGATCACAGTTAATAACCTGTGACGAAGAAGTCACAGGAACTGTATGCAGCAGTTCTGAGCTTGTTTCTGAATCACATGGCAGCCTTGAGAAAATTCCTGGCTTCTTTATTAAAGTCATTATCAACTGGACCCTAAAAGTTGGTTTATTTAATTTTTTTTCCCCTTTCCTTAAAAACCTAGCTAGATTTAACTTGATCTGCTCTTCAGGCTCTGTTAGTCTTGTGACAGCTATTTTTAATAGCATGTGTGTTTGGTGGCTATATTTAGTGTGGACATAGGACCTGGAGAAAATGTGTCCATTTATTTTCTAGTTGTCCTTCTTCCCCCTCCAAAGAAAACCAAGCCTCAGCAACCTGAACCATAAATCCCTTACTTTTGAGGGAGAAGAAAAGAATATCTAGAGCTTCTTATTTATTTCTTAGGTGTGTAGATCCTGGGTTTTTTTTGGAAGCAGGTAGGACTGCAAGTGATTGGTGGATACAAAATTCTGCATTACTGTTGGTTATCTGAGTTGTTTCCAGTTGTTTTTCTTTGCCTGTTTTTGTCTTGTTGCTGTTTGCTTNTTTACCTTTCTGGTAGAGCTCTAACCTAAGCTTGCAGGTTTGCTCGTCTCTATCAGGTTTTATGGGTTCCATTATCTTGCTGAATCTGAGTCCAGGCTTGCCATAAGTAACTTATTTCATATATCTGAATGTTCACTTTCTGGTTTGTCTAATAGCTTGTCTATCTCCTGATTCATTTCTCTATGTAAACCTGTGAGTGCAGCACTACAAGAAACTGGAAGAAATCAGCTAAATCCCTTCAGAGGATTTAACTAAGGCATGTAAAACTCCTTGGCGAACAATATAGTTTTCAAGACTTTGGCTAAAAAAAGGCACCTGCTCTGATCCTTTTGAAGAACTTAATATTAAGGGAAAGGTGTTGAGGAGGTCCAGTGTGGAGAATCTTTTGTGTAAAGAGGTGTACCTGATGGAAGGGAGTTTGCCATCGAGAGACAGAAGAAGCATTTATATGCCTGCAGATTTGTTTTCTGAACAAAAACTGCATGTAGGTATGGGGGGTTGCCTCATGACAAACTATTTCTTGGCTGTTTGGCAGCGTAGCACCCGCAGGTACTGCGCTGCCAAGACCTTTGCTGGCCTTGCAGAGCTCCTGGGGGGGATGTGTGCTTGTTCCACTGCAAAGGAGCGGATGTGGGTTACTGCAGGCATCTCTCTTACTGGTATGCTCTGGGGGAGGCGTCAAGGGGAATGCATTAGAGAAAGCTCAAGTTCTTCCTGGGCTCCCTACTGTTAAGTTTTTTTAGGGACCAGAAGAAGAAGAGATGCTGCTGGAGAGCAGCAGTGCTTCTTCACCCTAGCCTTGGTGAGGAACCCAGCTGGAGGCTCTGTTCTGCTGCTGAGAGTAGAAAGAATCGTGGTTCAGGAGGCTGGCAGAGAGGGGAGTAGGAGAATTAAATGGCTTGAGCAGTAAGGGTTTGAATCTGATGCTCTTGTTGGGTGTTTCTTTGACTGCTTTTTATTTGATTGCTAGAAGCTCTTGCCATTCAACAAAGACAAGAATTTGCCTTTTCCTCCTCTCATCTCGTTGCTAAGTTAGCAAATGCTTTCCTGCACTGAAGCTGACGGGGATGAATTCCACCACAAGTGAACCATGCTCCTCTCTGCTTTCTCTGTGTCTGTGAAGGTTATCTGTAACAACCAGAGATGTAAACTTCTGGTCAGTCTGTGCAGCCAGCAGCATTTCATGGCCAGTTTTGCAGTAAAATAGAGAGAAGAGTAAAATGGAGAGAAGTTGCAGAATGTCAACTTCAGAGCAAATTCAGTAGTGCAAGGAAAAGATCAGGTAGGATAACCATTGCAGTATTCATCTGGGGCTGAGGGGGTTCTGACTTTCAGGATTTCTCTGCCAGCGTGAAGCTCCAGTAAGCAAAATGCTTCCCTGGTGGACTTCAGCCGCCTCTGAGCGGGTAAGAACAATGACAGAGAATCATCTGCAGTAATAAGTCTCTGACAATGGCCGAGTGCTTGGAGAAAGAATTAGAAGAGAGTAAATTTATTTTGTTCCCCACGGAAGCTTGCTGATCTCATCAGGCTGCGATTCAGGAATTTCTGGAACTAAAGATGCTGTCCTTATTAAATAGCCCTAGGTGCTTATTTCTTTCTCAGTGTCTGATCAACACTGAGCCTTTGTCTGCTCTCGCACATAGACAAACAGCAGTCATGGGGTATCTCCTGTCGACAGCTTTGTAGTGCTAGCGGCAGAAAGAGGTGGATTAAAAGGTTGTATTTCTGACTCTGACTTCTGTGTGAAGCCATCCAAGGGCAGGTTTTGTTTTGGCAGGCTCTGACATCGCTCTAAGTGGTAACTGAGGAAATGAAGGGGTTAGCCACCTCACTCTTCCTATGTTATGAGCCCCAGACCCTTCCCTTCTTTACTGAAGGAATCCTAGTGAGTGGCTGTATTGGGGGTTGTTACTAGGTCACTTAGCTTGGAGCATGGATGATATTAAACTCCAGAAAATACTCATCTGTCTTGTGTTTAATGTCAGGTTTTGTCTTGCTCACTTGGAGGGCAGACATTTGAGTGCACAGGAGAAATTGGAGTCTTGCTACTTCACTTATTCTAAGCACTTTGCAACGTATGCTTGATATTAAAGAGTTATAAGATGGTTTTACAGATGCTTACCATTGAGTAGGCCTAGAATGGAGTGGCCAAGCAGTGGGTTGAATTAGTTTGTATTTCATCCTGCCTTGCTTTTCCATAAATACTTAACAAGAACTCACTTTTTCATTAACTTGCGTGCCTCTGCAGGGCTGTGGTGCAACTTTCAGTCTAGGGAGACCAATTGCATTTCTAGTATTGAGTCCCTCCCAATTTCACTAATGGAACCTGTAAAACTAGCTCTCAACAGAGCACTCCAGTACTCTGAACTATACCCTGGTGAGCGTGACCTGGCACTCTTCTTAATTTGACAAGGTCCTGAAATACAGCCTATCGGCTACAAATAGGAGTGTAAATACCTTGTGCTAGTGAGCTACAGTCAACAGCACATGGCTGAGAGTCCCAGGTCAGGCAGCTGATGAAGCCTGGCTCCTGAAGAGGCCACTGAGTGATTTCAGAACTATCTAGTGATGGGGCTTTGTTTCACTTTTCAACAGGACATAATTATAGGGAAAAAAGGATGCATAAATCTATCAGTAATCTTTGTGGAATCCCCATTTTCCCTTCCCCTAGAAATCAGCATGGCCCAATAGTTGTTGGGAGCAGAAGCAATGCTGGGAATAAACTAGTGTTAAGTGAGATGGTATACAAAGCATCTGTGCAAAGGGTATGAAAAGTAAAGCTAGTTAAGGAACTGTAAGGGGAGGACATGACCTAGCATAGGTCTTCTTACAGTGAGGTAGGTGTAGGGAATAGAAAGGGATGTCCTGGTACTTAAGAACCCCATTAGTGTTCACAGGATCACAGGATGTCAGGGGTTGGAAGGGACCCAAAGAGGTCATCAAGTCCAATCCTTCTGCCAGAGCAGGACCGTACAATATAGCTCAGGTCACAGAGGAATGCATCTAGAAGGGCCTCAAAAGTCTCCAGAGAAAGAGGCTCCACAACCTCTCTGGGGAGCCTGTTCCAGTGCTCTGGGACCCTTACAGTAAAGAAGTTCCCCCTTCTGTTGAAGTGGAACCTCATGTGCTGCAGCTTACATCCATTTCTCCTTGTCCTATCCCAGGGAGCAAGTAAGCAGAGCCTGTCCCCCCACCTCCTGACACCCATCCCTCAGATATTTATAAACATTGATTAAATCCCCTCTCAGTCTTCTCATCTCCAGACTAAAAAGCCCCAGATCCCTCAGCTTCTCCCCATAAGACATGTCTGCCGGTCTGCTAATCATCCTTGTAGCCCTCACCTGGACCTTCTCCAACAGATCCCTGTCCCTCCCAAACTGGGGAGCCCAAAACTGAAGGCAGTACTCCAGATGGGGTCTCACCAGGGCAGAGTAGAGGGGGAGGAGAACCTGCTTTGATCTGCTGGACACACTCTTCCTAATACACCCCAGGATCCCATTGGCCTTCTTGGCCACACGGGCACATTGCTGTCCCATGGATAACTTGTTCTAAATGTCTTTTTGTGCAATGTGGAGTAATGAAATTCTGGTTCTTCAAACTGTATTGTTATCAATTAAGACAGAGAAACTAGAGCCTGTTAAAAGACCTCCCATAGCTTTGCTGAAGAAGAAAAAATATAAATCTCTAAACAAATAACCTACCAAAAGGCACTGCTACTCCTGTGATTTCAGGATGTGCAACCTTACTGTGTCTTTCGCAAAGAGGACTCTGAGAATCTAGGTCCTTATTTGACACTCTGACTTGAAACACAAAGTTGAAATATCGAAGGCAGAGAGATCCATCATGCTTGAAGAGAAAATGGATATTTTGACTTGCCACGGGAGTTGCATGTGCTGGATGTGCTTAAGGCAGTGGCCAGCTCAGCTTCTCTTTCCCTTCCTGATCCACAGTTACAAAGAAGCTTTAATTTTTTACCAACTTGTCTCTATTAACTCTTTCCTTTGTTGCCCTCCTTTACACAGAAGTGCTCTGTTCCCTGTTACTGCTCTGTCTGTAGTAGCTTTCCACTCTGGATAGTCATGGTGAGGGACCCTTGTGGTTAGTGTTGAAATTGCCTGGGAGCCTTCTGGAATTCGGGTAGTTAATGACTTGGGCTTTGCCAAATGTCTGTGGTGTCTCTGGGATGTCATAGGCGTACTCTCTTTGTGTTTTAGTGCACAAAGTGTAAATGCAAGAGATACTACTTTGCCAGGGTAAGCTGGCACGTTGGAAATTAGGATTCTTACATGGGTGCTTATAGCTACTTTTGTGACTTAAAGACATAAAGCAGTACTGCCCTTTACCTGCTGCTGCTGATCTTGACTTAAAGACCTTTGGTGATGATCTTGGCTATTGGGAGGGCTAGTGAAAGAATACTAAAAAAGCAACTTGTCTTGTAACTAACTTGTCTTAGAATACCCAAGACCTAGCCTGAACAGAAAACTCAAAGCTAAGAAAGCTGGAGTTAGAGGGACTTAGTTGTTGCCTCTTTGTATCGAAGCATTCGCTTGCAAATTGTTTGGTACAATAACGTCAGCGTTTAAACGTGAAGCAACATACCTTCTCATAATGGAATTGTACTTTGAAGGGCAGAGTAGGTGTGATGCTTGTCAACCTGGGAACTGAAACCTGATGATTATTGAGGCCTCGAGAGTTACAAGTTAACACGGTTCTGCCGTAGTTACTAATTAACCCAGCGAGAGCTTCGCCGCAGCCAAAGGAGCTGGGGCCAGAAGATGAGCACGTATGATCTGTAGCTCAAGAGATCTGTGTAGTTCTGTTTTCTGTAATGCTTTCCGTTGGGATTGCACCATCCCCTTGCTGGCAGCCCTAAAAGGATCTGGTCTTCAAATGAGAGCAGTGTTGTAACGCCGCGAGTGTGAACCGCTCCGTCTTGTTTGAGGTTCTCTCCCACACCAAATGTGAATAAAAGTTATTGGTGTTTTTTAGAGGGAGGGTTTTGTTTTTTTTTTTTTTTTTTTATGGTGGTATAATCTCTTCTATGATATGACAGAGCCATCTGTGACTGTTGATCTTTGTGGAGGTGAACCCAGGCTTTACTTTCCCCACGTGTCCATGGGTGGTGAGGGGAACAAAATGCTGACTGTAGTTGGGTACACTGCTGACAGCAAACTGTTTAAAGAAGGATCTTGCATTTCTCATTTCATTCCAGCACTCCACCTCCTTTTTTCAGAAGATTGTCCTGCCTGCCCTTTGTACTGGGGGGGTTCAAAGTGCAGCTCTTGGCTGAAAGTGAGCCTGGAGGACCCCTTTCCTTGGAAGTTATGTAACGACAGGAGTGATCAGTTGCCCACTCGCGAATTGCATGTCAGCAATTTCTAGACTCCTGCAAAAAAGAGGAAGATCTGCCAGTGTGAACTTGCTCTTGATCAAGATTTGCAGTCTGGCACTGGAAGTAGGTGTGGTTGTGGGGTTTAGGCAAGCTACAAGTTTAGTTTTTCCTATCAAGGCTGGTACATCTTCCCATTGGAAGCAGTCACAGTTCCCATACACAGCAAATGCAGGCAGGGGCTTTCAGTTGCTATTACAGCGAATCATAGCAGTCAGAGGCTTCAGTTAAATTTTGTACTGGCTAAAGTAGGCCTAAATTGTGAATCAGAATTATTCAGTAGCTCCAACTTGAACTCCAAGGGGCATCACAAAGTTGTTTCTTCAAGGTGGGCAAATTGGTGTGCTGTGCTTTGGCATGTGAATTTATGTGGGTTTTCAGCCCTGTTGTGTGGCTGAGGTATGTGTACAGGTAAAGCTTTTGGACATTCAGCTTTTATTTTAGTTCCTCGTTGCAGTGCGTGGGGAAGGTGGGGATGAAAGATCTCTCAAGGTACCAGTTGTATGGAGACTTGGTTTTCCTCCAGCAAAGGAGTAAATGATGTCTGTCTCCTCAGAAGGTAGGCAGTGGTCTTGTGAGTAGCTTAGTACATGGTCACAGGAGTATGTGACTTAATGCTGATGATCAGATGTGATCTGGTCTTTTTTGCATGCTGGCTCCTTGCCCTCATAGAGGTTTTTCTCCATGTTTTTATTGCTGTTCTAGTTTACCTGGAGCCTTTTGGAGTGGTTAGGCTTAAAAATATTGATAACTTGCAGCTAAATTCCAGAACTTCTCACTGGGAGAGTTTGGGTTTTTTGTTTTTTTTTTTTTTTTTCCCTGTCTCATAGGGTTGGAGAATTGTTTGTGCTGTTGAATTTCTCCCAGAGAAATCAAAATCATTATCTGTTTTTCTCAATGAAAGTCCTGTATAGTGACTTAGCATCAGCTACCAGAAATTTGAGACTTCACTTGCAAGAGAAATGAGAGACTTTCTTCTGTCACATGGTAGATGAAAGCCTTACTCCTTTTCTCGTGTACTTGTGTTTCCATGTGACTTGCTGAGACTACACCACTCTTAAAACTTTATTCCCTTTACACGTGATGGAGTCTGTGCCTCTGTCACAGTTAGGAGTGACAGTTTTGTAGTTCTTTCAGTTTGGTTGGTGGAGGCTCAGGGATGATTCTGATCGCTAATGTGGAGTTGTTTTGCTTGTAATATACTGTTCTAATCCAGCTTGTGTTGTCTGAAAGCTCTCAAGGAGAACCTGGAAATGGAGAAGTTGCACAAGTTCACTTTGTAGGCAGTCTCGGTGGGGGGTGAAGCTTCCCAACGTGGGAATCCCCTGAGGTCAGAGCTTGAGGAAGGCAGCTGGGGCAGCGCAGAAACTTAATTACCTCCATAATGGATGCAGTCTCCAAGAACTACAGCAGTCTGCTGCTTGATGCCAATCCTAGGGCTGAGCCCGTGAGTGCAGTTGTAGTGTGTGCAGCCAACGTGCAAGTAACTGCAGCAGCCTTCCTTTTCCTGCTTTCTACATTGCCTCAGGGTGTAAGGGTGGGGATGAAGATTTCCCTGTACTGTGTGATGTACCACAGATGGGAACCCCAGTCTCTCCTCCTTTCTGCAGGGGCACACCTGCTGAACATAGGATCTACCAGGAGAGCTCTGGTGGCAGTGGTTCTATTCTGTTAATGTTTCCATAACAGCTGTTTTGAATTTTCCAGGGTTTTATGTAGTTTGGTTTTTGGTTTTTTTTTTTTTTTTTAATGAGAAAGAGAGACTGGGAGAGGGTTTTGGGTGGAGGGCAGACACATATACATTTGCATGTTGAGGGCATTTTCATTTCTGATTCCTGGCTTGAAAACTGGTTTCAAACTAGTTGCTTGCCTGCTACTTGAACATGCTCCAGTAGTAAGAGGCTTTAATACATTTCTTCTTTGCAAATCATCAACCTCACATCTTCCAGTAAAGGAAAGAATTTGGGAGTATAGCTTCCAAGAGTAATAGGCCTCTCAGCTCCATGCAATGCACAGGCTCCAACCAAAAAAGTTCCAAGGAAAATATTCAGAAAGGGGGGAAGTTGTCTAGCTGTATCTCTGGCAGTTTTGCAGAGAGATCAGTGTGCTCTTGGGTTTTTGTTTTTTTTTCAGATAGGCTTGTAGCCATGTGTATTTGGTTTAAGATAGCCCCTCCTCCCCACCCAGGCTCAAAAGCCCCATAAATACTTTATTTGATTTGGAAGTAAAAATATATAAAATTTTAACAATAAAAAGGAGATAAGGGGGTTTTACAGAAGGGGGGGACAAAAGGGGAACCAGAATACAGGGTATGTAGAATGAGAGGGATTACGGATGGTAGAGGGGAAAAGGGAGCAAAGTACACAAAATAGATATACAACCCGTGGAAAAGGAGTTGGGTCCAAACGCTGGGGTGGATGATTTGATGGTGGATGAAACAGGATGCAGGATTTTTGTGATGAAATGCAGTTAGAGTTCCAAAGGGAAAATGGTGGTATTCCTCCACGTGTTTGCTGGGGAGCAGGTGGTTTTCAGCAGCAAGGCACTTGGAGCTGGTCAGGCAGTCAGGGCAAGAGCAAGAGAGAAGGCAAGCTGTCCACCCCTTTTATAATAGCCCTCAGCAGGAAGTGGGAGGGGGCTAAACATGATACCTGGGGGAAGGTCAGGGAGGAGTCAGAAGGCTCCAGGTGGGCTTAACCCTTGACATCATGCTGGAAACAGTAACAGTGCTGGAATACCTTAGTCCAAGTGTGGAATAGAGAAATCCACAAAATGTTATTTCCCAGGTTTGTATTGATAGTGTTCTGTAGTGTGCCATTTTTTATGCTTTCCAATTAATTTCTAACTGAACACACACTGGATGTACTGAAGGCTGCATCCAGGTACCCTGCTTTCTCCTTGCATCTGCCTCATGATCACTAGTAATGAATTGACTACCTTCAAGTGCATGGAAGGTTTAAAGGAGGATGCTGAGCAAAGAGGAGGAAACTTCAATGTGATGCTTCTTTCAGAAGGTGGAATGAAGTGGTTTAAACTCAAGATAATTCTTTCAACAAATGAGGTTATTTTAACCATCCTCTCCAGTGGTGCAGCTTGCAGTTTTGAGCAGGAATGAGTGTGCACTGTGATTAAACATGTACTCCCACAGCTGGAGCCAACATACAGTTTCTGGGAGCAAGAACTCTTGCTGTGGTAGTGCTTGTGAACAATTCTAACAAAAGGATTTCTCATCTCTGTGTTTTCTGTGGCTTTGAGGATGATTGGGACGTAAAAAACCTGAAGAAATTACTTGCTGCAAAAGTCCACGTAGATAGGAACAGATTATTCTTTTTAACCTCATAAAACTGAGTTTAAAGCGTACAGGAGATTTAATTTCCCTGTTCCCCGTTTGTTTCCACCAAAATGGAAAAATGACCCAAGGGAAATCAAGAGCATAACTTCTCCAAGTGAGTTTAGAGTTGCATAAGGATGAAGTGGAGGATTTGGTCTTTTGAATTTCCTAGTGCTGTCGAAAGTGTATAGATGGTGGCATGACCTTCTTGTGCTTCTTTGCTCTGGGGACTAATTTTTGCCCCCTTCCTTTGTGCCAACTGAATGTCTTTTGTGGAAGCAAGTAATTTTCAGCTTTTTTCCGTGTGTAATTCAAGGTATATAACAGGAGTTAGTTTTTAATCTTCATCTAACTGCTTCCTTGCGTGGTGATTGCAACTGTTGGACTGAGAGTCCCTCCAATGACTCGTTTTGTGTTTCTGTGCCCTGAGGCCCTTGGCTGTCAATGTCATTATTGAGCATTTTCACTCTCCTTTATGGAGATGAATGTGTAGTACTCCTGGCACTGTTGGCTGAAAGAGAGGAAAATTAGAGAGAGGCTAGGAGACAGTAGCAACAGATGGGATGAGGCCATCCACTAGACAAATGTGTGGAGACACAGAATCACAGAATGGTAAGATTTGGAGGGGACCCCTGGAGATAGTCTAGTCCAACCACCAGACTGAAGCAGATTGTACAGGATCATGTCCAGGCAGGTTTTGATTATCACCAGAGAAGGAAACTTAGAACTACTCTGGGCAGCCTATTTCAGTGCTCTGCCACCCTTACAGAAAAGAAATTTTTACTTATGTGGAGCTTCCTGTGTTACAGTTTATGGCTGTTGCCCCTTGTCCTGTTGCTGGTAACCACTGCAAAGACACTGGCCTCATCTTCTTGACACTTGGACTTAGATATTCATAAACATTGATAAGATCCCCTTTCTGTCATTCTCTTTTCCAGGCTAAACAGCCCTATGGTCTCTCAGCCTTTCCTTGCAGAGACACAATTCAGTCTCCTACTCATAGCCCTTTGGACTGTCTCCAGTAATTCCCCATCTCTCTTGAACTGGGGAGCCCAGAGCTGGACACAATACTCCAGATATAGCCTCACTAGGGTAGAGTAGAGGGAGACAAGAAACTCCCTTGATCTACTGGCCACACTCTTCTTAATGCACCTCAAGTTAGAATAGAATAGAATATAGAATAGAATAAGCCAGGTTGGAAGAGACCTTCAATATCATCCAGTCCAACCTGTCATCCAGCTTTATCCAATGGCACGAAGTGCTCCATACAGTCCTTTCTTGAACTCCTCCAGGGATGGTGATTCCACCACCTCCGTGGGCAGCCCATTCCAATGGCAAATTGCTCTCTCTGTAAAGGACTTCCTCCTAATATCCAGCTTATACCTGCCCCAGCACAACTTGAGACTGTCCCCTCGCTCTGTTGCTGGTTGCCTGGGAGAAGAGGCCAACCCCACCTGGCTATAACCTCCCTTCAGGTAGTTGTAGAGAGCCTTCTCCTCTCCAGGCTAAATAACCCCAGCTCCCTCAGCCTCTCCTCACAGGGCTGTCCTCCAGCCCCTCAGCAGCTTCGTCACCCTTCCTATTTGTCTTCTTGGCTACAAGGACTGTTGGATAGCTCAAGACTGCCAAGTCCTTCTCTGGAGAGGTACTTGCCGATGGGTCATCTCCTAACCTGGACTGGTACATGCCATTATTCCTGACCAGGGCGACACTGCTAGCTACAGACCTACAACTGGATTCTGCACTGCAGATTGTGACTCTCTGAACTCTGTCTTTCAGCCAGTTCTCAATCCACTTGGCTGTCCTACTCATCTAACTCACACTTCCTAACCTTACCTATGAGGAAGTTATGGGAGATGGTGTCAAAAGCCTTGCTGAAAGCTGAGGTAGACAACATCCACTAGTCTCCCTTCATCTAACCAGCCAGTCATACAAGGCTATGAGATTGGTCAAACATGATTTCCCCTTGGTGAATCCATGTGACCACTCCAGATAATCTTCCTTTCCTCCACGTGCTGAAGAGATGATCTCTAGAATGAGCTATTCCATTGCCTTTCCAGGGATGGAAGTGTGGCTGACCAGTCTCCTGGGTCCTGAGTCCTTGCGTTCTTTGGGTGACATTGGCTTTTCTCCAGTCCTTAAGCACCTCTCCTGTTCTCCATGACCTTTCAAAGATGGTGGAGAGTAGCTTAGCAGTAGCATCTGACAGCTCCCTCAGCACTCACTGATGCATCCCTTCAGGCCCCATGTTAAGGTGAATGCTCCAATGGTTAATGCTTTATTCTGTTTAGCTTTATGGGTAGTAAAATTGCTGCTGTAAAGGTCATTGTCAGGTGCTTTACAACCTCTTTCTGATACGGAGGATTTTAATCTGTTGGTGGTGTTTTTTTTTCCACTGTCAGAGGTGCCATTTCTGCTGTGCTGCTTGGCTTCTGTTTTCAGACATTTTTTAAAGCAATGTCCAGTTTAGCATCGATGGTGAAGTAAACTTCTGTTCTGCTAGGCTGAAGACATAGTAGGCAAGTCTTTAAGGGACATGGCTGTTACTGCTTATTCCCAGTCTTGAGGGATATGCAGATAGCTCTCATTTTCTCCTGTAGGTAACAAGATGGTAACCAAGGTCTGATTAAAAACCTTGCCTCCCTGATGAAGGGAAGCTAAGAAGTTTCCAGCTCTATTAATGGTGCAGCTGGAAAGTTGTTATAGCACTATGGACAGGATGACTACACCACAGGCTAACACAACAGTGTCCCTCACTGCATCTGTTTCAAGGAGTCTTAAGCAGGCTGGATAAAGAGATGCAGTGACATAGAGCCAAGCCTGTTCTTACTGCTGGTGAAACTTGGCATGAAAAGGATGACTTAGTTTGGTTTTTCTCCTTACTGTGTTCGTGGTGATGTGATATTGGAGAAATAGCAGCCCCACCAACCTGTTACCCGTCAACAGTGAAGTGTGTGCAAGATCTGTCCTTTTGATGGTCCAACCCTGCTCTTGGGTGGTGCAGGTGTGCCACTCTGTCCTGCTTTTTCTGAATGTATTTTCATAGACTTGATTCTGCCACTGCTCTGATGCTTGTTTTGGGCCCATGTGCACATCAGGGTACAAGCTGGACTTGTCTCCATGACACAGAACTGAATGAGCCTGTGTTCTGTTGATAACATTATCACTATGTCTCTATGCTGCCGTTAGTGACTGATGTCTGATTAAAGTGTCTGTTACTGCAGAAGCTCAGTGTTGGAATCATAATCAAGGGCACCATTGTGCTGTGCTACCATTAAGTTTTGCTATGGTTGTGATCATCCTGGTTCTTTATTGTTCGCTTTGACAGAGGAAGTAGGAACAGGATGGAGGAGCTGAGAATTTTGCTGCTTGTCCCATCCAGAAAATGAATGTGACTGGGACAGTGAAGCCATCACTCATTTTCTCATCTCACCTTTCCTGGGGGTTAGGTTTGTGCAGGGAAGGTGTGGGCAGCAACCAGTTCATCCTCTTTTCCTTAACTGACTAAAAGAAAAGGTGAATGAGTGGTGTCCTCCAGTACAGTGTGGATTTGGAAATCTCATTGGAAAAGCTGCTCTTGGAAGAGATACAGAAATGAATTTCTAGGTTCAGAGAAAATTACTTTAATTGTTAAACCCTTTGTGTTTGAACAGGGAGATGGAGAGAGTGGTGGCAGGACTAGGTTGGGGCAGCCTTTGAAGGCTGGGAAAGGAAGAGATGGGAGTGTCAGCAACCTTTGAGTTGTTAACCTTTTGAAGTCATATAGGGTAGATGTCTCATTACCCTTGCCCCAACGCATGCACATTTTTACCCGGGACATACCAAGCAAATTGCTTTCTGCCTCAGAGATGGTGTGCAGTGGTTAAACCTGTTTGGCTTCGAGGCAGTCATTCTGAGGATTCTCTTTTATCTGCACTCCTGAGGGTCAGGAGGTCTGGAGAAGCCACCCTGCACTTCCCATTTCTGCATGATCAGTTCTTGAAGTAAAAGCTCTTGTGCTGGGTGAGAGGTTTTAGTAAGTGCTTACAAAAAATAGCAGTAGATCATCCCTCCAGGGTCAGGTAAGGGATTGAACAAGATAGTGACTCCTCACAATAGGGAGAGTGCTTGAATACAGTGTTTGAAGACCTTATTAGAGAAATTGAATTTCAAGCTAGACTTGCAGTTTGATGTAAGATCTGGTATGAAATTCCTGAAGACAACTGTCATGTGATTTTTATTTTCCTTACCAGAATAAGCTGCTTTTAACATAAGTGATTGACTGCATTAGTGTCTATCAAAGTGCTGACTTAAGCATGAAGAAACAGTTTGTCTGCATCTTGTACACATAGGTGCATCTTGGCAGCAGTCATGTTTCTTGGTATATAGCATATCTGTAGCAGGTGGCCATGCAAAGCTATAAGCAGAGAAGACTGAGAGGAGGAAATCTCATCAATGTATACAAATATGTGAGGGGTGGGTGTCAAGTGGCTGAGGCCAGTCTCTTTTCGGTGGGCCACAGCAGTAAGACAAGGAGCAACAGCTACAAACTGGAACATAGAAGGTTTCACCTCAACAGGAGGAGAAACTTCTTTACAGTGAGATGTTGGAGCACTGGAACAGGCTGCCCAGAGTCTCCTTCTCTGGAGACTTTCAAAACCTGCCTGGATGCATTCCTGCACAAACTACCATAGGGGATCCTGCTTTGGCAGGGGGGTTGAACGTGATCTCCGGAGGTCTCTTCCAACCTCTAAGGTTCTGTGATTATTTTTTTTCCCCCCCTTCTTCCAGCTATTGCAAACTCCTGTGAGATTGCGGACAAGCCTAGGTATGGGTATGGTCAAGAAGGATCCAGAAACTTTGGGAAGGCAGGGATGGTGAGAGAACTGCAGTTGTTCAGTGCATAGGAGAAGGCTAAAGCATAAGATACAGAAAATTAAAACTATCATAGAAAGACAGGAAAACAACAGTCAAATGAGTAAAGCCTACTGATGAGAATTATCACTGACGTACCTGACCTCCCACGGTTGTTCTTGTCACAGCTAAAGCACTCCTGGCACTTGCTGTTTATCCTTGCCTGTGTTTTTGGTGTCTTGGTGATCCATTCGGTTTTACTAAAACAAGTGCCGCTCAGATGCTGGCAAATGAGCTCTCTTCTTGCTGTTCCACCAAAGGATATGACTCAGTGATGAAGTGATGGTTCATTTAGCAGAGCAGTTAACCTAAAAGTATGGAAACTGTCAGGGTTTCCAGTGATAACTGTTTCCTTTGGTGTTTTGGTTTTTTTTTGTGTTGTGGACATGGCAAGGAAACTTTTGACTTGTAGACATTGACCTACTAGGAACGGACTTGTAGTGAGAAGTTTGTGAACCTTGTAGCACAGGTAGCTGCTTGATAGTGGAAGTTGAGCTATATTTGAACCTGTAGAAGATGACTGACTCTCTTTTAATCTGCCAGCTCATTCTTCACTTCTGTTTTCTGTTTGGATGTTGTAGTTTTGAGATGTTTTTGGAAAGGGTGCTGGGAAAACTTGCAAGCATTTTTCAGACAAAAGATGGTTTGTCTCCATGGCTGGGAGGGTTCATTTGGACACTTGTTCTGAATTTTTTTTGTTGTTTGTTTGTTTGGAAAATGAAGTTCTTAGAAAAAGTTAGATGGCCTTGGCTTTCTTTGTTCTTTCTTCTGTCTCAGACATCTGTATCAGCTCTCTCACCGAGCTCTTTATCTTACTCGGCTTTTCTGTGGATGCCTGGAGGCCTTGGCTCACATTCTCAAGAGTGTCCACTGGTTCAAGAAGCCATCGCTGCTATCAAATTACCTTGACAGCTGTTGTCCCATTTCATATTTGCCATCCCCTCCCCCTGACTTCCTTGTGATTTTTGGCAGAAGCTGTGACTATTGAGCAATAAAACTTGGATCTGAGAATCCTGTTGCTGGTGGGAAAGTGAGAGCATACTAGTTAATGCCTTGCAACTTGACTTCTTGCTGCTGTATAATCAGTAGCATCTTTATTTAAAAACAAAACCCACCACTAGCTGCTCTGTGGACTGAGGGAATGGTTCATTTACTGTTCATCTGGAGTCATGTGATGGGTGCCAGCACCGCTCTATACCAACATATATGTGACCAGACAAGCTCTTGATTTGGAATCCTTGACAAATGCTTATCCATAAGGACTGCAGAGCAGCAAGGATGCTTGTGAGGGCTGCTATCTGTAAGGGCATGACTGAGTTTGTCTTTGTTAGTTTTATTGATCATCCTGCCCCTGTATAACCTGGAATAGAGCTCCTGTAGTACTGTGTAGTCGACACTAAAGGTGAACCTATAGGAAGCAATTGGTCTTGCTTGTATTGGGATCAACAAAATGTAGAGGTAGCATCTGGAGACTCTACTTTCATGTGTGTTTGGGGGTTTCATTGCCATTCTAAATGCAACCAGAAAGCACTCCTGACAACTGACAGAAATGCTGATGATCTTGGGACCAACCATCCTAAGAGAGCTGCCATCTCTGTAAACCTCTCTTTTAAAGATGTTTTCTCTTTCCTCTGTCAGTTGTTTGGAAAGTTGGCTGATGCAGGGCATGCTTTAATCTCTGCTGATCATTCCTCTTGTCCCTGTTGAAACATGTCAGCAGCTAAATTTTGTGTAACATACTGGAAAAAATTAGGAGGGAACGAAGCATCAGGTCTTAATTGGGAGGATGACTGATGGAAAACAATTAACGTATCCTTAACACTCAGTCCTGAGGAACATGTATAGGAAAAGCATACTTAAAATTATTTTGCCAGCAGTGTGCATGATTTACTGGCTTGATAACATCAGTGTGAAATGTAAAGCTTGTAAAAGTCTGGATCAGACCAGCCTTAATGCATGTCTTACAGTTCCTAGATTACTGTGCCAAAGGGGGAAGACTAGACTCCTACTGAAACATGTGCTGCAATGGCTTTGCATGTGTCTGCAGAGAAGGTTATTTTAAGCAGCTGGGGAGTAGTTCTGGTGTGTGCAGAGTGAAATCATTACTTGAGCCAGGAGCTGTAAATTTGAGGGCTGGCGCCTTGGGGCTCCATCCTGGTAGGAGTTGGTGGAGTGTGGTGCATTTGTGTAGTCTCAGGTATTGTGGAATCTTCCGAGCTTGTGCTGAAGGAAAAAAAAAAAGAAAAAAAAAAAAAAGGGGGTATAGTGTGACCAGCTATGAAGTGAAGGAGGGGAAACTTGAGATGATGCCTTCTGCCTCTGGGAAACCACAATTACATCGAAACTACCCCCTGGAAAAGAAATGGAAATAAAATAGAGACCGGATTTCATCCAGGTGAAAAACGCATGAAGTGTCTCTCTCTGACGTGCCCCACTGGGGTTCCAGGGTGCACTGCACGGGCTTTCTGTTGACATGCGAGGAAACGGCTTTTAAGTGGCTTTTCTTTCCCTCCCGAAGCAACAGAAGCAGCACAAGGCACAAGTCCTCTTTTTGGCGTGCAACTCGACGAAAGCCTTTTTATTTTTTACTGAAGAAGCGGCGGGCTTCTCCTCCCTGCCCCACACGCCTGCGATTCAAGGCGGGTTTAAGCAAGGTGCTCCTCGGTCCGGTCTCTCCACGAAGGCTGCAGAAAGCGCTGGAAGGCTCCAGCTTCCTGCGATCCCTGGCACGTCTTCCGTTACGCAGCCAGGGTTATTGTAGCAGTAGGGGACTTGTTAGTTTTCCAACCGCAGTTCCCAGCGAATGTGTCCGCTCTGCGCTGTGGACTCCTGCACGGTCGGTGTTAAAGTAGTTCTATGGCTTTCAGGCATCTTGGCGTTTCAAATGCGGGTGGAGAAACAAGCGCTGGCCTTTAAGGCAGAGGTTTCAAAGCTCTCTGATATCAAAGGCCATGTTGACAACTCGGCAAGCGCTTGTGGGGCTCGAGTGTGTTAGATCTTTAGGCTAGGAGCTGAGTTGCTGCAGGCGTCGGGAAGGATGTTTTGCATTGTTTAAATGTATTGTCAGGTGTGCCGCGTCCTTTCTCTGCAGTGTGTCTGCTGAGATGTCTCCTCTGGTGCTAGGGTTCTGCTGCCAGAGAGAGAAGGAGTTAACTTGCTGTTACAGTCCACTCCAGTTTGTGCCTTGCTCTCTGGTCCCTTCTGCTTAAACCTGCTCTCGGGAGGAATCCCAACTCCTCTGCTGCAGCAGCTTTTGTTGTGGCTGCGGTGAGTGGAAGGCAGCTTTTGGGGTTTTTTTAAGCAGGTTATGGAGTGGGAGGAAGCATCTCAGCTGGGAGTCCTTCAGAGCTCTTTCCTGGGTGTGGGAAGTGGGAAGGGTTCTGCAAAGTCAGGAAAGCAGCCGGTTCTGGCAGGGCAGAGCTTGTCTATCCTGGTCAAGGTCTCAGAGGTCTTACCAGGTTACTTGCTTGTTGACTGTTTGAAGTACCAGCATGTGTCGCTTCCGCTCTGCTCTTGCACTTTCCAGCTTTGCTGAACCGCCGCTCTGCTTTCTTGTGTTTGGTGCATTAGCTTCGCTGGTTTGCTGGGGTATTTGAGCATCTCTGGAAGACAGATGAACATCTTGCCAGTAATTAAAAAAACTACGTTTACACCCATAAGATTTATTTTAATCTCCTACGTGAGGCAAGTGAAGCAATCCAACAGCCCGAAAGAAGAAATGCAATACCCAGAGATGGACCAGACTTGTTTTTGATGTCTGCCCACTTGGAACTGGTGTAGCTATGACAGTGTGGAGTGCAACCAGCCTGCCAGTCCTGGGGCTCCTTGTCTGGCTCATGAATAAGAGCTTGCTTCTTGCACTGAACTCTGGCTGCACCACTGGCTCCATGGCTTGCTGGAGGGAGCAAAGCTGGCACAGATGTTTCAGCTTTTAAGTGCAGTCACAGGGTTTGGTCTGCCCTTGGAGAGTACTGTAAGAGCTACATTGTTTTGCGTAAGAGACTAAACAAGAAATCAGTAGCAGTGTGGAGGAGAAGCCAGTTCTTCTAACTCCTTATCATGTGCTTTCACCACAAAGACCCTGTTTCTTCTTTTACTTAACTGGAGAATTCCATTAGATCAAAAGCTAGTTAAGGAAAATAGAGCCCCATGTGGTCCTGTGTGGTTACTTAGACAAGTGCTATTTTTAGGAATCTCAATTGAGTAAGCCCTGGCTCTTGCTGCTCTTAAAAATCCATGGAAGCAAAATTAAAACTTCTACCTTCATCTCAGCCGCATGTAGGCCACTTGGCTCTAGCTATCTGTGGCTTTTTTTTTTTGTGTTATTATTTATATTTTTAAAAAATTGTTTCCTTGTGTTTGGTTTGGATGTTTTTTTTGGCCTTTTACCCCCCCC
>VWZI01019365.1:1163092-1335443 GCA_013396835.1 Psilopogon haemacephalus
TTTTTTCCCTCCACCCCCTCCCCTCCATTTGGAACAAATTTTACCTTGGATAAATGAATTCTTAAAGCCATACAATGGATTCCTGTCTCTCTTGATATAGGTTTATGTAGAAAGGGTAATTAGACACTGGAATGGGCTGCCCAGAGAGGTAGTGGAGTTGCCATCCCTGGAGGTGTTTAAGGAAAGACTGGATGTGGCACTTAGTGACATGGTCTAGTTGACGTGGTGTTGTTGTTAGGTCACAGGCTGGACTTGATGATCTCAGAGGTCTATTACAGCCTCAATAATTCTGTAATTCTGTGATTCTTTCAACAGACAAATAGCTTGGAAAATTAACTAGGTATGGAAATGCCATGACTGAAGTGGATAAATGGTCAGGAATCCTTTAGACTCATGAAGGTCTTAACTTCTGCCATGATTGATTAAATTCTGCTAAAACTACCCAGACTTACATAAAATTTGGAATCACTGTGCAAGGTTTTTTGACTTGTGAACATCTTGCAGTGTGAGGGGACAAGACTGCACGGTTCCTCCAGATTCTGCATTTCGGTTCTGTCTCTAACCTGCTCTGTGGTCCTGTGCTCCCACTCATCCTGACACCAAATTTTTTTGCAGGGTTTGGCATCCCTGCAAGGAATCCTGGGTGTGTGAAAGAGGAAGGCACAGTCTAGGCTCTTCTCAGTGTGGCCAGAGCATGCATGTTAGAATCATAGAATAGAATAGAATCATAGAATGGTTTAGGTTGGAAGAGACCTCAAAGATCATCCAGTTCCAACCCCCTGCCATAGGCAGGGACACCTCCCACTAGAACAGGTCACTCAAGACCTCATCCAGCCTGGCCTTGAACACCTCCAGGGAGGGTGCAGCCACAACCTCCCTGGGCAACCTATTCCAGTGCCTCACCACCCTCACTGTGAAGAACTTCCTCCTAACATCCCGTTTAAATCTTCCCTCCTCCAGTTTGAACCCATTCCCCCTCGTCCTGTCATTACAAGACCTTGTGAACAGTCCCTCCCCAGCCCTCCTGTAGGCCCCCCTCAGATACTGGTAGGCTGCTATAAGGTCTCCTCGAAGCCTTCTCTTCTCCAGGCTGAAAAGCCCCAACTCTCTCAGCCTGTCCTCATAGCAGAGGTGCTCCAGCCCTCTGATCATCTTCGTGGCCCTCCTCTGGACTCTCTCCAACAGTTCCATGTCCTTCTTGTGCTGGGGGCTCCAGAACTGCACACAGTACTCCAGGTGGGGTCTGACAAGAGCAGAGTAAAGGGGGAGAATCACCTCCCTTGCCCTGCTGGTAATGCCTCTCTTAATGCAGCCCAGCACACAGTTGCTGTCTGAGCTGTGTGTGCACACTGTTGGCTCATGTTGAGCTTTTCATCCACCCAGACCCCCAGGTCCTTTTCCTCAGAGCTGCTCTCCAGCCACTCACCACCCAGCCTGTATTTGTGCTTGGGATTGCAGTGACCCAGGTGCAGGACCTTACACTTGGCCTTGTTAAATTTCATGAGGTTAGCCTGGGCCCACCTCTCCAGCCTGTCCAGGTCCCTCTGGATGGATCCCTGCCCTCTAGCAAGTCAACTGTGCCACACAGCTTGGTGTCATCTGCAAACTTGCTGAGAGTGCACTCGATTCCTCTGTCCATGTCACTGACACAGATGTTAAACAGCACTGGTCCCAGCACTGACCCCTGAGGGACGCCACTTGTCACTGGTCTCCAGGTGGACATTGTGCCCTTGATCACCACTCTCTGCGTGCGACCATCCAGCCAATGTTCTGAGAGCTGGGCTCTGGGAGGGGTGAGATGGAGGTGTCCATGCCTTATAGCATCCTTGTCTGCATCCTCTCTAAACTTAGGAGAGAAAATTTGTAACTTAAGGTTTGGACACCTTTAAGGTCTCAATGGATTTAGTCTTATGCGTTTTTGTGGAATTTTCATATTAGGAAGGCATGAGACAATGCAAGAAGTGCATTTGCCCTTGTTATGGTTTAAACTGGCTGACGTTGTACTCTGAATTATATTCTGCCAGGTCTTACTGTGCTACATCTCTGGGTTGCCTAGTGGAGGGCACATGACTCCTATCTACTGCCTGTGGTAAAGCACTTACCTTGGTGTGAAAAGAGTAAACTGACACTCTGCCAGAGAATGAGTAAAGATGGGGAAGGAAGGAAGCTCTCTGAAATGTTACCTGGCTCCAAACATGCAGAATCTTTAGGTACCTGATTCCTACAGACTTTGAAGGGAGCAGTGCATCCTAAAGTGGGTTTGCTACTAAGACTTTTTTAAAAAACTGATATTTTTAATGTACCTGTGTCAGCCCTCCCTCTGAGGACTGGATTTTCCTTACTTTGTCCTATTCAAATGCAAGCATTAAGCATTCATAGACACCATAGTCTGACCCTGAAACGTTTCTTTAATCTGCGTTACGTCAGGGAGGAGGTGCTTTTTGTTTTCCAAAATGCTTTCATTGCCTTCTGTGTCGCCCTTTTGTGGCTTGAACTGAACAGTTAAACATATGACTACCAAAGACTGAGTCTCTAGGCTCCTAAAGTATAGCATGAGAGTTTTCTTCGTGCTGAAAATGCTGTGTTGCACTTTGATAGAGGATAACAAAATATGACTTGCTGAGATGAGCAGTTGCTTCATCATGCATGACAGAACAAATCAATTTTCCTCCCGTTGCTTTTCCTCTTGGGAGATAATATGCCAAAATTGTCAGTACTGTGAAGGTTCAGGGTTAGACAAATTGTGCAGTGAGGTTAGTGGAATGGGATTTTTTTTTTTTTCCTTTCCCTCCTTCACTGATGACTTGAATAATTTTGTATTTGAAAGTCCTAGCATGGGATTTCAGATGTACTAAAAATATGTTGTGAGTTTAATCACTTCTCTAAAAGATTTCTTGTGTCCTTTTGTTTGTGGGTATTTTGTTTGTGGGTATTTTGTTTGTGGGTATTTTGTTTGTGGGTATTTTGTTTGTTTGTGGTTTTTTTTTTTAAACTCTTGCCATCTCAGACACTTTTTGACTTAGTCAAGCAAATAATAAATGTAGCTGTCTCCCTATGAGGAAAGGCTGAGGGAGCTGGGGTTGTTTAACCTGGAGAGGAGGAGGCTCAGGGGTGACCTCATTGCTCTCTACAACTACCTGAAGGGAGGTTGTAGCCAGGTAGGGTTGGTCTCTTCTCCCAGGCAACCAGCAACAGAACAGGCTCCCAGGCAACCAGCAACAGAATAGGCTCAAGTCGTGCTGGGGCAGGTATAGGCTGGATATTAGGAAGAAGTTCATCACAGGGAGAGTGATTGGCATTGGAATGGGCTGCCCAGGGAGATGGTGGAGTTGTTGTCCCTGGAGGTGTTGAAGAAAAGACTGGATGGGGCACTTAGTGCCATTGGATAGGGCTGGGTTGTAGGCTGGACTGGATGATCTTGGAGGTCTCTTCCAACCTGGCCAGGTCTGGTCTGGTCTGGTCTGGTCTGGTCTGGTCTGGTCTGGTCTGGTCTAGTCTATTCTATTCTATTCTATTCTATTCTATTCTATTCTATTCTATTCTATTCTATTCTATTCTATTCTATTCTATTCTATTCTATTCTATTCTATTCTATTCTATTCTATTCTATTCTATTCTATTCTATTCTATTCTATTCTATTCTATGTGCTTTTTGGGAAGGTTTGGCTGAGATACATTTGTTTTCTTGTAGAGGGTCTCTTCTGCGAAACACAAGTCTTGATTTCCAACACTAAGAGTAAAGGATTATACCATTAGTTGTATTATTAAAACTGTTGTTGTGAACTGGCAAGGAGAGGGAAATTGCATGCATATAATTGTACTCTGTCTGATTTTGTGTTGTAGAAAGAGTAATGCAATCTAATAAAGAGTCACTGTGAATTTTAAATGGAGGTAATGCAAGTATAGAAGCGATTGGTGCATATTCGAGGAACCGGGCAGCATAGTGAGCATTGTGAATGTGCAGGTCTATGAAGATGAGAATTTTGCAAGTGATGATTTTTGATTGTTTCTGATAGTCCAACATAACAGTAAAAGTATGAGGTTTTCCAGAGATGCTTAGTACTTGAACTTAGTACTGTGAGATGTAAGTTCGCTCTACCAGGAACACATCTGAAGAATATAGCACTAAAAAGGACTTTCTTGAAGTCTGAGAGGCTAACTCGGCCAGTGATACAACTGCTCACCTGTGTTAGGTGTTATGTTTGACCTTCCTCTCCAAAATAGCCCTACTACTGCTTTTTTAAAATTCTCCTCAGAACTTGTGGTTAACCTATGTTTAGCCTGTGCTGGCTCTCTGGAGCTGGTAAGTTAGGGGAGGCTGCAGGTTCTGAGATGAAGCAGTTTCGGGGAAGGCTGGGAGATTTCATGATGGCTTCAGCCAACTGGATTTCAGGACTAGAATCTAGTGGCTTATAATCACAGAAACTTAGAAGTTGGAAGGACCTTCCTGAGATCCAGTCCAACCCCCCTGCCAAAGCAGGATACCATAGATTAGTTTGCACAGGAATGCATCCAGGTGGGTTTTGAAAGTGTCTCCAGGGAAGGAGACTCCACAACCTCTCTGGACAGCCTGTTCCAGTGCTCCATTACCCTCACTGTGAAATTTGATCTGATCAGACTACCTGGAGTGGTACAAAGTGAACTAGGCTGGAGCCAGAATTTGAGTGGTCTTAGAATCCGTCTCTTAAAGTCTGCCTTATTGATCTTTTGATGGCGGACTTACTAAATCCATAAAGTGACAATATCTCAGCTGGTAGTCACACAACTTTCTAACTAGATTGAGGGAAGGGGCAGGCATCACCTGTTTTGTTTTGCTTTGGTTTTTCTTTTTGGTGCATCAGGTTTTATACAGACATCTTTTTCAGGTGAAAATGTAGAATACATGCCTAATCATGCAATGGGAAGGTAATGCATTATTGATCTACTCTTATACATTAGCTATTTAGTGATCTCTTTGTGGTCAAAAGAGCAACAGCCAGTGATGCAGCAAAGTACAAGCTGTGTTACCTCCACTCAACTGAAAATTGAGACGTCGGTCAAGTGACTCAGCTCATCACAAAGCCTGTTACAGGGGCTTCCACTTTCCTAGATTATTGCCAAGTGGCATTTTTGAGGCATCTGAAGCCAGCACAAGTGCTGAAATGGGCTATGGACTCGTTAGTCCATGCACAGGAGACAAACGCGTGCGTGTATTTGTCTGTTAGGCTGATGGTGTTTCTGACCTGCTTTGGTGGTTCTTGGTTCTTCTGATCTGGTTGGGAGACCCCTGGGGAAAAGAGATCCTAGCGTGACTCCCAGTGTCCTGTCTGTTCGGTTAGCTTATCAAAGTTAATTTTTTTTTAATGCTGCCTTCACCAGAGGGGGACCAACACAGCATGAAAATAAAAGCTGCTCTCCATCTGTCTTATCTGTAGTCGTCACTTAGGAAACGGTGAAAGAAACAATTTTGTTTCAAGGCTTATTTATTCTTCTTCAGTTTTTGGTCATCCTGAGTACAGAAACACTGCTGCCGTATGCCCAAGGAGAGTTCACACAGTGGCAGAGGGTTTATGAAAAATAATTTAGGTGTTGTGCTTCTGGTTGCTTGTGAGAAGAGGCCCTTGCAGGGGTTTTGAAAAATCATACTTGATGTATTTGCATGCTTACAAATGGCTGGTGCTGAAGCTGTGTGCTCAGAGCCTTGGGTTTTCTAAGTGACTCCTACAACTGGTGAATGACATTTCCTCAATCAAAATAATTTTAAATCTTGATAGTGGGGAAGAGATTAATACATCACTGCAGCTGCTTATTGAGATACATCCATAAGACTTCTACTAAGCCGTTCTTGAGCACAAAGAAGGCTTTCAGTACATGTCCTTCTCTGCTGGTATGCCTTTTTTTGAGTAGCCAGTCTTTGTGTTGAAGGTGTACCTTGTGTGCTTCCACAGATTAGTCTGTGAGATAACTTCATCATATGCTCTCTAATTACTGTGATGCCTTTGATATTGTCTATTTCTATGTAGCTATGTAGGAGGGCAAGGTAGACAGTCTGTCTGGAGGCTAAAGCAAACAGGCTTGGTAGTCAAACATGGCATAATGTTTCTCTGCGGTGCACTTCCTTTCAGCCCTGACTTCTCTCTTGCCATCTGTCTTCTGTGCTTGCACTTTGGATTTAGTTGATGGAAAGAACTGGCAGTGGGATGAGGCAGAAGTGAGGAATTACCTCTTGCTGCCCCATCGCTGCCACTGAGTTTGTGATCTCTGTTCCTTTCCTGTGGTCTCTCTGGTCTACAGAGCCCTTTTTCTGTTTCTTTGGGTATTTAACAGAGTGAAGCCTCTGGACTTGTTAACTAACAGGAAACCTGCTTTTTTTTTACCCTTAAGTGTCAGAATTCTTCTGGAGAAGTTTCATAGGGAAAGATCAGAGGATATCCTATGAGGATGCAGACACAATCTACTTTGATAAGCCGTTATCTAAAATAGACAGAACCTGTTGTGCTGGGGAACCTGTCTGTTTTTACAGGCTAAAGAATGGTGTAGCTGTTGAAAATGTGGGTTTTAAAGATAAGTGGCTAGACTTGATCCTTGCATGGGCTGTGTGCTGGTTGTATTTCAGTTACTTTGCAGAGGTTCTCTCAATCTAGTGCTTCTTGCAGTTCTTGCAATTCTGCTTCCTAAGGTATTTTTATAACAGTTTCTGACTTGAAGTTCTTTACTTTTATACTTTTTCATAGATATAAAGACAGAAATTAACTGGCTTCTTTAAACTGAAGATAGCTTCCCAACAGCAAAACTGTTACTCTGAGCAGCTCTGATCTGGCTGCTGCTGCTGCTTGTTGACCAGGCTGGAATCAAATACTCATCTGTTTTGTTCTATCATTCCACCTGCACAACACTCAGCAGCTCTCAGTACACCCTTGCACAATGCCTGCTTCAGCAGGCTTCTGTGACCTCCATCTGTCTGGTGATGCACAGATTGTCAAATGGGAGAAGTGTTTAAATGTGTTCACATCTCTTTTGAGAGGGCTGCATGTCCACTTGTGCAAAGCTCTATGCAGCTGCCTAGGGAGTGCCAAAGCAGTGTTTGTGTTGTGGCATGCTCTGGCTTGCTCTGCCTTACCAGATCACAAATGTCACAGTTTTGAGAAGGTCAATGAAAATACATATGGGAGGTTAATGCATGCCCAGCTCTTTTCTGTGAGGTGCTGTTGTAGATCATAATGCTGAATTGAACACCTCATTTAACCTAGGCAATCCAATGCACTGTCTTTCACAATTCTGCCAAATCCTGTCAAAACTGGAGTGTCATCAGCCCAGTTTGGTAATTCATGCTGTAAGAGTTTGAGTGAGATGGTAGTTCCTCAAGATGTCTAAAAGTGTTTCTGCTTTCCCCCCCCCCTTTTTTTTTTTTAAGCAGTATTAAGAGACTCTTTGAACAAGATTCTCATATAATTCGTCTCTCCACCTCTTTATGAGATGGAGCACATAAACTGGCACAAGATCTCTACCTTTGTTATTTATCTGTGCTGATACTTTGGGAAGCATGCCCTGGACTTCTGCTTTCTTCGGATTGTCTTTCCTAAAGGCTGTCAGTATCCAATGTGGTACCTGGTGCTCATGGACATCCATGTCTGTTTTCTCCTGCTTTTAGTGCAGACAGTCTAGGGGTAGGACCATGGCTTGCAGAAGGACTTGCTGGTTCAGGCAGTAATCCAACTCATTTGTTGTCCTTCGGGATACTTTGTTAAAGATGCTTTGCTGGTTAAGATTTTTTTTTTTTTTAAATAGGCATATGTACAGAAAGCAGCCAAAGCCATAATGCAAAAGATGCTGTGCTGTGGTGAACAGTTTTTGGAGGTCAGGGAGGTCCTTCAGGTGGATGCATTCACCACTCTGAGCCTGCAGATTCAGCAACTGCAGTGAGTTTAGGTGGTTACTGTAATACAGCAGGAAAATTCAGCACAAAACCCAAGAAAAAGCAATGTCAATTAAGGCTTTTTCCACTCCTTTATGTTGTTATTTTATCTGTGTGGTCTCAGTCGTACAAGGGACTATCAGGGATTAGAGAAACTGTACACCAGTGGTTCCTTCTTGTGTCAGTAAGAAGGAACTAAACTCTTCTAGGGTGGCCGGGCCAAGCAGCAGCACTGAGGTGAGTGTCCTCCTCTTGTCTCAAGTTGGTGGCTATCAGAAGCTTAGCTGACCTTGCAAGGTGGATGGGAGATGTCATCTCGTGTATTTTATCTTTGAGAACCCCGTGGGAACTGGGGCTTGTTACAGCGGAGAAAGATGAGCGGAAAGCTTCATTTGATGATGTTGATGTCATTTAGAGGACACGGTCCACTGCTTGGCAGGAAGCATGTGTCTGACCTTTCACAAAGCTGTGGTCTTCATGCTGGTGGTCATTAATTCCATTCCTTTTAAGGCAGTAGAGAGATTATCTTGATGTCTGAACCTTCCTTGGCTCCTGCCAGATAGCACTGACCTGGGTGTAGTCTGGAGCCTGTTGGTCTGAATGTAACTATCTTCTCCTGGCAGTCCGTGGTGATCCAGTGTCCGTTCTTATATTGTTTGCTCTTGTCAGCTGTTTCTAGTTGTCAGGTCATGTTGACACACCTTTCCTCTTCGCTGTGGGTTGATCTAAGCAGCTCTGGCCTTGTGTGGCTGCATTCTTCAGTTTGGTTATTGCCACAGGCTCGTCTTGAGTAACTCCTGTGCCCTGAGACCGCCCAATGCCTTTGCTGTGCTGTTGTATTTCAAACAGGTGAATAAACTACCTCTCATTGAAGGACTCTCTCTCTGTTTAGCAGGTGTGCTCCCTAGTGAATTCTTCTTAAGCACTATTGGAAGTTTTTTTCTGTATTAGATGTGCTGTATTCTGTGGTGTTCTTGCCTAGCTGGCCATCTAGGGATTGCTTAGCAGAAATTTCCCCATGAAGTGGACTTCTCCTGTCCTCTATTAGAATGAGTGTTATTTGGGAACAGAACAAGCAAGCTGTGGATGTAGAGAAGATGTAAGTTCATTTCAAGTCTGTTGTCAGGGATAACCATTTTATCTTTTCCTCCAAGCCATTGGTGTTCAACTGTCCCTTTTCCACAACAGGGGTCCCTGCACATAGTGCCATGTCTCCCCAGCCTGTGGGTCTAGTTAAAATAGTAGAAGGTCAAGCCCCAAGGTTTTGGTTGGAAGAGGTAACAAAACCTGGCATCAATACAGCCTGTTCTGTTTGAACTATATGCAGCAGTCCATTGAAAATGCCATGCTGCTGTAGCATCTTTTGCCACAAGGGGAATCACAGAGTGGGTTAGGTCGGAAGGGACCTCAAAGATCATCCAGTTCCGACCCCCCGCCGCAGGCAGGGACAACTCCCACTAGATCAGGTCCCTCAAGGCCTCATCCAACCTGGCCTTGAACACCTCCAGGGAGGGAGCAGCCACAACCTCCCTGGGCAACCCATTCCAGTGTCTCACCACCCTCACCGTGAAGAACTTCCTCCTAACATCCCATTTCAGTCTCCCCTCTGCCAGTTCAAACCCATTACCCCTCATCCTGTCATTACAAGACCTTGTGAACAGTCCCTCCCCAGCTCTCCTTAGGCCCCTTTCAGATACTGGAAGGTTACTATAAGGTCTCTTTGAAGCCTTCTCTTCTCCAGGCTGCAGAGCCCCAGCTCTCATAGCCTGTCCTTATAGCAGAGCTGCTGCAGCCCTCTGAGCATCTTTGTGGCCGTCTTCTGGACTCTCTCCAGCAGTTCCATGTCCTTGTGCTGGGGGCTCCAGAACTACACACAGTACTCCAGGTGGGATCTGACAAGAGCAGAGTAAAGGGGGAGAATCCCCTCCCTTGCCCTGCTGGCCATGCTGCTCTTGATGCAGCCCAGCACATGATTGCTGTCTGGGCTCTGCACTTACACTGCAGGCTCATGTTGAGCTTTTCATCAACCCAGAACCCCAGGTCCTTTTCCTCAGGGCTGGTCTCAGCCATTTGCCACCCAGCCTGGAATTGTGCTTGGGATTGCACTGACCCAGGTGCAGGACCTTACACTTGGCCTTGTTGAATTTCATGAGGTTGGCCTGGGCCCACCTCTCCAGCCTGTCCAGGTCCCTCTGGATGGCATCCCTGCCCTCTAGCAAGTTGACTGTGCCACACAGCTTGGTGCCATCTGCAAACTTGCTGAGGGTGCAGGAAGAAATAGCCACCCCTTTTTTTTTTTTCCTATTTGCAAGATTGTCTCTTGGTATTTGGAATTTTCCCAGAGCTTCGGGTTGTTGTTTGTGTATAATTATGTGATAAGAATACCAGTTAACACTGCTTCCTTAAAAAACTGACCTCTGCAGCGTCTTAAGTGAGGGGGAAAGTGCATTTTGCATGCTTGCATCCTGTACAGTGCAAGTAATTAGTGATGTAACTTTAACAACCCAGTGTCAAGACCTAGAGTGCAGCTTGCCTCTCTCACAGCAACGGAGGCATGTGAGAAGCCCTTAGAAATTACTTTGAACTGAGTGAAAAGCTGCTGATGTGAGGAAAGCAGCTTGCCCTTCCCTGATGGCATTTAAATACTTGGAATCCTGTTCCTCTGTGGTAGCCATTCTCTGACTGCTGGTTGGTAGAAGTGCTCTGGTAGCTGTAAAACGGTGTAACCTTGGTTGAAGTTGGGAAAGAGTCCCACCTACTAAATTGTTACCCTGCTAGAAAGCAAGCCACTTGGCACTCTGCTTTGGGAGCACTGACCCTCTTGACCCATCTGTCCTTATTCTGTAAGTTCAAAGCTGATAACGTAGATGCCGATTGAGTTCCACAGAAGTGACTCAGGCATGATGTGAATAAATCATCAGATAAAACTGATACGTGGTGGCTATAAATAAAGGCAGATATATTCCACTTCAAAATCCTGAATTCCTCTGTTTTATCCAATTGCTTGTCTTGGAGATTTGCCCGTGTCCTAGGTAAGCCCAATTAGAAATGTTAATAAATATGGCAGGTGAAAATTCCCCTTTAATCCTGGGCACAGGACAGAACATTGCCTCCCTCTCTCCGTCTCCTTTCAAGCTGCAGGAGCTTGGGGATTACTTGGAAGGCATCTGCGTATCGAGGAGGTGGAAAATTACTGTGAGAATATACAAATTCTGTGCTGTTAACTGCATGCCTTGATGCCGTGATGAAGCCATCTACTAATTTTGGGGCAGGGTAGGAGGGTACCATCATATGCTCAAGAATTTTTGTGGAATTGCCTGGGCAAATAATCAGCCCATCCATGGAAATGGCGGGGCTTAATCCTGCCCTCAGACTTGCACAGCCAGTCGGATCTCCCATTGCAATAAAGGTGTTCTTGTGCTGTGGGCTTCTTCCCTGTCTTCAGCTGAAGCTTTCTGAAGTACCTTTCACCTCTCAGTTCTGTAGTCAGCTCCCTTTTCATCCTAAAACTGATGCAAAGAAGTAATTCGCTGTGCTTTTTTAGTTTGTGGAATGAAACTACAGAGTGCAATTTATGTCTTGATTTTTGGTGGGGGGTGTTCAAAATCAGGCCTCTGCCAAGCGGTGTCCAAATTTTTTTTTTTTCCTTGCCAAATACATTGAATCTTTAAGTATCTCATCCATAAACTAACCATTCCTATTATAAAATACCCTGAATAGTGAAGCTGAGCTGAGGAAAAAGAAACTCTAACTGGAATTGAATGTACTTAAAGAATAATGAAGGACTGTTTTGTTGGTTTGTCTTATCTGCACTGTGTAGTCCAGAATGAAATCCATAGCAGCATCACCAGTCTGTCAGACTATTGATAATCTGCTTCTCAGATAGTGACAGGACTAGGGAAAATGGAGCAAAGCTGGAGGTGGGGAGATTTAGACTGGATGTGAGGAGGAAGTTCTTCAGCATGAGATTGGTGAGAGCCTGGAATGGGTTGCCCAGGGAGGTGGTTGGGGCCACATCCCTGAAGTTAAGATCAGGCTGGATGAGGCTCTGTCCAGCCTAATCTAGGGTAGGGTGTCCCTGGGCATGGCAGGGGGTTGGAACTAGATGATCCTTGTGGTATCTTCCAACCCTGACTGATTCTATGATATCCTGCAAGCTGAGCAAGAAGTGGCTGTAAGATCATGAGAAAGCAAAGCTGTCTTAAATTAAGCGGTGACTTCTGCGTAGTATCTACGATGTTAAGGAACAAGTTCACGTAACAATTGCACTAGAGTTCAGAATGGAAAAGGTCTGGCAGTCAACTCTGCCGGTGAAGGGTCCTTCTCCTTAACTTACAGCTTGGTTATTGATAAGGCAGAGCCGGGAAAGCTGATCTGCTTTAACTGTTTATTCCTTCTCTTTATCTTGTAAGATTTCTTTGTGGCTTCAGTCTGGCCTTGTTGCACAAGGAAAACACTGCCTGTGAAGCTGCGTTGAGTAGGAAGGTGGGGAAGAGTGAAGCGTTGCATATGTCACTCTTCAGGATGTTTGCCAAAGGGTTTAATGGTTTGCCTCCAGCAGCTCTTCTAAATTGCTCTGATGCTTCAATGGGAAGGTCAGTATCAAGGAGGAGAGAAATGTATTCAGACTTGTGTCTACATTCAGCACATTGGAACAAGGGAAGTTTCTCTTTTTCAGTTTTCTGCTCTTTCAAAGTGCATGGAGGGAGTCATATCAGTCACGCACATGTGGCCCTGTTTAGGACTGGCTGGGGTCAGGGTCATGGTCATATTCAGGTAGGGCAACCAACTGGCAAATTAACCCTGTTTTGATATCCTGAATTTAAAACAAACAAACCGCCAAAAAACCCTACCCACCCAAAGCCAAACCAACAAAAAAAACCCCAACAAAAAGAAAAACCAAACACAACCCACAAAAAAACCCCAAAAACCTAATAGAAAAACCACCAACCAACAAAAAAACCCAAAACCCCACACAACCCAAAAAAAAAAAAAAAAAAAAAAAGAAAAAAAAAAGGAGGGGAAAGGGAAAGAAAGGGGGGAAAAAAAAGGCATATTTCATGCCTTCCTGGACAGAAGTAGATCTTGTCTTTTCCAACAGGACTGAAAAACTACTGTGAAAGAAGCATCTCCTGTAGCAAAATAGTTGTGTTTCTAGTAGCTAGGACAGTGGCTCTTTCAGTCTCTTTTGCTTGAGAGCTTGGAGATGATCTGAATTTTTGTCTGACTTGAAGGCAAAATCAATACTCCTTTTAAGACTGTGCATGAGAAAAAGAAGATAATGAATCTCCACCCTGATGCATCTGGACAAAAACTTCCCTTCCAACTCAGGGGTTCTAAATGCAGGTGGTGTGGGCGCTGTGTAAAAATGCTTTGTCTTCTGCTGTGGACACCTTTGTTTGCTGAAAAGGGATTGCTAATTTTATGCTTTTTCATTTGCTAAGGAGCAACAAGCTTGCATGGATGCTTAAATGTTAAGCCTTACTCAGAAGGGAATCTAACAATGCCATGTCTTCAGCAAGAGGCTCCACCTGCTGTTTCCCCTCCATTTCCAGAAATTCCTCCTCTGGTGGAGAGTTAGATCTGGTCACTGCCATATTCTGTTGTACCAGGCTTTTTAGTCATAACTGACATTGCTGTGGTGACTATTCCTGTTATGATTGTCTTCTCTTATGCCATTTTGACAACCCAGTTGACAAAACATTCTTACATGTCCATGTTCTGAAATATCTGAAAAAAAAAAATCTTCCTGAATCTGTTCTTTTAATCAACAACAAAAGAAATAGAAAAGAAGTCCTAATGTTTCAGTGGACAAGATAAACTTTTAAAATGCCAGAAATGGTTAATCTGCTGAAGAGGGGAATTTATCAGTCACTCAACCTATGCTGTGCTGAAGAACCCTTTTTAAAGAGAAGTAGCTCCATGAATATTCACTGCTTGCATCTGCTCTGTTGTCCCTGTTGTACGTCCAAACATAGCAGCTTGGTCTTGTGAATTGTTAAAATTTTGGAAAGAGTTACAGCTGATGTAATTTCCCAGATGTGTTACCCACCAAACACTCAGCAGTGGCACCAAAGTATAGCCCTGACCCCCTAGGAACACTACTGCCTTCTAGTTTGGCAATGGTCATACACGGGGGCAGCAGGGAAGTGAAAATGACCTCTGAGGTTTGATACTAATAGACCACTGTTCTGACCTTGTAGTTCCAAATTTCAGCACAAATACCTCTAGTCAGCCTCATCATTAATCGACACAATTGCTGTTGGTATGATCCGGCATAATAATCACCTCATGATGGGTAGGAACTTCTCTGCTACCACAACTGCTAATTGGTGACTCAGTTAAGTGGAGCACTATTGCCTGGATGTGTGCTCAGTGAAGTGTGTCCTGATACAGCCCTTGGCGGTTTGATACTTTGCCTATATACATGTATGCTCTCATCTCACTTTTCTTGGTACCAAAATGGCTTAACTGTCTGAGCAAGAGATCACAGAATGACAGAACTTTAGAGGTTGGAAGCGACCTCCAGATATCTTTGAGTCCAACCTCCCTGCCAAAGCAGGATCCCCTGGGGTAGTTCATGCAGGAACACATCCAGGCAGGTTTTGAAAGTCTCCAGAGGAGGAGACTCCACAACCTTTCTGGGCAGCCTGTTCCAGTGCTCTGTCACCCACACTGTAAAGAAGTGATGCTGTTCTATTTTCTATTTTTAGATTGGCTGCTCAGTAATGGCAAGGCAGCAGATATTAATCTCCACAACCATTGCGTTGTAATTCATATCCGTACTGATCCTTAGAAACCAGATTATGTTCCAGTTATGTGTGCTGAGCTTCCAGTGAGCCATACCACAGAGCTGGTTGGCTTATTAGGGAGGTGTAGACTACCCTAATATACAGCTGAACCTATGCCACATACCTGGGAAATGCAGTTTCTGACTTTGTCAGATCCCTTAAGAAGAAGTCTTGGGTAATTAAGTGAAGTTCTAGGTGGTTACAGATTTAAGAGCCCTGTTGGTACTTTTAAAAAAACCTAAAAGGCCATTTGAGCAAGGCTTTATTGCAGGAAACTTAACTTTACTACCTGTGCTGTGAAAAACTTCAGATGCGTGACAGAAACAGAGGAAAAATGTCTAGAGGTCTCTGTTATGCTTTTGGTGCTACCAGAAAGGACTCTCTGCCACTGGAAAATGGACTTCAAAGCAAAACCCACCCAACCAAACCACCTGTAACTCTCAAACCAGCTCGTTACTTCTGCTACGTGAAGAAAGGCTGAAAGACCTGCATTTGTTAGCATTGAGAAGAGAAGCAGTAGGGGAGACCTTATTACTGTGTACCAGGACATAAAGGGTGGCTACCAGTACAATGGAGTCTCCCTTTTTACAAAGAGTCACCTAGAGACAGGAGCTGATGGGTACAAGTTACTCCTGGGGAGATGCCAATTGGAATCCAGAAGAACTTTTTTCTTTTTTTTTTGCAATGAGAGCAATTAGGCATTGGAATAATTTCCCAAGAGAAGTAGTAGGTTCCCTTGTGTTGGTCAGTTTTAAGACTCAGCTTGACACAGTGCTGACCCTTCACTTTTAAGCTACCCTATGACCTAGAAAGGTTGGACAGATGATCCTTGCGATCCCTCCCAACCTGTCATTCTCTGCTTCTGTGATTCTTCCTGGAAAAGGCAACATTAAGGTCAAGTATATATTCTGCACAGCACATCTTGGTGTTTCCCATCTAGTGCATCAGGGCAAGAGCACATCCAGTGTGCTTTCTGCATAGCAGCAGTGCCTGCCCAGCTACTGCTGCTGCTGTCAGTGACTGCAAGTGATGAGTGCACTGAAGGTGAGCCAGCAGTGTGCCCAGGTGGCCAAGAAGGCCAATGGCATCCTGGCCTGTATCTGGAATAGTGTGGACAGCAGGACCAGGGAAGTCTCCTGTACTCAGCACTGGTTAGGGCACACCTTGAGTACTGTGTCCAGTTCTGGGCCTTTCAATTTAAGATGTTGAGGTGCTTGAATGTGTCCAGAGAAGGGCACCAAGGCTGGTGAGGGGGCTGGAGCACAGCCCTACGAGGAGTGGCTGAGGGAGCTGGGAGTGTTCAGCCTGGAGAAGAGGAGGTTCAGGGGAGAGCTTATTGCTCTCTGCAACTACCTGAAGGGAGGTTGTAGCCAGATGGGGGTTGGTTTCTTCTCTCAGGCAGCCGGTGACAGAACAAGAGGACACAGTCTTCAAGCTGTGCCAGGGCAGGTTTAGGCTGGACATAAGAAAGAAGTTCTTCACAGCAAGAGTGATTGGCACTGGAATGAACTGTCCATGGAGGTGGTGGAGTCACCATCCCTGAAGGTGTTGGAAAGAAGACTGAATGAAGCACTTAGTGCCGTGGTTTAGTTAATTAGAAGGTGTTGGGTGATAGGTTGGACTAGGTGATTTCAAAAGTCTTTTCCAACCTCGTTAATTCAGTGATTCTGTGAAGCTCCCCAGTGTCCAGGTGGGAAGCCTAGGTGTGGGTTTTCTAATGGCCTGCAGGGTTGTGGTTTTTTTTTTTTTTTTTTGTGTGGTGGTGGTGCTGAGTGTTTCATTTGTTTGTTTTTTCCTCCTGCTTGGGCTCTTTGTCTTCCTTCTCATGTATTGTGTTGGGGAGTGAGGTGTTTTACTTTCAAGGGGAAAGGAAAAGGGGGAGAGGCAAAACTACAGGGAGGGTTTATCAAAGTACCAGAACTGTTTAAGCTTTGCTCACCATTGCACTATTTGCAGTGCCTGGTTACGTTCCTACAGCTTAACCGAGACTGTAGAGCTTTTATTAGTAATTAGCTCGTTGTGGCTTTAGGGCTTTCAGACACGAGTAGTTGTTTTCTTTGGGGGTATTAATTATGAATCGCAAAACCTGTAAACAGCTATAGCCAAGAATGTGCATGTTTGCAGACAGGACTGTTTTGCTCTTCAGCCCCTTGTTAGCTCTGCGCTGCCCTCATTGTTGTTGCAGGGAAGTGTATGGAAAATAATGTTTTTAACCTCCTAGATGCTATTGAGTTTCCTGCGTAGCAGTCTGAGAGACTGTGGGAAAAAGGGCTCGCTCATTTGCTTTCTGAGTAATCTGGTTTAAATACGATGGCTTGAGTGGATTGAAGCAAGAACCCCCAGAGCCCAATTTTCAAAAGGCCCTGCTTTTAAGATCTGGTTATAAATACACTTTAAAATGACTTAACTTGAGTCTTCAGAGGCAGGAAGAACGTGTTTGCACAGGACAGTCTTACCAGCTCAGCGTCACTGGTGCTGCCTTTATTTCCAGTGTTATTTTCCTGATTTTTCTGCAAGCAGCAGTGCCTGACAGGAAAGCAAATTGCATTATCTTCCCATTGAAGTTGATGGCAAATCTCCCTTTGAATTCACCATAGCTTAGCTTTTCCTTTTTAGTATGGGACGAACTTGCTCACTGCTCGAAGAAACAGGATTTATATACCAAGGGTCTTGGAAGGCTCCCAACCTCCTCTTGTGGCTGTTGAGATCAAGAAAGATAGAGTGGACTGCAGGGACTCAGGTTAGAGAGCTAGTAGAGATGGTAGGATATCTGGATTTCTGCTGTGGAGATGGTCTCTAACCATGTGGTGTGCATAGGTCTCATCAGCAAAAAGGAGTGACACAAAATCAACCCAAAGTCCCAAACCAGGATACCTGCTGTTTGTAGTTGTCTAGTCATGCATTGTGAGAAAGCAAGAGCTATTTTAATGCACATGTTATGTCTGACAGATAGAGCTGCTAGGTGAGGAAGAATAATACTATCACTAGCTAGCTGTCTTTTTCTCATGAGATAAGCTGTTACCATCCTCTCTTAAACCCTGCTTGATTTGCAGCTCATGAGAAACTCTGTGTGTGCTAGGCTTAGGATTTGAGCAACACAAAGAAACTAACTGGTGGTGCTAGGCTTGGTTTTTTTGGTTTTTTGTTTTTTTTTTTCCCATCCCCAGGTTCCCTCCTCTCTCTGTGTGCTAGGCTTAGGATTTGAGCAACACAAAGAGACTAACTGGTGGTGCTAGGCTGGGTGTTTTTTCCACCACTGGGGTCCCTCTTTTCTTTCCACTTGCTCTTCCTTTGATTTTCTCTAAGAGCTCTCAGTACCAGGGGGAAAAAACCACCCGCAGCCTTGACAAACTAATTTTGTAAGGGTAATAAAAATGAATCATAAGTTGGCTTTTGAGCAGTAATTTTCTTGGTTGGGCAAATTCTTGAGGCACTTTCATTATTGCAAATTTCCTTTCCTTAAACGTGTTTTGTAGTGGGATATGGGAGGAAACTGGGATGACGTGTGTTAGGTAATTAGATTTTTTTATTGCAAGATCTGTCTGCTTTTGATTTATGTAAAAGGATAAGGGAAGATGTTTTTATCTGCTCTCCCCTTCCAAGTTAAGAAACAGATGGTCTGACCTGTGTAAAGTTTTAAGTGTTGGAATTGGCATCAGTGTCTTCTTGAGGATTATTTTTGAAAAAACAAAACCCAGGAAACATATTGTCTTTACTCGGTGTGAGGGTTGGTCTGTACAAAAATAGCAGGCTCACAATGTGTGACTGAGATGATTCTCCTGACCTAAATAAGGAAAGCAATTACCTGGTGTTTGGAAGGTGGCTTTGCTTCTAGCATTTCTTCTTGCCGTAAGGCAGTACTTGTACCTACCTTCCCTTCCCCTTGCCCATCAGCACACACTTCCCAACAGGGTTGCAGCTTCAGATGTATCATAGTCTAAGCACATCTAAATCTTGCCTCTTCCTTGGATGGCGTCTTGCAAGGTGGTTGTTTGAAATGGGTTTGGTTCAATAGTTATGCATGCACCAGGGAGGAGACTGGTAGAAAGCTGCTGATGGTGGAAAGCGTCTGCCACATCTAATCTAGGTATACACAGGCAACTGTGATTTGAAATTAAACCTAGATTTGGTCCCTTGTAGTGTTTCCTGAAAATGAGGATAATCATACTTCTTATGATTGGTGGAGTATCTTTGGAATGATCCTTATTTGCATTTGTCATGATGGTTCTTGGTAGTCTTTATGGCTGTAGTCATTGCTTTTGCTGAATGAAATTATCATAAGTCTTGCTTCTAAGTTTTACCAAAAAAATTAACCATGTTTAAGTACTGGCATCTATATGGAGATGCTTGTCCTGTGTTGGCCAGTGTCTAGCCTACATTTTGACCCTGCATTTGCTTTTACCACTTGTGTACACTACAAGAAGGACTAGGAGGAATTTTGTGGGCCAGGTTATTGGTTTGTGGCCAAACATCACCTCAGCCTATGAACTGAGTTGCTGAGTGCTTAATTCTCAGTCACAGGCAGTTAGATTAATAGTTCTTCACAATGTGATGGAGCCCAAGCCCAGGAGAGAGTAGGTGTTTATTGTTGTTGTGTTGATTTCAGAGAGTGATAATGTTGATGAGGAATAAATGATCAAAACTGAAATCTGTTTAATGCCTGTCATGCTTCACTAGTGTTGTCTTTTCAGTTAATGAGATTCTGGTTTGGATCTCAGAATTAAATCAAGCCTTCTCAGTACAGTATAACAGAGGAGTATTTCTGTTGTAAAACTTGTGCACAACTACTGTGGTTAGGAGAAAGGAGTCCCATGACAAGGGATTGTGAACCAGTGTGCTTTAATGAAGAAATAAGGTGTCAGCCCTGCTAAGCAAATCCTGGTGCAGTATCTTTGGAATGATCCTCATCTGCATTTGTTATGATGGTTCTTAGTAGTTTTTATTGATTTTGGTCATTGCTTTTGCTGAATGAAATTATCATAAGTCTTGCTTCTAATTTTTACTAAAAATTTTAACCATGTTTAACTACTGGCATCTATATGGAGATGTTTGACCAGTGTCTAGCCTACATTTTGACCCTGCATTTGCTTTTACCACTTGTGTACACTACAAGAAGGACTAGGAGGAATTTTGTGGGCTGGATTATTGGTTTGTGGCCAACATCATCTCAGCCTATGAACTGAGCTGCTGAGTGCTGGAGAAGCTTCTTTGGGAAGGCTACTGAGTGCTCCCTGTGTGCTCTTGTTCCCTGGGTATCTGCTGTTGGCCCTGGGGATAGAAGAGGTTTTGGGTTGGGTGATCTTTGATGTTAGAGCTAACTTTGCAGAGAAACCACTCAGCTCTGGTTAAGTGGGAGCCATAGACATGGCTGTGCCTTGTTCCTGAGGTTTAAAAGTGATGCTGTGAGCTTGTTAAATAAGGCTGTGATGGTAGTGCAGGTGGAGGAGGTGCTTTGCTCGTTACTGCTGCCCTGCCAGTGGAGAATGCATGAATTAAGAACGAATCCTCAGCTGGAGCAGTAATAACTCCTTCCTGCCATTTCTGATGTATCTTTAACCTACTGTAATGCCCATGTGTGGTGGTTTAAGCAGTTGCCTGCCCCCCCACCTTTTATAAACCCGGACTAGGACTCAGAAACACTGGAAGTCAATAAATGACGCTTTATATTTACAGCAATGCACAATATACAAGCAAATATTTACAAGATATAACAGATATTTACAGATATATACAATGAAAATGTAATACAGACACCACACCCCTCCCAGAGACCAAAATCCCCAAGAGAGGGTAACCAACCACCCCCTACCACCTTTCCCCCCTTCCCCAGTCTTATCTCACCACCTGTTGATGCTGAGATAAGCTGAAGTAGATTGGCCAGGGGGGTTAGAAGTAGGAGAGAAGTTAGTAAAATTACTGAGAATTAGCTACCAAGACAGAGGAACAAAGGAGACCATGCAAAGTGTAGGCTCAGCCAAAGCAGTCAGAAACCATCTGATATCTAATGTTTTGGGTACCACACTTTAAAAACAATTTTTTTTCCTTTCTCAGTAAAACTCTGGTGAAGTGACATACTGTGTTTTACCTCTCCCAGCCAATAGTCTAATTTCTCACTCAAACTCTCCAATTAGCTCAAACCAGCACACCATGCTGTTTGGCCCCTGATCTAATGTGAGGTGTCCCCGCCCATGGCAGGAGGGGTGGAACTGGATGATCTTTGAGGTCCCTTCCAACCCTGATGATTCTGTGACTAAAGTTTGTCGTGTCACTTCTTGTGTCCTGCTCTGTGCATGCCACCCCTGCAACTTGCCTCTAACTGCTTCATTTGTTGGCATTTCCTTAAACAAGAAAGCCTGTGGAAAAGTGCTCATTTCATTCTTGCCTCCTTTAGGAAAAGAGTACCTGGCACATCTCTGACCGGAGCCAAACAGTTGTTGAACAGGATGAAAAGTTTTTTGATCTTGTTTATGTTACAGTATTTGCTACCCTGAGCTGTTAGGCTGAGAGCAACATTGGCTTTTGTTTTTACGTGACAGGCCTACACAGGCAGCTAGTGAAGTGCATAAATAGCAGGCAAATTGCAACAGAGCTTGACCCTTCAGCAGAAGTGGAGCTGGCTGCTTGTGTGCTCTGGGAGGTAAGAGTTTCCATATAGGCACTTACGACAGAGGAGTTAATGAGCTGTGAACACACACCTACCTTGCTTGGAGTTCACTGCTTGTGTCACCACAACTCTCTTGGTGCAGCATGCATCTTAACTTTCTGATCTTTGGATTCACGTCCATGCCAGTATGCCACTTACATGACATAGAATAGAATAGAATAGAATAGAATAGAATAGAATAGAATAGAATAGAATAGAATAGAATAGAATAGAATAGAATAGAATAGAATAGAATAGAATAAGCCAGGTTGGAAGAGACCTCCAAGATCATCCAGTCCAACCTATCACCCAGCCCTAGCCAGTGGCACTAAGTGCTCCATCCAGTCTTTTCTTCAACACCTCCAGAGATGGCAACTCCACCACCTCCCTGGGCAGCCCATTCCAATGCCAGTCACTCTCTCTGTGAAGAACTTCTTCCTAATATCCAGCCTATACCTCCCCTGGACTCACGTTTGGTGGGACCAGTCTCAATTTTTGGTTTATATATGAGAAGTCCCTCTTAGTACCTGTTTTGCCAAACAAGCAAACCCTTTTCCCTGAACTTCAGTCATGTAGGTTTAATGTTGTTTTGTTCACCCTCACCTTGGGAGAACAAGCCTTACAGAAACTGAAAATGGCTGTGCTACAGACACTTGATGCAGGTGTTTATCTGCTGCTCCAGTTCAGACCTGGTGATGAGAAGTGAAATCCTTGTTCCTACCAGTTCATATGATTTTCTTTCCTAACTGTAGAGACATATCCACACTCGCAGTGTATTAACTTTGAAAAGAGACTCATAGGATGGTTTGTGTTGGAAGGGACCCCAAATATCATCTAGTTCCAACTCCCTGCCATAGACAGAGACACCTCCCACTAGAACAGGTTGCTCAAAAGGGAAAGACAATTTAATGCAATGTGTTTTCATCTAGAAACTTCTAAAACTGCAGGGGTGTAACTGTTCATCCTCAATGATCCCTGGTTTCATGTGCGGAGACTCCCAAATTATTGTCACATCTGTGTGGTGTTTTGAAAGGCTACTTGTCCAGCTTTACAGGCTGTGTTCTTGTGTGCTGTTTTGCTGGGGGATTTGTGTCTTTGAGGGTGTGAGGCTTTCACATAATTTTGGTGTTTTTGTTTTTTTTTTTTTAAGCAGATTATTTATGAGAAGATGCTTAGGGAGCTATGGAATAGCTTTCCCAATGGAGCTAGTATGTTCTGCTGAATCTCATTCATGAGGCATTCTTTAATCTCATCAGGCATAGCTAGCAGGTCTGGCTTGGCAAAATAAACTATTCTGCTAGTATTTTAAAGTCACTGCTTTTTTTACTTTCTTAACTAACTCTGTTAGGCTTTCTGTAGTCTGATTGTGTGTTTAGCCAGGCAGCAGTACAGATCTGCTAGAAGTTCTGTTCGTAGAAGACTAGGAACAGAAGAAGACTCATCTAGGATCAAAAAAGGTACCCAGTGTTGAAACTAAGAATGCTGAGGGAAAGTTGAAGGATTTAAAAGAATGTTCTCTGCTTACAAGAGATAAGAGGTTTTTGTGGCTGTGTCTTGAATTAAGCATGTGACTTTAACTTTCAATGAAAAGGAGATGAAATTGAGAGGTCCTGCATTTTATAGTTGATGTGAGCTTCTCATTGAATCTCTTGGAGGTGGGCCAAGGACAAAGCATTCAATTCTTCAGCAGGGCAGGCTCAACTATTTCTTCTGTTTTGATGGGGGAATGGTTCTCATGTGCAAGTGCAAGACTTCTGCTGCACAAGGTCATAAAGCTTCCATGATGGAGAAGAGTAAAGAGTCTTTAACTAGCCAAAACACTTTAATTCTCCTGCTAGCCTAACTGCAGATATAACCTCAAGCAAGATACATGTTAAACTAACGTAGGAGTTGAGGAAGATTAAGGAGATAGACTAGTGACAAGCAGAGACCCTCAGGGATCAGTCCTGGGACCAGTCTTGTTCAACATCTTTGTGGGTGACGTGGACAAAGGCATTGAATGCACCCTCAGCAAGTTTGCTGATAACACCAAGCTGTGTGGTACAGCAGACAGGCTGGAGAGCAGGGATGGCATCCAGAGGGACCTGGACAGGCTGGAGAAGTGGGCACAAGCCAACCTCATGAGGTTCAACAAGGCCAAGTGCAAGGTCCTGCATCTGGGTCGAGGCAATGCCAAGCACAAATCTAGGGTGGGCAGTGAGTGGCTGGAGAGCAGCCCTGAGGAGAGGGACTTGGGGGTGCTGGTGGACGAGAAGCTCAATATGAGGCAGCAGTGTGCACTTGCAGCCCAGAAAGGCAAGGAGATCCTGGGCTGCATGAGGAGAAGTGTGGGCAGCAGGTCTAGGGAAGTGATTCTCCCAACTGGAGGTGAGACCCCACCTGGAGTACTGCATCCAGTTGTGGAGCCCCTATTAGAAGAGGGATGTGGACATGCTGGAGCGTGTCCAGAGATGGGCCATGAGGATGATCAGAGGGCTGGAGCACCTCTGCTATGAGGAGAGACTGAAAGAGTTGGGGCTGTTCAGTTTGGAGAAGAGGAGGCTCTGAGGTGACCTTGTTGTGGCCTTCCAGTATCTGAAGGGGGCCTACAGAAAAGCTGGGGAGGGACTAGATCATCCTTGTGGTCCTTTCCAACCCTGACTGATTCTGTGATTCTGTAAAGCAAGTGTGAAGATTGTCTTAATATACAGAAACTGAGTCCCTTCCTGCCCTTCCCCTCCAGACCTTTAGTTCAGCTCTCAATTGGTATTTAAATTATGGTATATTCTTCCAGAATTACTAATTAACTTTTCCTGCTGTGTATACACTGCTGTGACTGTAAGTACTTTAATGGGAGCTAATGCTGACTCACCTCTGCAACAGAGAAAAGATTTCTCCCCCCACCCCGCCCCCAAGTGTTCCTTTTCTTTTTGGAGGGCATCGCAAGCACTGTTCAAGTTTCACTGGGAAGCTACAGTGCTACAATAGCTTCTGCTCAATTTCCATAGGAGCTACTTTCTAATGCTAATTTCACGCTTGATAAATACAGCCCCTCGTTGCCTAGGCAACAAGTTAGGGCACAAATGTTCATTACTGCACTGCTGGTTAATGAGTCTCCAGTCTTCTGAAAAAAAAAATAAAAAAATTACAGCCAGAATTAAGTGGGCTTATTCGCATTAATCTTAAGTCACTCCCCACCTAAGCAACCAACCCGCAAAAATGTTTCCAGTGAGGAGTGGCACCGGAGCGCGACAGGGACGGAGTAGCCACAAGAGTTTGGAGAAGCCCTTGGTAAATGCACGCATCCGTCTTGATTGTTCGTTCAAAGGTCTGCTGTTTTCTGAAGGTCCCTCCATTCTGAACAGCAAAATACGAAAAGGTTTACACCTGAGGTATCTAGGAGCAGACTTGTCCACGTTCGTGATCTTCATTAGCGTTGTCTGGCTTGACCAAGTGAGCCTTGACAGTCTTTCAGCAATCTCGGAGTCCAATTTTCTATGTGCTGACAGAGCTTTGCATCCTGTCATAACCAAATTTATTGGAAAACAAAGGAGGGCACATTTGATCTGATGTCTTGAGGCAACAGCAATATTTTTTTCTGATACAAGTGTGTCAAAAACACCTCTTGCCAGCAGCTAGTTTTGCACCAGGTTATCAGTCGAGGGGTTTTTTGTGGGTTGGGGTTTTTTTTTGTTTTTTTGCTTGTTTGTTTGGGGTTTTTTTGTTTGTGTTGGTTTTTTTTTTTAAGTCCTCATTTATAAAGATTTGTTGCATTTGATTCAGTTCATGTGCAATTGAGGCAAGAATTCTTGGTGCTCAGTTGGACGAGTGGGTTCTCTGCTTGTTGACCTTTCCTTTGGTGACTCAGCATGGAGAACTCAACACTTCCCTGCTGAGCAGAGACCATTGTTAACTTTTATTCCGTTATTATTTTTAATTTAAAAGCTAATTTACTCTTTTGCCTTCAATCCTTGTCACCCACATTATTCCAGCTGTTAAGTAATATGAAAGTTTGTCTTTGGCAGGCTGCACATGTCATCTTGCCTTGGGAAATCAAAAGGGAAGATTACGTAACAGCTGACAGCAAATTTGGCTCCAGAATGTCATTAAACTAATGAACGCTGAGTTTTCTTTTCCCAGCCACAACACTCTTGAGTTCAAAACGAAAAACCTTTCATGTGAAACCTAGAGTGCATGTAGGTGAAATGCAGAGCTTCAGCAGCTTTCTGACCCCACACTGTTAAACAGAACTTACTCCTTGCTTTAAAAATCGGAGATGCAAGCCAGAAATGCTCAAGTCAGTTGTTCCTAANGTTTTTTTTTTTTTTTTAAATGTTGTCTGTCTCTAAAGTTACTATTACAGTTCCCTAAATTTGGTGTGGGTTGGTATTCACCCTCTGAAGGAATCCTAGGCTGCCAATTTGACTGCTGAAAAGCATTGTCTGTGTTCATTTGTAAAAGGGGTGGAGGTTTTCTTTCTGTTTCTTTTTTTTTTTTAATTATTTTTATTTTCTCTTTTTAAAAATCTGTTTTGTTATTGTTGAAGGCTAAAGAATTCTAGGACTTAGAATGCACTCACTTATTATGTGCTTTTAAAAAATCAAACAGGCCTTAAAATGACATTTACTTGTTTGGTGTCTGTTTTAAATGAAACACAAAGTTTTGGCTTTTTTTTTTTTATCCATAAAGCTCCTTAAAGGGCTTCTCTAAGATAAAAGAAAGAAAAACAATCTCTTCATTCAGTTTAAAAGTTTAGCCTTGTGTGGAGAAGCACTTTATCACATCTCAGAACTCCCTCTGCCCTTGATACTTATTGGAAGAATACTTAAGTTGCCCAAGGTGCTGCATTTGTACCGTGGCTATGATAGCATAGCCCCTGTTAGTTGTTTGCTTGTGCCACTGTGTAGCTGCTGTAATATCAATACAAGGCAGAAAACATCTTTGTCCCCTCCAAATTTTTTTGCAGTAATATATCAACTCTTCACCTGCTGGAAAATCTGCAGTGGGCAGAGGTTTAGGCTTTTGTTGTGCGTGGTTTTTAATTTGTTCTGTTTAACTAGCATCCAGACCTGGCACATAGGGATGTGGTTTGGTGTTGACCCTTCATTGCTGGGTTGAAGGTTGGACTGGGTGATCTTTGAGGTCTCTTCCAGCTGGATGTTTTCTGTGATTCTGTGTGCATTTGAAGAAAATAATAAACTCTTCTTTAGCCTTTATTAGGCTAAAGAGGAAACACATTTCCAAATCAGAGGATAGAGTGGGATGCATGGATGTGGACTGCTGTTCAGGACACTGTTTACTAAAATGCATTTGATCACTCCTCCTTAAAGAAGAAACATGTACAACTCATTAAGTTTTGTTGTGATTTGTATTGCCATCTGTTGTGAGAAACACTGAGACTTTTTCCCACTTTGAATATATTGATTGGACTCAATGATCTTGAAGGTCTTTTCCAATCTAAGAAATTCTGTGATTTGGTGATTCTGGTGCTTAAGATGAGCCTATTCTGAAGCAAGCTGTGTGCATGATGTGAACAATGATGATACTATGCAAGTCATCCGTTAAACTACCAGTTTGAGTAGTTTTTAGTGTAGGTGGTTTGGATCTTCATCTCTATGCATTTTAACAACCCTCAAATGAACAGACTAACTTTGAAGTGAGGCACTTGTTCTTAGCCCAGACTTTCCTTGCACAGCAGGGAAATCTATTTTGCAAAACTAGTCAGAATCCCAGGACAGGTGAGATGCTTAAAACTCTGTTACATACTTGTGTGTGCTGGCTAATGTAGTCTGGGTATCAAGGAGAGATGATCGTAGAATTATAGAATCACAGAATGGTTTAGGTTGGAAGAGACCTCAAAGATCATCCAGTTCCAACCCCCCTGTGCCATAGGCAAGGACACCTCCCACTAGATCAGGTCTCTCAAGACCTCATCCAGCCTGGCCTTGAACACCTCCAGGGAGGGAGCAGCCACAACCTCCCTGGGCAACCTGTTCCAGTGTCTCACCACCCTCACTGTGAAGAACTTCCTCCTAATATCCCATTCAAATCTCCCCTCTGCCAATTTGAACCCATTCCCCCTCGTCCTGTCATTACAAGACCTTGTGAATAGTCCCTCCCCAACCTTCCAGTAGGCCCCCTTCAGATACTGGAAGGTTGCTATAAGGTCTCCTCAAAGCCTTCTCTTCTCCAGGCTGAAGAGCCCCAACTCTCTCAGCCTGTCCTCATAGCAGAGGTGCTGCAACCCTCTGATCATCTTTGTGGCCATTCTCTGGACTCTCTCCAGCAGTTCCATGTCCTTCCTGTGCTGGGGGCTCCAGAACTGCACACAGTACTGCAGGTGGGGTCTGACGAGAGCAGAGTAAAGGGGGAGAATCCCCTCCCTTGCCCTGCTGGTAATGCCTCTCTTAATGCAGCCCAGCACACAGTTGCTGTCTGAGCTGCGTGTGCACACTGCAGGCTCATGTTGAGCTTCTCATCCACCCAGACCCCCAGGTCCTTTTCCTCAGAGCTGCTCTCCAGCCACTGACCACCCAGCCTGGATTTGTGCTTGGGATCGCAGCTACCCAATGGAAAGCACTGAATTAAAAAGTGGCATCAAAGGTAGCTTAATTTGTTAAAAATAAATGGACATTGTAAGGTGCTGGTGCAGGCGTAATAAGCCTGATGCAAGAGGAGCCTATACATGAGTCATAACCATTCTAAGCATTGTTTTCCTTTTTCAGTTATAGAGTAGTTTTCTTTAGAGCATGCCATTTCTTCTCTGAAAGCTGTGGCAAGCTCCTCAGGGTTTCTGTGGCAGCACCTGCTTGTTGTTCTAATGGTACTTTCAAATTTGAATTCAGTCTCTCAGCAGAAATTGTCCCCATTCCTGTTTCTCCATCAAGAAGCTGTTGTTTTGTGCAGGATCAAGGCAAGTCACTAATGTTCTTTCAAAATCTATTCAGAATCTGCTTAAAATTAAGAGCAAAATCAGCAGCACATGCTCTTTTTGGATAACTCAGTGCTTGTGCTGCAAGTAGCACTGGCTAAATGGGTCTACCTGGGAACTGGAATTATGAGTAAGAAAGGTAGGATTCTGTTTACTTAATATTTAAACCTGTAAATGGATTTTATTTACTAGTTCTGCTTGGTTTATATGCATAGCCTGCTCTGCTCAGCATTCAGAGGCAAAAAGTGTATTAACACTCATCTAAAGTGCTTCAGTTTGGACATAGTGTTCAAGGTGCTGACCAAGTGTACAAAATGTTTTGTTAAATGTTCAGGCCCAGTGCCTCAGGGATAACTATTCCAAGTGTACTAAAGCAAGATGGCAAACTGTGATGAGGGAAGGATGAAAGGTCAGCTGGTTAAGCAGTGGCATGAAGAAGGCTGAAGGTGCAGAACTGCTTTATGGCACCCACTTCACAAAGATATCACCTTTTCCTAGACTGCAGATGTGTTCTGGGGACTGTCAGTAAGAAGCAGGACATACCAATCTGTTGGTGCTACCTCTTGACCTTGGCTGCAAAGAGTGTGCTGAACTATAGGTGGACCTCTTTTGGTTTGACCTTGTGTGCCTGTTCTGTTGGAGAGCTCCTAGTGGAGTATGAGGACTCAGGTGACGTTTCCCATAAAGATCAAAACTGTAAAGCAAGGTGAAATGATCCTGTCAGAGCCACACCTGGTCTGTTCTCAGCCTTCACAAGTTCAGTATATAAAACCCAGAGTAAGCTATTCGCATATTTCTGGGTTAGCTTTCTGTGAATCAGGTGTCCAGAGCTTTAAAAGAACCAAAAGGGACAACTTACGAACAAAAAAGCCAGTCCATCAGTGTCAACAGTGTCTGATAAGTATGAGTAAGGCCAACAGCTTGCTGGTGCTTTTTGCAGTAGCCCACAGCCCTTCTGTCAGTGTGTACATCAGCCTTTGGAGAGACTTGCTAGAATGATGTAAACATCTTGTTTTGAGCCTTAACCACTACCAGTCTCTTCAATTTCCCAGCACAGTGATAGGTTAGCTTTTAAAAAATTATTATTATTATTTATTTATTGTCTTCTGGGGTTCCCCCCCCCGAATCCCAACTGTACACCAGCCAGATGTCTTGTGCAGCTGCTGCTGCCTTTATGCTTCACAGTGTGCCTTGCTGGTGGGAGTATGTGTTGGTTGCTGGGATGCTGAGTTAGCATTTGTGTTGTCACAAGAAGAGGCTGCCACAACTTCTAACACACAGGTTGAGCTGCATGCTGTGTCTCAGGGAACATGTTATTGCTCTTCATGGTACATCTTGGATGATGTCCTGCACTGTCCCGCACCACACCCTGGTCTCCAAGCTGGTGAAACATGAGTTTGATGAGTGGACCACCAGATGGATAAAGAACTGGCTTGATGGCTGCAGCCAAAAAGTGGCTGTCAATGGGTCCATGACCATGGGGAGACCAGTGACAAGCGGAGACCCTCAGGGATCAAACCTGGGACCAGTCTTGTTCAACATCTTTGTGGGTGATGTGGACAAAGGCATTGAATGCACCCTCAGCAAGTTTGCTGATAACACCAAGCTGTGTGGTACAGCAGACAGGCTGGAGGGCAGGGATGGCATCCAGAGGGACCTGGACAGGCTGGAGAAGTGGGCACAAGCCAACCTCAGGAGGTTCAACAAGGCCAAGTGCAAGGTCCTGCACCTGGGTCAAGGCAATCCCAGGCACAAATCCAGGGTGGGCAGTGAGTGGCTGGAGAGCAGCCCTGAGGAGAGGGACTTGGGGGTGCTGGTGGACGAGAAGCTCAATATGAGGCAGCAGTGTGCACTTGCAGCCCAGAAAGGCAAGGAGATCCTGGGCTGCATGAGGAGAAGTGTGGGCAGCAGGTCTAGGGAAGTGATTCTCCCAACTGGAGGTGAGACCCCACCTGGAGTACTGCATCCAGTTGTGGAGCCCCTATTAGAAGAGGGATGTGGACATGCTGGAGCGTGTCCAGAGAAAGGCCATGAGAATGATCAGAGGGCTGCAGCACCTCTGCTATGAGGAGAGACTGAAAGAGTTGGGGCTGTTCAGTTTGGAGAAGAGGAGGCTCTGAGGTGACCTTGTTGTGGCCTTGCAGTATCTGAAGGGGGCCTACAGAAAAGCTGGGAAGGGGCTTTTGAGGCTCTCAGGTAGTGACAGAACTAGGGGGAATGGAGCAAAGCTGGAGGTGGGGAGATTGAGATTGGATGTGAGGAGGAAGTTGTTGAGCATGAGAGTGGTGAGAGCCTGGAATGGGTTGCCTGGTGGGGGGATGGTTGGGGCCCCATCCCTGGAGGTGTTTGCAGCCAGGCTGGATGAGGCTCTGTCCAGCCTGATGTAGGGTATAGGGTGTCCCTGGGCATGGCATGGGGGTTGGAACTGGATGTCCCTTCCAACCCTGACTGATTCTACGTTTCTATGTGGGAGCACCCTGATATGATTCTGTGATTCCTTGCCTGTTGTCAGAGCTCGCTGTCTCCATGGTGCCTCTTCATACTACTCTTTGCTGATTTAAAAAGGGAAAAGAGAGGCAGGTGGTGTCTGGCTCCGTTGTGTGTGCTGCCAGCTCACCTTGCTAGCAGTCGCGTTGGTGGTATAGTGGTGAGCATAGCTGCCTTCCAAGCAGTTGACCCGGGTTCGATTCCCGGCCAACGCAGATTCTGTTTTGGGACCTAGACTAGGTGAACCTCTAGAGGTCCCTTCTGTCCCGGACCATTCAACGATCATGGATCTCTCCTCCTTCTCTCTCTCTCGCCTTGTTCTGTCTACCTTTGGAAACAGAAGCTGCTGCAACTGCTGAGGTCGTACCTTGAGTACTGAATTAAGTTTTCAGTCCCTGCGTGAAAAAGACATTGGAGTTCTGAGGTGGGTCCAGAGCAGCGTAAGGAAGCTGGTGAAGAGTCTGGAGAACAGACCTTATGAGAAGTGACTGGCAGGAACTGGGGTTTAGTTTGGAGAAAAGGAGGTGGAGGGGAGACCTTCTCCCTCTCTACAATTACAAGAAAGGAGGTTGAAGCGAGGTGGGCGTTGGTCTCTCCTCCCTAGTAACAAATAGTAGGATGAGAGGAAATGGCCTCGGGTTGCACCAAGGAAGATTTAGATTGGATATTAGAAGAAGCTTCTTCACTGAAAGAGGCTTCCCAGGGAGGTGATCGAATCACTTTCGCTGAAGGTATTTCAAAGAGGCATAGATACGGTGCTAAGGGACATGGTTTAACACCAGACTTGGACTCAATGATCTCAAAGGTATTTTCCAACCAAAACGATTCTGTTATTTTAAAGCTTCTTAATTAAGTGCAGCTAGCAGAAAATCTGATGATTTGGGCAGAGGAATCTTTGCTGTTACTACAATCAGAATGGCTGTACCCTGCTTCAGGAGCAATTGGTCTGCATCTGATGGGCTCAGAGCACAAAGAGTTCGATCTTGCTGATGCGTGAGATAAAACCCTCTGCTGGCTTTAGACTGTTCCCGTGCTTGGTCCTTGTGACCCTCTGATGGCTCTAATTGTGTGACCTCTAGGAGACTCATGTTCTCTTGAACAGGGACAGTGTTTTTTAAAAACAATTGGTTTTAAGATGAACGTTTACCTTTATCTTCTGTCAGCAGGCAAGATTATTTTGTATCCGGTTCCTACTTAAAGAGCAGTGAATCTTCCCCTGATTCAGAGGGTTTTCCTTCTTTTAAGTAGCACTGTTCTGTCTCTAGAGCCTGCTTCTAGGAAGGCTGCCTGTTGTGGCACATTTCTAATGCCTGCCTGATAAAAGAACCCATGTGCATCACTTTCACGTGAGGACACCAGAGCACTTCTTCATTCTGGTTAGATATGACTGTAATTAATTAACTCTGCACTGATCTTGCACTAACTATCTCGGGTTTCTTCACATGTGAAATCACGTTTCCCAGCCTCATTGGAAAGGATTTTCAGAACCAGAATCAAATGTCTAACAGTAGTGAGGGCAGGGAGGATAGCAGTAGCCTGGAGGTTGCACAAGTGCTTTCCTGTTCTCCTGTGACTGGCTCCTCTGTCACCTTTGGCGTTGCCACCTCTAGCATCACATCAAATCTGGGTGGCTTGATGAAGTTGGATTCAAAGAGGTATCTTAATGTGCTTGCCTTGCTGTGTTGCTCACCGGTCCCAATGTGTGGAATGACCACCCCGAGTCAGATCAGGATGCCAGCTCGGGTTTACTTACCCATTAATCCAGCCACTTTATCCTTTTTTTACTAATTTATTTTTGTCACCCACTGTATCCTGTGCCAAGGCATTCTCATCCATAGCTTCAGTGCATGTGGCTACTTACCTCCTTGATGGTTTTGACGTTGCTACCGGTACATATTCATTATTTATGCTGGGAAAAGTGCATGAGCAATGCTTTCTTTGCAGGTTTTTCTGTGTCACTGGCTTTTGTAGACTTGCAGAAGCCATCATGAATTTGGATATGCTTATTAATTCAAACTGTTTATCCTGATGGTACAGTGCAAGCATATTATCAGTGTATCAGTGAGAAACTGAAGCAGCCAAATTCTGACCCATCAACTGACTACAAGAGTTGGCTACTTCTGTCAGGTTCTTGTTTCCTATTCTTAGCTGGTTGGTGGAATCTTCTTGTTGTTGTTGTTCCCACTGTATTAGGCTGTAGTGTGAAGCTTATTGGACAGTGCAGGACAATGCTGTGTCCAGGACAGAAAACAGAAGAGAGTAGAATGGAGGTCTGAAGCTTCAAAGGAAGGTTTAAATGGCAGACTGCACCCTAAAATAACCATGCCAGACGAATGCTGTATCAATACATTTCTCCTTCTTAAGGCAGGCAGTAAAAGACTTACATAGCACCCATGAAGATTCAGGCTGCATGTTAGGGAAAAGTAAGAGTGATGGAATAGGTTAATTATGGAGATTAACTGGGAGGTCAGGACACTCAAAGGATGAGATTAGAGAGAAGATGGAGATGGTATCATGTTTGCCAGATTAGATTGTTTGCCTTTGCCATTGTAGATCTCAGGTAAAGGAAGATAATAAAGGGGTGGGTTTTTTTTTTTATAATAAAGTGGTTCCATCTATTTGTCACTGAGGCATATTTCCCCCCTCTGAGGAATCCCTCCTGAAAACTGCATCTCTCTGTGTTCAGAGGTGCAATAAACAAAATTTGTTAACACCTTAATAAGCTCAGAATGCAGGAAGGTTGTTACATAGTTCAGAGGGTGAGAGCTCTGACGATGCTCTGGTTGGACCAGTTTAATGCTTTGCATCTCAGATGTTTGTGTAACCATAATTACAACATGTGTCATTTTTAGAACACACACACAAATAGTACTTCTTTTAGAGAAAAGCATTTAGGAAGGCAGGATCTGGAGGTAATCTAAAGTGACAGAGCTATCTTAGTTCAAGATAAGTTCAGCCTGCAGCTTGCATAGTGCCTGCAGCTTTTTATACGCTCCATACTGGACAACTAGATTCCCTTGTTAATTGTGCTGTTACCACTGAATTTAGGAAAAAATAGTATTGCAGAAATAATTCTAAGCTGTGCTTTAATCAAATACGCAAAGGAGAGAAGCTTCAGTGTCTTAGGTAAACAGTAGCCATTGTTATACTGTTTTGGTCCACCTGTAGTTACAGGACCACTCTATCTGGTCTAGCCAAGCTTCTCCTCATCCCCCTAACTTACTAAATTAACATTTAAGTACCTTTTCCCTTTTTACTCATGTCCTTCCCCATCCTTTTTCCCTTGTTTTTCAACATCAGTGTTAGTTACTACTGTGCTTGAATTAAAAATATATTAGCCATGTTTTCTTTGCATTGTCTTCCTGGAGGACTTCTCTACTTGTCCTAAAACATGTAGACCCATGGACATAAGGCCACAGCTGAATGGAGTATGACAGAAGCTATAACAAGGTTTAGCTAAGTCTTGTTTGACAGCAGATGGGATATTTTTATACCAGCAGTTACAGAGAGCTGAATTGACTTTCCTGAGGCTAATCTTAAAAACCCAAAGTACAGAAGAACCCAGTGCAGAGATTTTCGTGATTACGTTGGGCCTGAAGCTAGTACATCCAATCCATCTGTGTTGATCTGCTGCTGTATTTAGGCTATATAAGTGTCAGGGTCTTGCAGATCTGTCCTGGGTTGAGTTGTCTCTGTGCTGTAGCCTCCTTTCTGCTTTAGATGTGCTCTTTACAAGTGCCTGGTGGTGGATACTTTGTCTGCATATGGGACCTGTGAGTTGGAGTACTGTGTTGTAGGGCTTGACTCTTCTCTGGAGGCAGATGGTGACTATTTCTCCTCATCTCTTTCCCTCAGAGTTTTGTCTCCAATGATGAACTTCAAAGTGAGGGTTAAATGCTGATGAATTTAATAATTTATGGGTTTATTTTGGTCTCCAAGGAGACCCTCCTTTACTTCTCACCTTGAAGAGCTATCCCAATGACAGGACAAGAGGCAATGGGTGGAAGTTGAAGCATAGGACGAATTTTTTCACTGTGAGGGTAACAGAACACCGAACAGGCTGCCAAGGGGGGTTGTGGAGTCTTCCTCTCCAGAAATATTCAAAACCCACCTGGGCGTGTTCCTGTGTGATCGGTTCTAGGTGATCCTGCTCTGGCAAGGGGGTTGGACTGGATGATCTTTCGAGGTCTCTTCCAGCCCCTGACATTCTGTGATTCAGTGAATAAATTTTCTGCAGTTGTTACCAGGTGTATTTGTCTCTTGCTCTGCCTAGTGCCATCCTATATTTTTCAGGGTGGTGGTTGTTAGCTTTGAAATCAAAGCAAGCTTTCACTGACCACTTCTGCTGTGCTTTGTATTTTTACTCGGGGTACGTTATAGTCAGTGCAACCTTAACAATGTCTCCTCTTTCTATCTGGAAATACTATTCTGGTGAAAATTGACACTGTTTTATCTAGGTGTTCTGAAGAAACAGTAGTCTCTACCTGTCTGTTCTGAATGTCTGCTTGCTTTTTCTTCTTTTTAAATTATACTGTGCTCTTTGTGCTTTTATTTCTCACCTTCTCTGGAATTGGCCCTGAATGACATGGGGGCTTCCAGGATACTTTGACCTGTGTTGAACAACCTTTGTCTTCTCCATGGATTTTTCAATGTGCTCTTTGTAGTAATTCTACTGCTGGGATGTTATTTCATCCCCTGGCAGCTACTGCAACATTAAGTATGTAAACTTCTCTTTGTATCAGAGCAACATGGAGCCTGGAAGCAGAACAGAGGAGTCTCAGGTGTGTGTAAGGGAAAAATGATGCTTGGCCTTTGCACAGGCCAGGTTATGTTTCAAGTGAAAACTTGCCTGGGACCAGTTAAGTTCTTTTATCTCTTGAGCTTCTCCTGAGGCAGCATTGAACCAGAGTACCTTTCCAGGTGTATGTTGTTTTTTCTCAGGCTATTGAGAGCTCCCCTGTTTTGGTGTGTGTACTACTTCTACTGCTGGCATTTGAGATCCATGCTGAAGGGACTGCTGAGGTCAATAGACAAAGCCAACTTTGCCATATTTATTACAGTAGCATGGGTTTGTTACTCTAGAATAAGGTGTCCTGCTGTAAAAGTACAGCATGCAGGCTAATGACCTACCTTGGCTCCCTAGGGTCAGTAGTCTGTGGAGATGGCAGTGACATTTGAGGCCATAGCTGTGAGGAGGACTTTTGGAGCAACGGTTAACAAAATTAGGAATGGCAGAGTGCCATAAAAATTGGCCACTTGATAAGAGTGAGCAAACAGTCAAAGATGAGACCACTATGTTTGGAGCAAAACTCTGAAGCTGCCCCAATTGCTGCTGCCTTCTGCCTCTTTGCTTAGGTGCCACAAATGCTGCTGCCTTCTGCATCTCTGCTCAGCTGCCCTCTCTTCACTTAGCTCCCTGCTGCAATCTCTCAGCTGTGTAGAGGGAAGGCTTCTAGGGAGCTATCATGTGGTCTCCCTTTTCCCATTCAGAGTCTGGTTGTAGCTGGAGCGAGATGCATAGCAAACCTCCTTCCCTCCTACTTATCAGTGCAGGAATGTCTGTGGATCTGGCCTGTCTGGGCTAAATGTACGGTGTAAGGGACACCTTTTAAAGTGCCAGCAAGCGTTTCTGCACTTCTCATATATATGTATAGCTAAACTAGTTTCTGAACTTGAGATGTCATCTATCTTGGCCTCCCTGTGCCTCAGTTGTTGCATGCATGATGTTTCAGTGAAAACACCAGGCTTGAAAGATGTCTGGAGCAGATTGGCTTTAGTGGCTAGCTCTGCAAAAAAATATAGATTGGACTATGACCAAACTCCTCATTCTGGTCATTCCATTTCCAGGAGAAATAGGTTAGAAGGAGGCTGGAATGAATGTGTGCCTTGTCCAGTTGCTTCCCTCCTCTGCGGAGAGGAACTCTGTTTGAGGAGGAGGACATGGGATTGCTGGAGGTTTTTTACTGTATGGGAGGAGGATCTGACTTCACTGCTAGCTTATCATGAAGGAAAAAAAGTCTCTCTAGCAAATGTAATGGCTCTCTGGAAGGAATTTGGATTTGTTTTGCTGTCTGAAACTGTGCTGGGGTTGTGACTCTGCCTCATTTCTGCCTAACAAGCTCAGGATAAGTAATGAGCTCTTGAGTGGAAACCTGCCTGCAGGAGCTGCAGCAATGCTTCTCCAAATTTACTGTTAATATCAGATTGATTTGCAGCAGCCTTTGCCTTCTGGGAGCCTCATTCCTGTCTCTGTCCTGCCTAACTCCTCCACCTTCTATTTTGCCTTGTGTTTTCTGTTCTCTAACTCTTCCCTTTAATCTACTCATACTTGGTGTTTTCCATTTGCTTCCATCTTAACTTGCTCCATGCTGCATCTTGCCTATCTCCATACCTGCAGTATGATAACAGTGCAGTACTGATAACAGTGTGGCAGGCAAAAAGCACATGCTCTGAAGAAGATGTAACTGTAGTGGTTGGAAAGCTGAGATCTCATATTCTTTAGTGTAGTGATCAATGAAGTGTCCACAACTGACACTGTCTGCAGGCTTGCTGCCTGTTTTGTTTGCCCTAATACTTTTCCTGTTTCATTCTCCTCCCACTACCTTTTATTCCACTCATTATATAGGAGTTTGAACATTTTGGGGATGAGGACTTTTTCTTCTATGTTCTGGCCAGTAATTAGCACGATGTGCAAGTCTGGATTGAGCACAATGCTCAAATTTGTTCTACCTCATGTTCTTCCAATGTTACAAGCAGATGGGCATTTTTTCTGTGTTCTTGATTACTGACACCCCCTTTGTCCCCTCTATGCCTAGTGCAGCTGTGATCCAGTGGGTAAGCAAGGCTGTGTGGTGCTGCAGTCCTGTGGCCAACAGCACAGAAATCTAACTTGGTGGAAGATGAGAAGCTGAAGGTATGAGAAGTATCACAGACCCAGGCTGGGGGCTGCTGGCACATTCTACAGCACAAGAATTTAACAGCAGCAGCTAGAAACCTCTGTGGTAGGGGTTTCGGCCTGGAGAAGAGAATGCTTCAAGGAGACCTTACAGTAGCCTTCCAATATCTGAAGGGGGCCTACAGGAGGGCTGGGGAGGGACTGTTCACAAGGTCATGTAATGACAGGATGAGGAGTAATAGGTTTAAACTGGCAGAGGGGAGATTTAAACGGGATATTAGGAGGAAGTTCTTTACAGTGAGGGTGGCGAGACACTGGAACAGGTTGCCCAGGGAGGTTGTGGCTGCTCCCTCCCTGGATGTGTTCAAGGCCAGCTTGGATGAGGCCTTGAGGGACCTGATCTAGTGGGAGGTGTCCCTGCCTATGGCAGGGGGTTGGAACTGGATGATCTTTGAGGTCTCTTCCAACCTAAGCCATTCTATGTAATGTTGTACCTCTAGTTCTTGATGAGTATCATCATTTGGCAGCAGCCATTTTTCATGTAGAAAGCCTGACCTTGTGTGTTGAGGGAGAAAACATCTCCTGCTATGAGCTGTCTTGTGGTTTAGATCACCTGAACCACCTGAGATTTCAGCATGTAGGATCTTCAAAAGTTTATGCCCTCTGAGAGTGATTTTGCTTGTGCTTGAGGAGCACAGGATGCCTTGTTAGATGGGGGAAACGTGGTGAGAGCAGCTGGGCTGTCCTGGGAGGCTTATTTGTCTTTCCCACTGCCTTGGTGACACTGTAGTTAACCATCATATATATATGCTGACAGAACTAGTGGCCAAAAACTTCTTTCCATTACTTCTGTGTTAATACATCTGTAAGTTGTGGCTGCAAAGCACAGCCCCTGCTCTGGGAGAGAACTGAAAGAGAAATAAAAACAGCGTTAGAGGGGCACAGGGGTAGAAAGAAATTCCTGCACTTCCTGTTACCTTAAGATTTGTGCCTTTCTGGCGTGGACCCACAAGCCAGTGCATGCAGATGTTCCCAGTTTGCCTAATTCTTTCTGGAGGGGAGCAGAAGAAGAGATGGCTTCCTTCCATGGAGTGCCAGCATGTCTCCTGTGCTTTCTGCCTGCCCTGTGGGACAGAAGCCTGGTCTATGAGTGTCCTTAGAATTGAAAGTAAGAGTTTGGGGTGGGTTTTTTGTTTGTTCTTAGTTGTGGGGATGTTTATTTGGCTGGGTTATTTGTTTGCTTGGGGTTTTTTTTGCCAATCGTCTGTTGGTTTCCACTTAAGTGCCTTCTGCCCTATTGTGGTCATTAGCTGAGAAAGGTTGAAATGGACACCTGACTCTCTCCTCTAAGCATCCTGGCCTGGAGTTAGTTACCTGGTTTTGGTGCTGCAGTTTACAAACTGCAAAACAGGATTTATCCTCACTGTCAAAGATCCTCCGTTTTTGTCAAATGCCATTTGGTTTTTTTGTCATGCTAAAAAAACAAATCACCATTCAGCCTGAATAAGGTACAGGAGAGAAACAACACAGATAGAGACGTAAGTTGGGTCTCGTACTAGCTGAAAGAAAGGAAATATATAAATGTTACAGAGATACACTTTGAAAAGTCTTTTAATAGTGATTAAGAAATCTCACTCGCCATTAACTTAGTGTGCCTGACCAAACACTGCTGATCAGAGACTGAAAATGCTCTGGATCCAGAGAACCTTTAAATGGGATGTTAGGAGATAGTTCTTTACAGTGTGGGTGGTGAGGCACTGGAACAGGTTGCCCAGGGAGGTTGTGGCTGCTCCCTCCCTGGAGGTGTTCAAGGCCAGGCTGGATGAGGTCTTGAGCGTCTTGATCTAGTGGGAGTTGTCCTTACCTATGGCAGGGGGTTGGAACTGGATGATCTTAGGTCTCTTCCAACCTAAATCATTCTGTTATTCTAACCTACTGAGCTCAGGAGATCCAAGCTGGCAGCTCTGTGATCCTCTTTGTATTCAAGGCATACTGGATGCCAAATCTGGACTCTTTCTCATATAGGGAAGATTTCTGGAGTGACAAGTGCCTAGGGCTGAGATTTGCCTAGGGCTGAGATATCCTCCACTCAGGCAAAGAGAGGCTGTTAGGATAGGCCAGGATTTGTGTGTTTTCCAGACATTTTACCTTCCAATCAGAGTTTAGAAGGCATGTCTTAGAAAAGCATGCAGGACCACCAGTGGCAACTGAGTGGAATTTGGAGAGCACCCTGCTTAAGGCTTGATCTGGTGAATATCCAAATGAAGCTGCCATTGTCAACCTCCCTGGAATAAATAATTGATATGAGCAGCACCTTATACTTTAGGGTTAGCAGTTTCCATTTTTCTGTGGTGTTGAGTATCAGCCCTGTGACAGTCTCTGAATCCCTACCTCATTAGGCTTGTTGTGTGCAAGACTGTACGTGTTAGTGGTCCATGCCCTTCTCTGGATGTGGTGGGCTCTGTAATTGTTTCTAGGGCTGGATGTGGCTGGCCTCTAGAGCAACGGCACAACTGTTTCTGGAATAGAAGTGTGTGCTGCAGGAGTTGCTGATGCAGAGTCTTGAACTTCAGTCCTGCGCTACTCATGCTCTGTGAACCTTCTCCCTAATTATAGCCTGAAAACCATAATGTGAGAAGACTGCATAATCCAGCCATTTTGTCCTGAGCTGTGCCTCAGACTGAAGTTAAAGCACTGGTACATAGGAAATGGACAGAAATCAGGAGGCTGCCTCTGCAGTTGGTTTGACCCTGTCTCTCACATGGCTTTGTGGAGATGCTCATACTCAGCGTTTCTGGTTCTTCCTCTGAGCTTTCAGTAAGTGCAGTATTGGAGGATGCCTTTGACACTTATGATAAACCCTTGACTTACTTACTAATTGCATTTTCTGATATGCCTCAGCAGTGACTGTTAGAGGCTCTGCTCTCCCAGTCTTCAAAACAGAGCAGCCCCAAGATGCCTCCTTCGGCCTCTGTGACTCACGCAGAGGCAAGAGCTCTGCCAGCTCCTGAGTTTTCAAGCTCCTTTAATGTCCTCAGAAGAGCCCTTAAATCAGTGGTCACCCACTCAATCCACCAGCCAAATGAAAGTTGGTTGCACTGAGGAAAGATGTTGTTTTTGAAAGGTTAACAGCAGACAAAAGGGGTTGCTTGGAAATGTGCTTCATACCTGTTCTGTTAGCAGCCTGTCTTAGCCTTCTCAGGATTTTGCAGCTCAGGACAAAAAAGGGAGCACAGTGTTCTGAGAAAATTAAACTAATTAGGCAATGTAAAATGTTGGTAGAATCATAGAATGGTTTAGGTTGGAAGGGACCTCAAAGACCATCCAGTTCCGACCCCCCACCAAAGGCAGGGACACCTCCCACTAGAACAGGTCACTCAAGGCCTCATCCAAGCTGGCCTTGAACACATCCAGGGAGGGAGCAGCCACAACCTCCCTGGCCAACCTGTTCCAGAGTCTCACCACCCTCACTGTAAAGAACTTCCTCCTAACATCCCATTTAAATCTCCCCTCTGCCTTTTTAATGCCATTACTCGCCCTCCTGCCATTACAAGACCTTGTGAACAGTCCCTCCCCAGCCCTCCTGTAGGCCCCCTTCAGACACTGGAAGGCTACTGTAAGGTCTCCTTGAAGCCTTCTCTTCTCCTGGCTGAAGAGCCTCAACTTCCATAGCCTGTCCTCATAGCAGAGCTGCTCCAGCCCTCTGGGCATCTTCATGGCCCTTCCCTGGATTTGCTCCAGCAGATGTAACTCTCCTCCTGGAGATATTTTTGACCATGATAGAGTGGTGGGTTGCTTTATTTCTTTGTGAATCTTCAGATTTCCAACTCTCCNTTTTGAAAATATGGTGAATATTTATAACTGGAGAATTGAAGAAAATCCAGTGCACACACAGACCATGGAAATGAGTCCATAGTTTGATAACTAGTGGCAGGTTAGAATAGAAAGCAGGCCTACAGGAAATATGTGCTTGCACGGCATCCCAAAAGAGATGCTGTTCAGGAAGGGGGGGGGGGAGCAGTGGCAGGGGTTGTGATAATATATTGGCAAAAATAGTTTAGTAAAGCAACAAAGGGATTTTACTGAGGGCCAGAGGAACAGCCTGGAGGGTGGTTCTTGGTAGCTATTTTGGCTCATCACTTTTTGCTGGTTCACTGATCGTGGAACCATTCACTGCTCTTCCCCATTTCAGACAAGTTCCTGTGTTTGTAAAAATAGTTCTGCATCCCCTGACATGAATGTCCCTCTCCTGCTTCTTTATCCTTTGGTGTTTGTCTTATCCACCTACAGCCATGCTCTAAGTCAGAATTGTTTTGGATAGCTTGCTACTCTGGTTGGTACATTTTCACCTCTTTCTTCAGGTACTGCAGCAAGTTTTCCTGAATGCTGCACTGTTTTTTTCTATTATTTTCGACTCTCATCCTTCAAAGAACCTTCAGACAAAAGACAAAACAAAACAAACCAGAAGATTAAGTACCCGTGACCTGTTCCTGACGCTTTTGTAAGGTTCTTGTACGGATAGCTTCCCCTGTTCTGGTTAGTTTTGACATCTCAGAGGCAACAGCTCACTGTTTTTCTGGGCAGTCTCCTGGTAGGACGAGGCTGTTTGCTAGTGAGCAGCTCAGCCGGGCCACTGAGCTGTGACACCTGCTCTGCAAGCAGGAGTCATTTAAAGGTGTTAAAGATCACTTTCTTTTACCAGATAGCTCATACTGCTTCTGACTGTGTCATCTTTCAGGAAGGGGCTCGGTCATTCGAGCTGCGAATAGTAAACTCTGGGGATTAATGAATGGGTTTAATCCCACTGCTCAACCCGATCACCTCTAATCTTATTACAGTGCTCAGCTGATTAAAATGAATGGTGATTCTGGTGGGGATACAGCTTTCCCTAACCCATTTGCAGATCTTCCTGGCCCCAGTTCTGTAAGCCACCCTGTGCTCCGGTGAGGTGCTGAGCAATTCACTCCTTTGCTCTGTACCTTACACACTTGAGCCTTTCAAGACCTTAGCGTGTCAGCATCACTAGTAATAGTATTTAATCGACTGGAACAGTGCTCAGGTTTAATCTTCCTACTCTCCTCTAATAAAATCCTTGTTAATCAGAATATGTTCCGGTGGTCTGTGTTGTGTGTTTAAAATCCTTATGAAGGGGAAGAGGAGGAAAGACTTCCTGACCTGCCTGGAATAAATACATGTAGAAGATGAATATATTTATATAGTAAAAGAAACACTGCCTGTACTTACTCTCCTCTTCTATTACTAATGACCTTGGGATATAACCGATCCATTTGGTGCCAGGAGAGGGTCCCAGCGCTAAATTAAGGTAGTGGAGGTGACAGCTTGTTAGTGCTGAGCATGATAATGTTCATACATTAGCCAAGTGCAAGTATCCCATGGATAGTCTAGCAGCTTGCAAGTATCTGTGTAGACTTTAGACTTTTCTGTTTTCTGATGCTTTGCCCACAAGCTTGCAAACTCTGTTTGGTGAAATTCTGTACTAAACTGGCTTTGGTGCATTGAACAGACAGCAAAAGATGGGTTTGGAGCAGAGGGGACTTGCCTAGGATGGTGATGAATTGGCTAAACACCTCCAGGAGAGCTAGGATCCCCTGAGTCCTGCTCTTCATTCTAATTACTGGACCATCATCCCCTGTTCATTTTCTGTGATTGCACATATGAACCCAGTTTTGAGTCACTCTAATCCTGTACGGCTCATCTGTTTGGGAATTTTAACTATGACTGATATCCACCTCCCACTTCATTTCCAAAAAAGCTCATGGAATTACACATTCCAGTCTTTGAGGCCAGAGCCATGCTTCCTGCGAGCTGCCTGGCTGCTGGGAATGGGACTTTGTGTGCTGCCCAGCCCTCCAGGAGAGTGGGAAATGTTCTTCCCTGGGTCACAGCCTCTCTGGGGTTTGAAAAAGTTCCGTTCTCTTATTTTTAGTGACCATCTCTCTGGATGCAGGAAGAAAATAATTAAGACTTTTTCAACACACAATCCTGAAAATCTCCCCAAGAGTCAGTACCAGGTCTCAGTACTGGGTGTTGCTCCATTGCTGTCATGTCTGTAGAATGCTCTGTTACCTTTTGACCCTCTTCATTTTGGTGTTCAGAAAAGGGGCTAACAGAAAAGGTATTAAACTCACTTTCATAATGAGCAAGTATAATATGGAACCTTCACTGTCCTTTTTAATGTTTTGGTTTTACTTTTTCAATCCAGAGGAGCAGGCAGACAAGTAAATGCCCTGTTTCTTGAGGCCTCTGCAACAGAGAGACTAAGGGTGTTAAATGCCTTCTTCTCATCTCTCAAACCCAAATGTTTTCAGAGTGTTGTACGTCACTACCACCTTGTTCACATCACCATTGCCCATTAGCTCTGTTCACTTTTGGAAGTGGACTGTGATGTCTGTGTGTCAGTCTGTGGGTAGCCATGCCTGTTAGCCCCCCTGCAGCAGCATGGAATGAGGCATGTTTGGGGTTGGTTTATCCGGGTTGGATTTTGTTGTTTTAAACCTTTAACTTATCTCAGTCCAAATGGATGCTAAATTGTCTCAACTCTGTGCCCAGCATTTTCATCTATCCATGTTTGTACAAGAACACACATATGGTGCATGATGCATGTTCACTGTGTTGTGTTTACATGAAGGGTTAAAGGTTTCTTTGAGAAGCTAAAAATGAATTTAGTGCAAGAGCTGTTGCTGTCTCCCACTTTTTGCATTGCCCAAATCACCCAAGCTTTGGGAAGCAAGTGGGTTTCTTCTGGCTGATACAGAAGAGTTAGTATTCTAGTGAGACAGCTAACTAACCAACCTTGCTCTATTCAGTGATAGTACATTTTTAGGAGCTTTAAGGCTCTGCAGTTGAAATTATGACAGCCAGGTGTAGAAGTGACCCCTCCCATGCAACCAAGATGTGTCTGAGCTTGGATTTCTCAATTCCAAGATCTGTAAGGCTCGGAGGAGCATCCTAGACAACTTCACTAGTTTCCTTGTACCTTGAAAAGTTACATTAATTGAAGGATTTGGAGCTTTGAGCCAACTGCCAACTTCTGGGTACCTGGGAGTGGCGATTGCAGTGGCGTTTCACTGTTGTTTCTCCCAGAGGCGGGTGTAAAATTAACAAAGGGAGTGAGAATGAGGGCAGCATAGTTGGGAGAGAAGGAGGAATTATGCAAAAACCTGGCAGATTTTCTAGAGAAGAGGGATCAAACTAAGGAGCTTTACCAACACGCAGCAGTGTCAGGGTTGCTGACCTCTGCCAAGGCATGTGCCAAGTCTGTGGCTAGCTTGGCAGCCTGTGGTATTGTTCTGATGGATTTTTTTTCTATATAAAGCACTTTTTAATTAAAGAAAGATTGCACTGCATTCAGAACAGGCTGCATAAATATTATTTAATAAAAACTGAAACTCCAGTCTTTCATGTTGTAGTTAAGTAGGACTTTTGATTGTGATACTCAGCATATTCAAATAGTGTTGGCTGGCTTAATGAATCACAGAATCAGTCAGGGTTGGAAGGGACCTCAAGGATCATCAAGTTCCAAACCCACTGCCATGGGCAGGGACGCCCTACCCTAGATGAGGCTGCCCACAGCCTCATCCAGCCTGGCCTTAAACACCTCCAGGGATGTGGCCCAAATTACCTCCCTGGGTAACCCATTCCAGGCTCTCATAACTGTTATGGTGCAGAACTTCCTCCTCACGTCCAATCTGAATCTTTTCACCTCCAGCTTTGCTCCATTCCCCCAAGTCCTGTCACTACCTGACAGCCTAAAAAGTCCCTCTCCAGCTTTTTTGTAGGCTTCCTTCAGATACTGGAAGGCCACAATGAGGTCACCTGAGAGCCTTCTCTTCTCCAGACTGAACAGCCCCAACTCTTTCAGTCTGTCCTCATAGGAGAGGTGCTCCAGCTCTGATCATCCTCATGGCCCTACCTACACTAATTAAACAGCCCACGTATCCTGCTGAAGTTTCAAAGTCATTGATTGAATCTGTAGAGATCACTGTCTGAGCACTCAGAAACTTACTTTTGATAAGCATGACATCATAGGTGATTATATAAAGGAATGCAGATAGGTTATTGATTATATAGACCTTACTGTGGCCTTCCAGTATCTGAAGGGGGCTTACGGAAAAGCTGGTGAGGGACCTTTTAGGATGTCAGGTAGTGACAAGACTAGGGGGAATGGAGCAAAGCTGGAGGTGGGGAGATTCGGATTGGACGTGAGGAGGAAGTCCTGCACCATGAGAGTGGTGAGAGCCTGGAACGGGTTGCCCAGAGAGGTGGTTGAGGCCACATCCCTGGAGGTGTTTGCAGCCAGGCTGGATGAGGCTGTGGCCAGCCTGATCTAGGGTAGGGTGTCCCTGGGCATGGCAGGGGGGTTGGAACTGGATGATCCTTGAGGTCCCTTCCAGCCTCGACAATTCTGTGATTCTATTTCTGATTTTTAATGACTAAAGGAAATAAAATTTGGAATTAAAAAAACAGAGTTAAAAAAGAAAAAAAGTAAAATAAGTTCTTCCATGAATAAAAGAGCAGGAGTGAGAGGATGGCATCTCCTAGTTCCAAGAGCTGATTATCATATACTTCAGACAAGTTCAATTCCTTCCCTGCAGACAGAGCCTCCTCTTTGATGGAACACTTTTAAAATGCAAATCATGCCCAGGTGAACTTAAACATTTAAAAACTCATTATCTGATACAGCTAAACCAGGAGTTATTTTAATAACTTTAAATGCTGACACCTTTTTGCATATAAACTTGAAATCTTTCTTTCTAGTTGGATACAAATTATGTGTATATGTTTAGAAGAACCTCTCCCAACATTAAACACAGCACCTAGCACCATTCCATAACACAAGAGGTGTAAAGAGTGGGGTTTGGCTTTGTTTTGATTGCGTTTTAGTTTTCTTAAACAGATGTGAGAATTGGCATGTTCAGATGGCAGGAACCAGACCAGGAGACAGGGACAGGGTTACTCAGCTAGGCCAGCCTGGCTACTAAACGTTAAGCCACAGCCAAAGGCTCTGCAGTAGTTTTAAGGATCAAGGAGATGTTGGTTTGGTTTGGTTTGTGTTTTTTTTTTAATGCCACCCAGAAATAGTATGAATCTACTGCAGAGAGCCTGATTTTCTACTTGAAAAGTTGTGTCTGTGTTCCTTTAGCTTGAGGAAAATAGAGGTTTCAACTCCTGGTGTTCCCAAGAGGAATTGTGATTCAAAATTACATACCTTTAATTTCCTTCTCAGAAATCCAACCTGATGATAGTGGTTGATGCCTTGTTAAATACCAAATAAATACCCCTGCTTCATAGCCTCTGCATGCAATTTTGCAATTCCAGCTTTCAGATAGTATGAAGTATTAGTCTCAAAACTATAACAATTAACTGTCCTTTAAGAGAATGATCTGCTTGAACTGGAGCAGGAGGGGAAGGAGATGCTTTGTAGCATGTCTTTATTTTAAGGTCTGATGTCTTCCTGTCATAACCTGAAGCACTTTAAATGAACCTGAAGTGAACTGCTGCTTTTCTAAGTGTTTGTCCTTACGTCTCTTGAGGGGACCTCTCTAGGCAACCTCTTCTGTTAACTTGCTCCTATTTGCTGTTGGAAGAGCTCTTGTGGAAGGGTTTGCATGAAAACAATGATTTAGAGCTGCGGTGTCTGCTTGCTGTGTGTTTTGGTGTTCAGCAGCTGGAGGAATGTTGGGTAGTGATTGTTGGTCGTAATTGCATGTGGGACTTGGAGGAATATTTTTTTGCTCTGTTACTGCATATTTGCGTTTTGCAAGGAGAGCTTTTAGCTCTTCTGACTGTAGGCATCCACATCTGACACTGAAATATGATACCTTGAAGACCCCAGACCTAATACTCTCAGGGATCCCATCTGTCTGTTTCATCTCCTTTGGGGTCTTGGCTTGCAAATTTGGGGTGTTTGGGGTTAGAATAATGTGCTACAACCACTCCTGTAGCAATTCCACAGGAGTTGATGCATAAAGAGAATTGCTGTTTCTCCTCACATTTGTTGAGCAGCGCTCAACAAATGATGCTGCTCAGTAGCAGGCTGGTAAGGATTGCAGCTTTGCCCTCATGTCTCGTTCCTCACTTGCGTGTAAGAAACCTGTAAGCTCTTTTCTTTTCTCATTATTTCCATTCAAAACTATTTTGTTCACAAAAACAAATGAATTGCCCAGAAGCAAAAGCATACTTATGCTTGCATTGTTTTCTTTCTTGCTTGCATTCTTTTCTTTCCCGGTGAGATGCACAGCAACATGTCCCAAGTCCTTTCCCTATTTTCTGTGTGCTGTCAGACCCATATTGCTCTGCTTTGTAACAGAGTAGGAATGTGTAGGGGTCAGTCACTTAGTCCCAGCTGAGGAGCAGGGAACTTCCAGCTCTGGCAACACAGCTTCCTTAGCTGCTGTAGCATGGCCCTTTGTAAGGGTCTCATTAAACTCACTGAGAGCAGGTCCATGGTGGGACTTAAGCACATAACACTGATCTAACAACACTGACAAACCAAGTACCCTGTACTCAGTTGTGCATTTAACTAGCCAGAGGATGTTCTGAGGGGGAAAAAAAAAATAATAGGTAATTGTAATGTATTGCAAAGCTCTTTTTCACTGACAATTCTGACTGAGATGAAGTTGTTTTACTAATGCTACACTGCAGAGATATTATGTGTGTGTGTGTGTATATGTTACTGGAATAGCTGCATCCAAAACATTGTCTGAGTTTGTGAGGAAACTTTGTGTTGTTTCAAACGTACACCTGTAGAGAGAATCAAGACAGCTTTTGTGCAAAAATGGTCCCACGCTTGTATCTTATCTTTAGTAAAGGGGAAAAAAAAATGCTTAGAATCATAGAATCAGTCAGGGATGGAAGGGACCACAAGGATCATCTCGTTCCAACCCCCCTGCCATGCCCAGGGACACCCTACCCTAGATCAGGCTGGACAGAGCCTCATCCAGCCTGGCCTGAAACACCTCCAAGGATGTGGCTCCAACCATCCCCCTGGGTAACCCATTCCACGTTTGCACCACTCTTATGCTGAAGAACTTCCTCCTCATGTCCAGTCTGAATCTCCCCACCTCCAGCTCTGCTCCATTCCCTCTAGTCTTGTCACTACCTGATAGCCTGATACCTGCAGCTTTTCTGCAGGCCCCGTTCAGATCCTGGAAGGCCACAAGAAGGTCACCTCAGAGCCTCCTCTTCTCCAGACTGAACAGCCCCAACTCTTTCAGTCTCTCCTCATAGCAGAGGTGCTGCAGCCCTCTGATCATCCTCATGGCCATTCTCTGGACACACTCCATCTTGTCCCCATCCCTCTTCTAATAGGGGCTCCAGAACTGGATGCAGTACTCCAGATAGGGTCTCATCAGGGTGGAGCAGAGGGGGAGAATCATCTCCCTTGACCTGCTGGCCACACTTCTCCTGATGCAGCCTGGGATGTGGTTGGCTTTCTGGGCTGCAAGTGCACACTGCTGGCTCATGTTGATCTTCTCGTCCACCAGCATCCCCAAGTGCCTCTCCGCAGGGCTGCTCTCCAGCCAATCACTGCTCAGCCTGGATTTGTGCTTGGGATTGCATTGACCCAGATGCAGGACCTTGCACTTGGCTTTGCTGAACCTCCTGAGGTTGGCTTGTGCCCACCTCTCCAGCCTGTAAATAAAAGACTCGAGACCTTGGCTGAAGATGCCATGAAAGCCATGCTCATAGACTGCTTACTACTGAAAGCTTACCTCATGGCACTGGATTAAGTTGTCACTCATATCCTCATTTAGGTGTTCTGTAAATGCTGCAGAAACAGTAACTCTGATATAATTTTAGTGGTGGTAACCCTTTTTTTTTTCCCACAGCACAGAAAAATCTTCATCCCCCATGTGCCAGCCATTCTGTTTAGATCTTCTATTTATCTGCAATAGCAAGGGAAGTGGAAGGCAACAGCCTGTATGGATTCCCAACAGTCTTTAATATTCCCCAGATGTAGGAGAACGACAGATCCCACCAGTGGAATGAAAACACTAGCCAATAAAATCGGATTAAAGTTAATTTAAAACAGGATTGTGTAATTAGGAAATTCCTGCAAAGTTGCATGAACTTGTCATTGTAACATCTTCGGGCTACAAGCATGGTTTGACAGGCCTGCTGGGACGGAATTTGAAGTTGTTAAGCTTCAGTGAAACACTTGTTTTTTCCTGACAGCTCAACAAATTGCATGTGTAAAAGGCAGCACGTAAAAAAAGATAAATGTCTTGGACCATCTGTACCTGGTCTTGTTCTGCTTAGTGCTGTTTTGTTGACCGCCTGTTACATGAGCCCTACTTGAAACTCTTTACCCTCTAGGGATGGAACTAGGTGGTGGGCAGTGCTTTTGTATTTCAGAGTGCCCTGTTGGTTCCAAAGAGATAAACTATTCAGTGAGCAGAGTCATCTGTGAATTGGGAAGGACTGTTGGACTATTGTCCAGTTTCTCCAGATGGATTTGAAAAGCTAACAAAAGAAAAAAGTCAGGAGATGCAAACATTCTTCAGCAAATCTATTTTCATAGATCTACTGCAGCTGAAATTAGAATGTAGTCGCTTTATAAATCCTTTTAGCTGACAGAGTGCCATTAATTTATTCCTCCTCAATATTATAATAACAATAGGCTATCATCATAATAATAGGCTATAATAATATAATAGTAATAGGCTATCAGGTAGTGACAGGACTAGGGGGAATGGAGCAAAGCTGGAGGTGGAGAGATTCAGATTGGATGTGAGGAGGAAGTTCTTCACCATGAGAGTGGTGAGAGCCTGGAATGGGTTGCCCAGGGAGGTGGTTGGGGCCACATCGCTGGAGGTGTTTGCAGCCAGGCTGGATGAGGCTGTGGGCAGGCTGATCTAAGGTAGGGTGTCCCTGCCCATGGCAGGGGGTTTGGAACTAGATGATCCTCGTGGTGCCTTCCAACCCTGACTGATTCTGTGATTCTATTATTAAGAGAACTCCTATAAAGAAAAAAAAAAAAAATCAAGCCCAAGGTTAATAATGATAAGTTCTTCATCATTTTAAAAAGGAGGAAAGTAACCTCAGTGATGTAAAATTATCTTTCTGAGCTACCATAGAGGCTCCACTGTTAAAATTAATGTCTTAATGCAGCTTTAGCAGAGCAGACATCATTCTGTAAGAATATTTTGAGTAAGAAGATCAATGCCAAATGCATTATTGAACTCTATATGCTGCCTGAATCTTTAAGGTGTTCTGGAAAGGGAAGGTGTGGGGCAAGGCTAGTTAAAAATATTTCAGGATGTTCTGCCTTGCTGAAGTTGTGCTTATCATAGTCCTCAACCTCCCTTTGAAACACTTGGTGCTCTGTGTTCTAAGGTACATTCCACCTCAACATGAGGAAGAACTTCTTTACTGTAAGGGTCACAGAGCATGGGAATGGGCTCCCCAGAGAGGTTGTGGAGTCTCCTCTGGAGACTTTCAAGACCTGGCTGGATGTGTCCCTATGTAACCTGCACTAGATTCTGTGCTCCTGCTGTGGCAGGGAGGTTGGACTCGATAATCTCTCGAGGTCCCTTCCAACCCCTAACATCCTGTGATCCTGTATACAATGACTTGCATGAGTTTCTTCTTATGAAGTGCAGGGAAAGTATTGTGAAAGTTACATTATTCCTAATAGGTTCAAGCAAGCACATTATTAATGTTCAACCGAGGACGGTATGTAATGCTACCGTCAGCTTTCAGCACAGGAGGTCAGGACTTGAGGCTGGTATGTGTAGTCACCATGCAGTACCTGCAGTGAGAATAGGCTGGAGAGAAAGCAATTAACACCCCACGGAGCTCCCTCTGTCTCGACTCTTTGAGGGAGTAAAGATGCTGGTAGTAGTCTGCTTCACCTAGTTACTGTTGGGGTAACTGACCGTGACCCAAGTGTCATGCTTGGACTCTGGAGATCCCATCACCATCCATTGTGGAGACACCTTTTGATGGCAAGAGGGACACAGGGAGCCTGCTACAGCAGCCTGTACTTCTGTCTGCTTGGTTCTGCTAATGGCTGCATCTGGAACTGAATCAGGAAAAGTCTCCCTGCCTAATGATTGTTTTTAAGTGGGATTCATTCCCTGTGTCTGCACAGTCCTCTGTACCACTACAGTGACAGGAGTTGCACGAAGGCAGGAGTTTGGAGCAAGGGGCTGGGAGGATGGAAACTGCCACAGACCAACATCTCTATGACTACCGTCTCAGCAGCACTTGCCAGGAAAGCTGATGTAGAGCACTCGTGCCTTATTAAATGGTAGACTCTGTTGACACCTGTTGCTGCACAATCTTTCATTTTTGAATTTTAAAGCATAAATCCTTGCTGTCAGAGCTAAAGGTTGAAGTTTGTTTGGTCAGAAGTAGGGGCAGATTCAGCTTCAGAAGTGATGCAGCCCTGTGGGAGACAATGGAGCTGCAACTTTCTTAGAAGGGGAATCACAGTTTAAGAATCACCTCCAGGAAGTTGTGAGAGTGACTGTGACATGCTGAGGAAGGTGGAAGGAGGTGGTAAGGACAGGGCACACAGGAGTAACAGCAGGATTGTTGCCCAGTGATAACTAAATGGGGTAAGGAAGGTGCCATAATGGAGTGTGACTCTGTAAACAGTAAACCTCCTTGGCAGGTAAGAGGCTAAGGCTAGAGCCACTAGTGTGTGTTAGGGAAGCTTCACACAGCATTTCTGAAGAGAAGTTGTGTCTTACAAACAACAAATTAGTAGTAGTAAGAAGCAGTGGGTTTGAAAGGATTAATTATGGCTATGTTCCTAGTTAAAGAATCTGCAGTAAAGATAAAATGATTGCTCTTCTCAATAAAGAGGAGTTACTAGTGAAGTTTCCTCTATGTGAGCTAAGAATATTACTCTAATCAAGAGCAGTAAAACCCAGGACCTGGCAGAGGTGCAGATGGACCTTGTGATAGTGAGTGATAGACTGCCAGGTTAAATCCATTGAGGAAAGACCTAGAGTAACCTGGGGCTGGGCTCTGAGCTAGCTCTCATCATGCAGTAATACAGTGTTCCATGTGTGCTATTCCCGTTTCATCCAGCCACAGCAGAGCAACCAGAAACCAAATAAATGTGGGATCTAAGTGCAGTGAGATATAGGAACTGAGAGGGTTGAAGTCTGATGTTATTTGGAAGTTAGGTATGGTCTCTGATGAGAGGAAATTAAGGTTGCAGTATTGTATGTTAGTTAGAGAAATCTTGGAAGCAGCCAGGTTTGAGTTATGCTTAAACCTGGGGTGCTGCTGCTGTTCAGCAAATTCCAGTGCCAACTGCAACTGAATGTAGAGGGGCACATATTTAGTGTGGTTAGTGTATGGGTATAGACAGGCACATAAGGGAAGTGTAGCCTTGCTATTGAGTAAACTGATCTGCAGGCTTGGTGTATTCCCAAGAGTTCATCTGAGAAAAAAGCTTTCTCCAGTTTTGTACTTGGTTGTTAATTGCATGGAGGTTGTGCTCTATTACCTCAGTGTCAAGAGAATGTGCTTTCCATTAAAGTATTTTGAGTAAGGCAGCTCTTGAAAAGCAACTTTCAGGATGTGGTGAGGGAATCTAGAATGCTACCCAGCTCCATTGCTTCCAGGATCTGTCACTCATCTCTGACTCTCAGACAACCATAGGTGTTGATCCTGCCTTCCTCCATTGGATTGCCAGTGCAGCTGTTGGGATGGAAAGGTGATATCATCAAAATGAATTTAAAAGTTTGCTTTGTTCAGTCCAGCTAAACAAAGGGTGAGAATCACTGTATTTTTTTGTTTGTTTGTTTTATTTGTAATGAGTAAGAAAGTTAAATTTCTGAAAAGAGAAGAGCTGTGGCCCAGACAGCAAACCATGTCCTGGGCTACATTAAGAGCAGTGTGGCCAGCAGGGCAAGGGAGGGGATTCTCCCCCTTTACTCTGCTCTCGTCAGACCCCACCTGCAGTACTGTGTGCAGTTCTGGAGCCCCCAGCACAGGAAGGACATGGAACTGTTGGAGAGAGTCCAGAGGAGGGCCACAAAGATGATCAGAGGGCTGGAGCAGCTCTGGTATGAGGACAGGCTGAGAGAGTTGGGGCTCTTCAGCCTGGAGAAGAGAAGGCTTTGAGGAGACCTTATAGTAACCTTCCAGTATCTGAAGGGGGCCTACAGGAAGGCTGGGGAGGGACTGTAATGACAGGACGAGGGGGAATGGGTTCAAACTGGCAGAGGGGAGATTTAAATAGGATATTAGGAGAAAGTTCTTCACAGTGAGGGTGGTGAGACACTGGAACAGGTTACCCAGGGAGGTTGTGGCTGCGCCCTCCCTGGAGGTGTTCAAGGCCAGGCTGGATGAGGTCTTAAGCATCCTGATCTAGTGGGAGGTGTCCTTGCCTATGGGGGAGGTTGGAACTGGATGATCTTTGAGGTCTCTTCCAACCTAAACCATTCTATGATTCTGTGTAAGGTAAAGGATGGTACTAGAGCACGAATGAGCTGGTATAAAGTGGCTATGGATGTTTTTTTTCTGCTGGAAGTGGGAGGAAGGTTCATTCACCATTACAGCAGTAGGGTCTGGAATGGTGTGCCAGTCAGTCACAGGAAGGAGATCACAGCGAGGTGGTGCTTGATGGTGCCTATAATAGGGGTTATAAAACAACTCACCCTAGCAAATGCCACACAGTAGCTTCTCCAGCCTCACTGCTGTGTCAGCGAGTAAGATACAAGTTGTAAATAACTCAGTCTTTAGAGCAATGTTAGCACCTTAGAAAACAGGGGGTAGGAAATTAATTGTTTTTTCACTTGAGGAGTGAGCTGCGTAGCCAGTTAAACCTCCCAGACAAACACAGCCTCATTAGAGCTATGCTTGGCTGCTTATTCATTTGTGACATTGTGATTAAACGCTTAGGAAGACAAGGCTTGTTTAGTACTCCCTGGTGGGCATCTGCTTCAGGCATTACGGGTGTGACTGAAAAGCAGCTCTTGACCACTATTGAGTGTAGCTGGATTGGGAAAGTGATCACAAGCAATGGGTAACAGTAGACTGAAGGAGGCCAGTATGGTCCTATCTGTCCTAATAATGTGGCATTGGGAAATACTTTCACTTACTCCTCTTTTGTTACCTCTTAAGATACTAGGCAGGAGCAAATTTGCTTTTTTTAGCAGAGGTACAGGAGGTGCTACTTATGTGAATAGTCTGTTGCTTGTAATTACCACTTAAATCCCTTCTCAAATGAATGCAAGAGCCTAGCAAAAGGTAGAGGTGCGATTACCTGCCCCTTTCTCTATGTTGATCACAGTAATAGGTGATAAATACAACTCTGAAGTATTGGATTCTTACTGAATACTCTGCTTGGGCAGATGAGCATCTGTCCTAATTTTTGACTCTTGATAAAGCTTTGCCCTTACAGAGTTGTGCATCAGTGGGATTCTTGATGTAGTTCTTTGTTTGATAAAAACATTGCGGTTTCATTTTGACAGGCTTTGAGTTTACTTCAGCTAGTCTGATTTCATGGAGGAAGGAGCTTTGCTGTTCTCATTCCCTTCTCTCACGGAATCATAGAATCAGTCAGGGTTGGAAGGCACCACAAGGATCATCTAGTTCCAACCCCCCTGCCATGCCCAGGGACACCCTACCCTAGATCAGGCTGGCCACAGCCTCATCCAGCCTGGCCTTAAACACCTCCAGGATGTGGCCCCAACCACATTCCAGGTTCTCACCACTCTCATGGTGAAGAACTTCCTCCTCACTTCCAGTCTGAATCTGTAGATATGCAATTGATAGTTGATACAAGCAGCTTTTTAAATATCCATCATACAATGACACTTTGGGTATCCTTTATCATCAACTTCTGAAACTCTCTTCTGTCAGATTTTGCAGATGAAAAAAAAAGTGTTTAAAAAATGTAAAATTCCTAAAAGTTCTGTTATACTTGAGGTAAGGGGAGGAAAAATGGCTTAAATTTATGTTTCCCTGTGGTGAAGATGGCATCACCAACTTTATCGTGCACCTGTTCACTTGGTTCTATTCATTTGGCTGTCAGATCTGTGCCCACATTTTGGAAAGCTCAACATGAGCTGACAATGTGTGTGTAGCCCAGACAGCAACTGTGTGCTGGGCTGTATCAAGAGCAGTGTGGCCAGCAGGGCAAGGGAGGGGATCCTCCCCCTTTACTCTGCTCTTGTCAGATCCCACTGGAAGTAACATGTGTGTGCAGTTCTGGAGCCCCCAACACAAGAAGGACATGGAACTGTTGGAGAGAGTCCAGAGGAGGGCCACCAAGATGCTCAAAGGGCTGAAGCAGCTCTGCTATGAGGACAGGCTGAGAGAGTTGGGGCTTTTCAGCCTGGAGAAGAGAAGGCTTTGAGGAGACCTTATAGTAGCCTTCCAGTATCTGAAGGGGGCCTACAGGAGGGCTGTGGAGGGACTGTTCACAAGGTCTTGTAATGACAGGACAAGGAGTAATGGGTTTAAACTGGCAAAGGGAAGATTTAGACTAGATGTTAGGAAGAAGCTCATTACAGTGAGGGTGGTGAAACACTGGAACAGGTTGCCCAGGGAGGTTGTGGCTGCTCCCTGCTTGGAGGTGTTCAAGGTCAGGCTGGATGAGACCTTCAGTGACCTGTTCTAGTGGGAAGTGTCCCTGCCTATGACAGGGGTTTGGAACTGGATGATCTTTGAGGTCCCTTCCAACCTAAACCATTCTGTGGTTCTATGTGCATGTGCTGTTCCTTGCCCAGCTTTGGAAGGTTTATGAAGACCTTGAAGATATTGATGAGGAATACAGATTGGAAAGTACTTGAAGGGAGCAGGGGAAGAATGTGAAATAGAAACTGCCAGAGGCAAGCAGTGAAAGAAGGTGGAAACGCCCCTGTTTTTCCATAGAGTTGTGTTTCATTTGGTCTAGTATCTCTGGAATGTCTCATATTATGAGAAGGAAGTAGTAATATTGGTGTAGTCCTCTGAAAAATGGCTAAGTACTCCTTTTGGCTAGTAAGATGAACTCAATTACACATCCTTTTCGTGTAAAGAAGATCAATACAATATTTTGACATTTTGCTTTGTGGTTTTTTCTTTTGTTTGAGTTTCTTTTCTGTTGCTTTCATTTGCTTGTTTTGGTTTTGTGGAGTTTTGTTTGGTGTTTTCTTGTTTGGGTTTTTGTTTGGTTGGATTCATTGGGGGTTTTGTTTGGCTGTTTGGTTTGGGTTTTTTGTTTTGTTTTCATAGAACTATCGAATGGTTTGAATAGCAAGGGACCTGCAAAGATCATCTGGTCCAAACACCCTCCAAAGAGCAGGGACATCTTCATCTAGATAGGTTGCTTAAAGCTTTATCCGATGTGACCTTGAATGTTTCCATGGATGGGACTCTCCTCCATTTCTGGGCAACCTGTTCCAGTGTTTCACCACCCTCACTATATCTAGTCTGAATTTACCTTCTTTTAATTTAAAAGCATTAACCCTTTTTGTTTGGGTGTTTCAGAAGGATTTTNGTCAGGATGATGGAACAGAAGTGAACAGGGTAGTCAGGTGCTGCAAAATGTTCTTCTATAATGGCTTTGGGGAATTAGTTTTAATGGATTTTTGTATTTTGTAACATTAAGTGCAGTATTGCTTAATTAAGTGTTGTGGCTACGTGGCCACTGATCTGTGTTGCTAAATCCTCTTGAAAGTAGTGGTAGGGTGTGATGTTACTCCCAGGATACCTGTGGATGCAAATTAGTTTTATACCACAGTAGGTTTGTAACATCTTTAGGTTTTTTTAAAAACTGAGCAGGATTATTTCAGTTCAAGAGTAATCTCAGACCTATGGAGGTAGAGTGGGCATTTACTACCTTATTTTGCTCCAGCTACAAGTGGGCGTTTACTACCTTATTTTGTTCCAAGTACAAGTGGGCATTTACTACATTATTTTGCTCATGCTGCAGACACAGTGCTTTCCTGTTGATGGAAACCAAAGTTCTGACTGTAATTTTTAGGCATTTCTGTTAATCTCCACCACATACTAATACAATTTTCTTCTGTAGTTTCAGTAGTCATAGAATAACATTCTTATTTCCACCTCATAATAAGCTGCTGCACAGCCTAGAGGGGCATTACTACATTTAATGCAGATACTGAGGGCAGTATTAACCATGGGAGTATTCAAGTGTTTGTGATGCTCCAATACTCAACAAAGTAGAGATAGCTGTAAGGTCCCTCTAGAACTTTCTGAAATATATTTTCCCTTAAAAGCGTGGAGCTCAGCACTTTAAAAGCCTTGGCCATAATAATACTGTGTTTGGAGAGTTGCACAAATTCTGTATGTGCATGTAAGGACAAAACGTTGCCCTTCACTAATGGCAACAGTGGATTAAAGGCAAAAATATTTCAGTAGCTATGGGATGCTATAAATCTGTGCAGCTGAGAGGCAGTGAAATTTAAGAAGCATCTGGTTAAACACACCATAGATTGGTTTTGCTGCTAATATAATTATAAGCCTGTTTGAGCCAAGTGCTGTTCTTCATCACACATGCCTTGGGAAATGCCAAACCATTGAATTATTCTTCTTACCAAGAGCACAGGGCAACTTCTACTACTATGTTGTCTATTCAGTGTGTTTTTACTGGATGTAAAACAGTCACAGGGGAAGTCATAGAAATGTCACACGTGACTGAGGAAAGAGGAATCTACAGATTTTATTATATTCACCCAATTACTGACATCACAGCCCTGATTGTAAATCTTTGGACATGCCACTGCCTTCTTGTGAGACTTCTCAGTTGCCTTCTGTAGAAATTGCCAAAGAAGGTCATAGCCCAGGTCTGTCCAGCCCAGTGTCCCATCTTCAACAGTGACAGGGACCAGTATGGCAGGGAAATATGGAACAAGGTTTTCTATGCTTATTAGAACTCATCTTCCCACTAGATCCTATTCAGGTTTACGGTTGAGAAGACTGAATGCTTAAAGTCTTGTGCTCTCTCACTGTTTGATACCCCAACAGAAAGCCTTCCGGATAAGAAAGAGGGAACCTTGCTGGTCACTTAGCTCATCTTTGGTGGCTCAGCATGAGTCTAAGTTGTTTTAAGCTTGTTTTTTCCTGAAGGGTTATTTTGGATAGTGGTACAGTGCCATCTGTAGGGAAGTAGTTAAAGAAGCACAGAAAGACCTAAACTGGAGTAACTGTGTAGACAGTAAAGACTATGTCCTGCTCCTTCCTACTCAGCTGTTTTATTACATCCACACTTGGATTTTAGTGGGAATGAACCACAAGCAGCACTTGTTAGGCTCAGTGTTGCTCATTGACCCAAGGACAACCTGTACATGAGAATCCCAACAGCCAGCCAGAACTAAACCAAAAAGTGATCAGGAGCTGTAGAACTGAGAAATGAGGCTGAAAGTCCTAAGTACTTACAGTTAGACGAAGAAATTATTTGTGTAGGTGATTTAGTCGAAACGCTGATGTGGCAAAGATTTAGCTTCTCTGCCTGGGTTCTGGTGTGAATGTAGCAGAAGCATGTAAAACCTCTAGGAACCCCCCAGTCTGTGCTTGGCACAGACTGGCAAAACACAGTTATCTACTCGATATCCCCCAAGGGACTGAGGCACTGCTCCTGGAGCTGAGCCTGAACACAGCCCATGCATTTCTTTGATTCACCTCACAGATCCATGCTGAGTTGTCATCTGAGGACTGCTTGTATGTATTTGAGAGGTGTAATAACCTAGGGAAAGAAAATCTCCACTTGGTGCTGCTGGGGCAAATATAGAAGGTGCTAGATGAAGAGGAATGTAAACTGAAATAATCCACACCCATGGGTGGCATATGGAGTTTATCTTCCAAGAGTATCAGACACCTAAAGAACTTTCCCTTTGCCCTCAATTGTATAGCTGTGTAGGAACATTAAGGCAGTACTTCCCGGGCAGCATGCCTAATAGATTTTCGTTTGCCCAGATGCCATCTTCCTTTCTTTTCCAGCTTATTGTCTTTGCATGTGAGGTTCTGAAAATACCTGTCAAATATTACCCACATCTGACAGATTCGAGGCTGCAGCTTTTCAGGCCAGCCCTCCAAACTCCTGGGTGGGGCATGTGAAGTGTTGCTGTAGAGACATACTAGCTGTAAGTCTTGTGCCATTTAAAGAGTTCTGTTGATCGTGGTGCTCTAAGCTGTGTCCTAAATGCCCTAAATGTCACTTTTGAGAGTCCTTCACAAGGCCTGGGAAGTGAGTGACTCATTTGCAATCTCTATATTGCTGGGAATTTGTCTTCTCATCTATAGTATGTAACTGTAAAGAAGACTGCAGAGTAACCTCTGTGGTCTACAGTTAGATCCAAAGCATTTTAAGTTGTGTGGTGGCTGATTAAATGCAGTTGCCCCAAGTAGTAAAATGGCCTTTCTCATGCCAAGGAGGGATTTAAGTACCTGGACAGGTGGCATCTGAACTCCAGGTTTCCTGTCCCTCTAATGCTTGAGATGTTGAAGGCAATCCTTACCCCTTGCTTGACTCCTGCTGTCTGCCTCCCCCTGACCTGCACTGAGCTGGCACATTTTGTCTTTCTTAAATAAAATGTTCTTGTGCCTGGTGGTCCTGGAGAATTGGAGGTGACTTCAGACAAGTTCCTTTCAGGGCTCTGAAGGAATTTCCTCTGTATCCCATTAGTTAATAGAGCATTTGTTTTTTCAGATCTCTGCAGGACAGCTCTCCTAAGATCTTGGATAGCAGATGCTTCCAAGGGAGGAGTTTTTCATCTTGTGTAGCCATGTCAACCCATGCACAGAGTCATGTTCTGAAGGACTAAGTTCGTACAGATGTCAGAAAATTCCTGTGGAAGAAGCAGCAGAATCAACTGTGGGAAATCTTCTACTCCCTAAGTAAAGATGACTAAACATTAGATGGGAGCTTCTTGGATGGCAACACAGGGCTCTTTCTTCTGGTGAAAGTCTGCTTATGCTTTCATTGAGTTTCTTAAGGAGAAAGAGGAAGAGTGTCAGCTCCCACAAATACAAAAAGAACTTTCTAGCTATTCTCCTTGTGCTTGAGATTACCCAAAAGTTCCCAGTCTGCCAAGTGTACCTGTAATACTGATCACTCAAATCTGCACCCTAGTGAAATCTTGGTGTTGAGCCGTCACTGGTGTCAGGCCTTGCTGTAGCATTTTGCTTTCCATCTTAGTTTTAAAAAGGACTTAGAATCACTGATGTTTGAAATTAGTATTTCTGTTTTAATGGCATATCTCACAAAGGTGAATGCAAATCCATGGCTGGATATTTGAGCATGCAAACAGCTTTCACGTTAATGTGGAGTCTGCATGGAAAGGGCTTTTTCTTCTCCTTTACCAAGTCAGCCCTACCAATTTTCCTGTTGATTAGATTTTTTAATAAATTAGTGCTTTTTGGGAGGCAGGGTCAGGAAAAAGTCAGCTTAGGTTTATGATGGAAGTGCAGTGGCATCTCAGCTCTGGAGTGACTGCCAGTTCTCCACAGTGAGATTCATGGGCTTTAGATTCTCCAGTGAGCTAGAGAGTGTGGTCTTCTGTGTCTTGTGGCACAGTGTCTCTCACCTGAGTATCAGCACAAAGTGGGCTGCAAAGGGAATGTGTTCCGGGGAGGGCAATGAAACTGGAAAGGGCCTGGAGAATAAATCTTATGAGGAGCAACTAAGGGAGCTGGGGATGGTTAGTTTGGAAAAAGAGGAGGCTGAGGGGAGATGTCATCACTCTCTACAACTACCTGAAATGATGTTGTGGAGTGGTTGGTGTGCTGGTCTCTTATGACAGGTAAATAGCTACAGAACAAGAGGAAACAGCCTCAAACTGCAACTGGGTAGGTTTAGACTGGACCATAGGAACTTTTTTTTCTTTCCACAGGTGGAGTAGTCAGGCATTAGAATAGGTTGCCCAGGGAGGTGGTTGGGTCACCAACCCTGGATGTGTTTAAAAGTCATTTAGATGTGATGTTTGAGGATGTAGTTTAAGGGTAGACTTTATAGACTGGGGTTTACGGTTGGACTTGATGATCCCAAGGGTTTTTTTCCAACCTGAACGATTCTATGCTACATGTGAACTCCATGTGTGGGCTGGAGTTCTCTGGAAGGTCACTGACTTTGCCGAGCCTGTGTAAGCACTGGGAGCAGAACAGCCCCATGGTCTGAGGTCTCACCACCTAAGTAGCCAGGCAAAACAGGTAGCGCACCCTGACGCAAGCAGCGCAAGACTAAATGGCTGCGAATGGAACAACTTACCGGCAACATTTTCCATTTGTGGCTCCATGTTGAGGTAATTAGCCCAAACGAGCTCGAACTGCTGGAAAACTGCAAGAGCAGTGGAAAATAAAAAGGTCACTGTGCATTGCAGGGGTTAAACGGCTGGGCTTGAAAACCTGCAGCTCCCTGATTTAAAGGGAAATCTGTAGCCATTCAGTGGATCTAATACCTCTCAAAAGGACTTTCCAAGATGCTTAAAAATTCTGCTTGCCCCTCCTTATTTCAGTGCTTGAATCACTTTATACTCCTCTTCAATTCTGCCTTGAGCTTAATGGTTAATGAGAACTCATCAGGGAAGAGTTTAGTCTACCCCATAATTTTGCATGTTAGGTCCTGGTTTCAGCCTGCATGGCAAAAGGAAGAAAGAGCACAGTACTCCTTCTTTAGCACCCCCTTCTCACCAGGCTCATGGCAAATAACTTCATTTTTAACATGATTTAAAATAGTTTTTAAAATAAAGACCAAGGAGTATGTGTTCTCTTGACAAAATGAGATTTCACATCTTTTTTTTTTTTTTTTTTGCTTGGAGCTTGCTTCTTTAAAGTACCAAAATTAGGAGACTTTGTCTTGGAAATTAGGGTTGGCTCAGTTAGAAGATCTGGTATTTGTCACTGGTGAGGTGAACAAAGGGCCTGGCATAGATGGGTGTGTCCCAAGGGTGTTTTTGTGTGCCCTGAACTCTATAGAGCGTTTCCCATGGAGGTGGATAAGCTCACAGGTATCAGTCTTTGCTGTTACTTTCTGAGGCTAAGAAGAGGATTAGAGTAAAGAGGCTTTCAGTAACTGAGCATAATTGCACTAGAGCCCTTCATAGTAGAAACAAAAAACTGCTGATGAGAAGCTAAGGGGTGATCGGAAGGGAATTTGATTTGGAAAGCAAACTTACATGCACATGTACTCTGTTACTCTCTAATTCCAAAGGGAATGTAGGAGTGTTCGCTGATCTCCTGTGCTGTCATTCTCATGAAGACCAAAGGCTTTCTTTTGCTATCTCAATTTACCTGGGAGATGTGTTATTTTTGGAGAAGAGGTGCTAGCAGAAAGAGCTCCTGGTTTTGTTCATTTGATCTTTCCTTTATTTAAGCTCTTTCTTCTCCTTTCTCCTTAATCCAATGTGACTATTTTTATCACTTTACTTACATTCTTTACCTTGAGCAGCTCTATATTTGTTAGCCTGTCTACTGCTGGCAATAAAAGTGAAGAAGTGACCTGCAGGCCCTTGTGATTCTATGCAGAGCCCCCTTCTCTCCATCTCTCCTCACCCCTCTTCACTAAGCATTGCTGTTGCTGTTTGCACCTCCTCTGTGCCTTGCTTTTTTCCCAATGTGACAGGCTTCTGAGAAGTAGTTCTGATCATTTCCAGTGAGGAATTATAAGGCGAGAAAATTCTTAAGCAGCTCAGATTCCTCAAAACAGGGACCAAAAATCTGGAGCTGTATGTACTACATCTACTAGAGACAGGTGAGCCATGATAGATTTCTTGGCAGCTCTTCAATGTTCTCAGAGCCCCAAATACAGATTTCTTCTCCCTGAAAGCTTAACATTAGTTTTGGATTGGTTTTGCAGTTATTTTATTGAATTGCATCTCAAAGGGGGTTTGTCTCAACAGCTGAGGCTTTCCCTCCATAGGTCTCGCTCCAAATCACTGGTCCTGGCAGCTGCAGGTACCCATAAGCAAATCAGCCTAATTGTTCCTTCAGTTTGTTAGAGAATGAGGACTTGCATCTTACTGTGTACATATAAACAAATAAAAAACACCTCTGGTACATGTCTGGTGCACCAAGATAACTAAAATAGTACAGGAAATTATTGGTAATAGTTAACTGCAAGCCTACCACAAATCCATTTTTGGAGGAACAGTAATGCAGAGGCAGTGTCCAGTTCTGGTATGTATAAAGAGAAGTCCCTGATCTGAAATATGGCTCTATTTGTGCATGTTCTTCTCCCCTTGGGTCCTCCTTCTGATTTGGCGATGCAACTATCAAATCTCTTCTTTGTTCTTTCTTCCCTTCTTGTAGTACTTTTCTATACCTATTTTAGTGGTGGGCCAAGGCAGGGATCTATTTTCCCAGGTGATGCAGAAACTAAAAAACTTCTTTTGTTTTGTTTCTTCAGCACTTGAGAAATGCCATTTGTTGGAGTAGGGAAAAAAGTGTTGCTGTGGGTCTGTATGTGGGCAGGGAGTAAGACATCTCTGTTCAAGGACAGAAGTGTGGCAGTGTTTCATATTCCTCCATTCAAAACCTTCTCTGGTTAGAAAGCTGAAAAGAGAAGTGTTGGAAAACTTCACAAAATCCAAAAGGCTTCTTTCTGTGTCATTTGGGGTTAAACCATTTTGCCTGGGTGGGATTTTCTAGCATTTTCTGTCTTGCCTGGGTTTAGTGTGTGTGCCAATTGTTGGCTGCTGTAACGTGGATAAGAGAGAGGATCTGTTCCTCTTCATTAGTAACCTCAGGAATTTGAGTTGTTTAGTTTGCTAACAGAGTGATGGTTGACAGGACTTGGATTTCGCAGAGCAAAAGCTGAACAGAGGGATTGATAAACTAGGAGGATCTCAGGACTGGCCACCTTGCAATGACACAGTCGTAATGTCCTCTCTCTTTTTGCCTGAGACCCTAGCATGGGCTTTTGCTCCACGTGTGAGTGATGTCTAGAAGCATGTTGAAACAGGGTCCAAAGCAGAAGTCTTTCACTTGCCTTTATTTGAGGCCATTGAGTTCCCTTTCATCTTGTCCTCATCAGAGGCCAAACCCTTTTGTTTGGGATGATGTTTGCCAAAGCCACCAAAGATAATTCCTCCTTCCTGCAGATCCAGCTCTTGGGAGAGAGAGTCTCTTATCACAGAATCACAGAATAGTTTGGGTTGGAAGGGACTGTTCAAGGTCACCTAGTCCAACCCCGCCTGCAATGAGCAGAGGCGTCTTCAATATGAAATGGTTTGGGTTGGAAGAGACCTTTGAAGGTCATTTAGTTCATGTATCTAAACAGCACAGCAAGCACCAGATCTTAGTGCCCAGTGTCCTGCCTGCTAAGCAATGATGTCAGATGTGGAAGCAGGACAGTTCACTGGACAGTCACATATGCTGAGGCTTGAGCAGATTTCAGCCTGGTACTTGGTGAGCTAAGATCTTCTCCGGTTAGGAGCTACAGGTCACATTTCTCCTCAGCTCTTACTCTAAAACAGGGGGGCTTTGGTTGCCAAACTTTTGTTTGTTTGTTTGTTTGTTTTGTGGGTTTTTTGTTTGTTTGGTTGGTTGGTTGGTTTTTTTCCTAGTCAGGAAGGAATGTTTTGTGAAGGGGATTTACCTATTAGTGAATTAGGCAATCCCAGAGTTGGCATCCCTAGTGGCTCCACAAGAACCTGCCCACTACTCCTTACTTTGAAATCTGTTCCCTCCTGCAGCATTTGCTGTGCCTGACCCTGCTGCTAGTTGGCATTTCCCCGAAGTGCTGAGCATGTAAGCCTAGAAAAGATGCTGATCAGGGCCAGTCATTTAAGGGATATTGTAACATCTTTGGATGGGAGGTGGAAGCCTAACTTCAACAAGGCTTTACAGCACGTTGTTGATTCTTAAGTTGTCCCAGGACCTCTGAATGACCAACCATCAATTAACTCTGACCTCTTGTGGTTTCAAACTCTGGATCCAAATGCTGAGGTTTGACTCTCTCTGTCTCAACCCCCTGACCACAGTTCCTATTTTTAAGCAGGAATGGAAGACCGTGATCTTCTGGAATGCATGAGTTTAGCCCACCCCTCACCGCTGCTCTCCCCAGCTCCTTCCCCATATATCATGGGCATCATAGCATTAATGTGGCTGCCTTATCCTGTTCATCACTGTAGTCATACATTGGAGCTGCATCCTGAGCTGCCTACACTGTTTACCCTACCCCCCCTGTTGTTGCTCTCCCCAGCTCCTTCTCCATGTATTATGGGCATCATAGCATTAATGTGGCTGCCTTGTCCTGTTCATCACTGCAGTAGTACTTAGGAGCTGCATCTTGAGCTACCTACACTGCTTACCCCAGCCCCCTGCTGCTCTCCCCAGCTCCTTCTCCGTATATCATGGGCATCATAGCATTAATGTGGCTGCCTTGTCCTGTTCATCACTGCAGTAGTTAACGTTGGAGCTGCATCCTGAGCTGCCTACACTGCCTTTGTCTTGTGCTTAGAACATCTCAGTACAGAAGTTGGCTTTGTTGACTTGTGAAACTACTTCCAAACCCAAACTGCCTGGTCTTGGCATTTTCTCCTTTTGCTACTGCTTGCCCTTCCTCTTCTCTTAATATTTTTGTTTTTTCTTGGTAACATCCAGTGGTGTGGTAGACCTCCAATGGGTCAGGGTAGAAGTGTAGGCATTCCTGCAGCTCCTTGCTCAGCTGTCTGGCTGCCCACACCATGCTTGTTTTCCCGTGGCAGTCAGGCCAGCTGCTGATGTCCAGCTCAGCCTCTCCACCAGCCGGCCACTTGTCAGAAACCCCAGGGGGCTTCAGCTCTCCTCACAAAGCGATAACTTGATTATTAGACTTTGGATTAAAGTAAAAGCTCTGGGAGCAGAGCACAGATCACAGTGTTAGTCCACTGAGACGTGTGCTTAGCAGCAGGGGTGTGTTTCCTTTGGGTTTCATATTTAGGTTAGAAATGCTTTCTTTTGGGGCCAACTTGTCATTCTCAGACACTGTAGTCAGTCTTACTATCGGCCCACGAAGACTACATCTTCAAAGGAAACGACAGAAATAGATATGCGTGTTTCCAAAACAAACCCCTTTGGTCCAGAGGAAAGATACCTGCCTCTTGGGAAAGAGGAGAAGACTCCCATCTCTCCTACTTGTCTGAGCTCAAGGTCTCTTGTCCTTTGTCTTTGACTTGTTTCCCATTGCTTATCGTTTACTAGAAAAACATTCCAGAATGCGTACAAGGCTAGACCACCAAAAAAAGATGAAGAAGAGATGGATGCACTGCTGCTTCTCTATTTATAGGAAGAGAGAGATGAACCAAAAATGATATGGGAAAATTCAGATCTTTAAATACTCTGGGAGAGATGGATGGAAAAAGGGCTGCTTGCATTGTTCACGAGGTTCAGGAGACTTTCTCACGAACAGCTCAGCTGGGCCACTTGCTTGTGTGACTGGAGGGGACTTCTGTGCACAAATTCTCCTTTTGTTTCTGGAGTATCTTACTCGCTTGAGCAGATAACAGCTACAGCAATTTACCTTTTTGCCTTAGCATGCTCTTACCTTCCTTCTTAGTACTTCCTGTGCTCATCATCTGGTGTTGTCCCACACTTGCACACCAATATTAGGACTTCTGATCATTTCACGTATATACATGCCACTCTTTCTACTTTTGGGTCGGCACATTTTCATTCCAGTCACCTTTTCATACTCCCTTTTATGAAGATACTCCATATCTCCTTTGAGAACAGTAGACAACTCCTGAGATGTCTTCCTTCCCTGTCAGATCAGTGAAATGTCTTTCTTGAAGCACTTTTTTGCTGTGCTTTCCCATACCATTTTTGAACTTGTTTCTAGAAGCATCGCTTTTTTTCTCAGGCCTCATCCACTAATCAAGTTTCACTAGCCCTGGTGTTTAGAAAACACTTCTCTTTACTCTGACAAAGAAATTGCTATAATATTTGCTTTGCAGATCAGTGGTTGTTCTTGATTAAAGTTTTGGACATTGTGCTCTCTGATGTCATCTGGGAGATTGGCTCAGACCCATCACAAAGGGAGAAGCAAGGCACTGAAGCAAAAAGTGTGAGGGTAGAGTGATGCTTCCTCTAATGCAGAGAGGTATGTAAGGCACTCTGCTGAGGGTGGGAGCTGAGGTCTTGCCATTGCAGCTGAGATGTGGAGTGGGCAGGAGTTTCCTGTTTATTCTTGTACCTTCTTAATTGTCTCACCATTGCACATTCAGGTCAGTGTCAACCTCTGCTGGGGGCTCTTTCTCACTGCTCCTTTAACCCATGGAAGATTTCCTAGCATTATCTGTAAAGTGTTCCCCTCAGACCACCTCTAAGGTGGCACCTGCAGGAAATGGGCATTTTGCAGTGGCTAGACCACCAGGTCAACTTGCTCATACTTCTATCTGCTGAAACAGAACATCTGATGGAACACATCAGTGCTTAAGACAATCATATTGTCCCTGCCATCATCTCCCTGGTTTTTCCACCTCCCTCTCCCTTTCACCCAGTGAGACTGTGTCCCCTAACCTCCCTCACCCCTGCATTGGCATGGCTTTCACTGTGGGCTACTGTAGAGGAGCAGGCAAATTGCAGGGTAGGAAGTCTAATGAGCTGGAGCACAGATGGTGGTTTGAGCACTGAATCAAGAACTACCACTGGAAATAATATGAATCTCATTTGCAGTCCCCAGAGTTCCTCTCTTTCCTTCTCTTCCCTGTATTTTATTTCTGTTGGTAAGTCTCTAAATGCTGCCTTTAGAAAAACCACTGTCTCCAACCACTACTTTCAGCTTTAGCTTTCCTTAGAAATACAGCCCTGTGGGATGCAGTGCTCAGGGTCCCTCCGAGGGTTGCATCTGCTTGCATCCTGCCTGGGAGAGCCCAGGACATTGGTGGTACACAGCTTTGTGCCCTTCCTTATCCAGGGGCTTCTCTGCTTTTGTCATTTCACCTCTTTACCTGGTGGTGGTTGGTCTCTGCGTTTGTCATGCAAGCTCTTGCTGATGTCACTAGGAAGAGTATCGTTATTTTGCAGAAACCTGTATCAATTAGATTTTAGGCTTATAGCTCTTGATTATTATGTATGGTAAGGAAGGTTGCTCAATAGCTGGATGAAAAGCTTCCAGAAAACAATACGGTCCGGTGATTGATTTATTTTTAACTTGTGTCCAAGGACTATTTCTGATGTTTCAATAAAAGGCATCTTAAAAAACAATCAGCCTCTCATCAGTAGAGAGCTCAGCTGCACAGAGTTCTGCATTCCCACTGAGCATTTTTAGCAGCCCATAAATTGAAAAAGTTGAAGACTATTGTTGTAGTCAGTTTGGCAAATTATTTCCTTTGAGTCGTCACGCTGCATAAATATTTTGCTGTCCTGCCAAGAGCTGTTGTTCTGCCAGACATGTCATCATCTCAATAAATAATAGATTTGAGCTCCTGATCACTTGTGCTCAGTGATCAAGAACTTGGTGTTCCTGTGAAGTGGGATAGATTTAGAGTTCTTACTCCTGAGCTCTAGAATTAGTCTTTTTCTCTTGTACCACACTGATCTTGTCTGGGTCTAGATCCAACAGGGGTACCCTTCCCTTGTACCAATACAGCTGAACCTCTTATCTAATTGTTAATTTTCAGCCAGCAAGAGAGTGATGATGTTGTGAAGTGGAACAAAAATCTGTATGTTTTTATAACAAAACTTTGAAGTTGTAGTGCTTCAGCTGCGCAGTTGCATTCGTTCATTCTTGAACCCATTTGCTTCTCCGTCCATTTGATGCAACAGGAATTCCAGGGCAGGGCAGAAGTCAGAGCTTTTTGACTAGAAGGGAGTCCAGTTGCCATGGAAGTATGCAGGCGAGGTGCCTCTAGCTTTTAAAGATCCAAAGGAGGCAAATTCTGAGAACAATAAATCTTCATTTCTGGAAAGCCATCTGCCGCTCCTGCTACGCCTTACAGCCATGGCATGAAGCTTGCCACTGGGCTCTGTGGACTGTGCCTACTCCAACCTTTCTCCTTGCCAGACCCCTCTCTTGGTTGCTTTGTCTGACTCCAATACATTGCACAAGCTTGTAACTGAGAGCCAGGAGCTGGGCCTGTCGTTATTTCAGTAGCTTTACTGTTATTTGGTAGGGGGGGGGAAATGAGCTGTTTATTGCTTACATCATCCAAGGGTGATGGCAATTGTTGTGGAACTGCTACAGAAGTGTCTAGCTTTTATAGCTGAAAACTCTCCTTTTCTGTGCCAGGATTCTGTATTCATCAAGGAAGGGCATTCAAACTGTAGTGGTTTGGGAAGTTACCTGCCCTGCCACACTTCTGAAATAACCCAGACTAGGTTCAGTTGGCTGGAAGTTAGTAAATGAAGCTTTATATTACAGCTTTGCACAATGTACAAGCAGATATTGACAACATATTACAGGTATTTACAGATATATACAGTAAAAAGGTAGTACAGAAACACCACACCCCTCCCAGAGATCAGAATCCCCAAGAGCAGTTCCCGACCACCCTACCACCTTCCCCGCCACTGCCTAATCTTATCCCAGTATCTGTCTTATGTCCCAGGTAATCGCCCGGGGTGTGTGTGTGTGTGGTGTGTGGTAGAAACAGGAATTGATTAGTTGGGTTACACAGATTCAGCTAGAAGCCAGAAAGAGAAATCATCTGCCAGATCGACCCGGACAGCTCTGCCTTATCTTTCTTTGGGTTCTTACTTTTGTATGTCTCAGTAAACCTATGAGTGAAGGAGACATCACAAATGTTTTCCTTTCGCAGCCTATAATCTAATTTCTCATTAAAATCCTCCAGTTAGCCTCAAACCAGCACACAAGCAGAGGTGTTTGGCTGGAGGTTAAAACAGGCTCCCGTGTCAGTTTTAAGTATTACAGGCTTAAGTGCCGGGAATGGAGACTCGTTGTTGAGAGTAGTGCCTGAGTAGATGGGATTGAGAGTTGCTCATTTAATAGGGTGTTAGTCTTCATCCATTTTGCTAATTCCCCTGGGGGCATGGAAAAAGTATTTAAATTTTAGCTGTTAAACCACACACACCACCACCACCAACCCTCTTATTTTCTGCTTGGTTTGTCTCCCTCCGTTTAAACACTGAAACAAATTAGTACATTTTTACATCTGCCTTTTGTTTAAATGCAAGAAATGTGCTGTTCAGGACACCAACCGTGGAGGATTAATTGGAGAGTAAAACTCAAACCCTTCAGACTTGTGCAAATGAGTCTTATGAAGAGCTTTTATCAAAAATTGTTTGTTTGGATTTTATTTTTTTTTACATAAGAGTGACATTATAGTGTGAAGCACTGTCTAGGGTAGCAGTTGTAGTCACTTGAAATGTTTCCTCTAGCAGAGCTTTAAATGCCCACGACTTTAGTGCAGCTAATGATCTTTTAATCCCCAGGAGACAGGCTTCAAGCCCCAACAAGACCTCTTTGCACCTCTCTGTCATTCTTGACAGCGATTTTGCTGGAATGGAGGTGGGGAGGGAGAAAGAGGTGGACTAGATGTCTCTTCAGTGAGCCTCTTGGACTCTTCTCCTCATTTGTTTTTGTTGTGTCAGAGAAGTTCTCAAGAGAATTTACTATTCAGCATTTCATGCAGATATTATCATAAATCAAAGAGGTTTTTGCTGGGGGTTTTTTTGGCCTACATTATGGCAAAGCTCGCTGGAACTTCAATTTTTTTTTGTTGTTGTTCTTGTTCTTGTGTGTGACTTCAGTTCCATGAACTAATATTAGTTATACAGTGAGGAGACAGCTATATATAAACACAGAGTTTTGTATGTTTCCATATATACCCCTGCTTCTATATATACGAGCAAAATGCCTTCATAGGAATATTTAGAAATATTTGCCACGTTTTGTCGTGCATTTTATGGTGGGAAAGTGTAATCGGAAAAAATGTGTTTAGATCTTGTGGGACAGTAAGGTAAAATAGCTACTTGTGTGAACTGGCTCTTTTTTTAGAAGCAGGCTCTACAGAAATAGCCAAGTGATAGCCCCACTGTGAACTCCCAACTGCATTTCCTCTTTGCTGGGCTGTTTGTCTAACCCTTGTAAGGACAGCCACACAGCCTGCCTAGCTGGGACCTTGGTGGTGCATGAACCTGCTGTGTGCAAAGATGCAGGTCATACGTGGCCCACCTCACTTAGACTCTGTGTAAGAGCTCTACTTGGAAATGATTCAAGGAAATAAGTACTACACAGCGTAGAAGTTTATATGATTGCTTCTGTCTATGTCTTTCTAGCAAATGTGGGGAGTTTCTCCCTATATTTTGTCATCATGGAATCATAGAACTTTAGAGGTGGGAAGGGACCTCCAGAGATCATGGAGTAAACTCCAACTGCATTTCCTCTTTGCTGGGCTGTTTGTCTAACCCTTGTAAGGACAGCCACACAGCCTGCCTAGCTGGGACCTTGGTGGTGCATGAACCTGCTGTGTGCAAAGATGCAGGTCATACGTGGCCCACCTCACTTAGACTCTGTGTAAGAGCTCTACTTGGAAATGATTCAAGGAAATAAGTACTACACAGCATAGAAGTTTATATAATTGCTTCTATCTATGTCTTTCTAGCAAATGTGGGGGGTTCTCCCTATATTTTGTCATCATGGAATCGTAGAACTTTAGAGGTGGGAAGGGACCTCCAGAGATCATGGAGTAAAACCCCCCTGTTAAAGCAGGATCCCCTGCGGCAGTTCACACAGGAACACATTCAGGCAGAGAAGGAGACTCTACAACCTCTCTGGGCAGCCTGTCCCACTGCTCTATCACCAGCATTGTAAAGAAGTTTCTCGTCATGTTGAGCTGAAACCTTCTATGTTCCAGTTTGTAGCCCTTGCTCTTTATTGCTGCTGACCACCAAAAAGAGACTGGCCCCAGCCACTTGACACCCACCTCTCAGATATTCGTACACATTGATAAGGTCTCCTCTCAGTCTTCTCTTCTCCAGACTAAACAGCCCCAGGTTTCTCAGTCTGTCTTTGTAGAGGAGGTGCTCAAGTCCCCCAGTCATCCTTGTGGCTCTCCACCGGACTCTTTCCAGCAGGTCCTTTTCGCTGTTGAACTAGGGAGCCCAAAACTGGACACAGTATTCCAGGTGTAGTCTCACCAGGGCAGAGCAGTCATGAAGAAATGCCAACCACCTTCTTCCAAGTGGAATTTACAGCAATATTTTGAAGTTTGTCTCCTGGGATGTGGAGGCCTTTCATAGAGTCTGCACTGTTATTGCTGTAGGGGAGGTTACCTGGGGGGGATTTGAAGTTTTGATTTGTGGTGGTTAGGGAGGGAGTGGTCTTGGATTTTTGGGGGTTGGGTTTTCTTTGCTTGTTTGGGGTGATTTATTTTTTCCCCAGTTGTTTTGGGTTTTGTAATTGGTTGCTCTTTCCTTATCTGTCCTAGTCCAACAGTGGTTTGAAAGTCATTGAGTTAGAAAAGTCAGAAATACTAGTTTTATGAAAAGGCTGTTTGAGTAAGACAATTTTTTCCCAGTTGCTTCCTCTGAGGCAGAGAGATCAGCCCTGACCTGTTCTGGGAAGACAGCACCTTCTGGCTAATAGATTGCGTTTTGTGATGAGACCTTTTCTGAAAAGGCAGAAAATTTAGAAAGAAGCCCAAGAAAACTCTGGGCCCCAAGACAGGGGCTGGAGGAGGTAAACAGAGAAAAGTAAGGGTATTTCAGTGGGGAAAAGAACAGATAGACTCATCTGTTCAGAAACAAAACAATCCCCAAAAACACACCCCCCCCCCTTATATATTTCTATGTCTGGCTGTCAATCTTTAGCTTTTTTCAAGCTCTCTCATGCCCCAGTCCTTGAATATTCTATGAACCCCATACGGCGGCACACATCCGTTCTGCTGTTGTTAATACGCTAGATAAATACTGCTGTTTATACTACAGATTCAAGAACAAGTCCTTAGAGCCTACTGGACTGGTTTTATGGTTGGGGTTCATGTTGATTGTGTTTGTACGGCCATACCCAGAATGTTTGCATTTACAAGCAGTCCTGGAAAATAACAGTGAAGCGCGCGCGCGCGTGTGTGTGTGTGTGTGTGTGTGTGTGTATGTAAGTTGCGTGACCTAGTTGCCCGTGTCTTTTCTAGCAGAAGCTTGAGCTAGTTTACTTTAGTGTTTACTGGGATGTAGAAGACTTCAGCCTAATCCTAGCTAAAAATAAGCAAATGCAAGGCAGAAGTCACGACAATAGGATACAATTGCTGTAAGGCCATTTCCACAGTCAGGGTTTTGGGGATGCAAGGATGCTGCTGTTGTAGATGCTCTTAGCGTGCGCACAGTTTTGAGGTCAAAGCTGTATGGGTTGCCGGAGTTTTAATTCACCCTCTGTACTCCCAACAGAGGGCCTGTGCCAGGAGGCTCAACCATGGTAGCCAAGATTGCTTCTATAGCTAGTGGAGTTGTGCTCTGTAACTTTCATTGGAGTGTTGCAGGCAGAGTTGGATGCATCGAGTCAATGGATTGTAGCTGTATGTAGATTATTCAAATGAACCCTTGTGAGCTCTTGATATCCCGAGATACCTTATAGAATCATAGAATGGTTTAGGTTGGAAGAGACTTCAAAGATCATCCAGTTCCAACCCTCTGCCATAGGCAGGGACACCTCCCACTAGATCAGGTTGCTCAAGGCCTCATCCAGCCTGGCCTTGAACACCTCCAGGAAGGGAGCAGCCACAACCTCCCTGGATGACCTGTTCCAGTGTCTCACCACCCTCACTGTGAAGAACTTCCTCCTAACATCCCATTTAGAAAAGTAAGGGAGCCTAGGCCTGGATAAAATCCTAGAGGTGCTCTGACAAGTTTTCAAACAAGGTGAACAGTAACTATAGAGATCTCTTCTTTCTGGAAGAAAGCGAATGAAAAAGTATTTCTGCTTAGATCAAAATCCCTGTTTCTTAAGGAAACCTCCACCACAAAGCTTGGTCTAGAGTAAAACTGTCAAAATAAACAAAATCCCAGAAGTCAGTGATGTTAAAGCTCAGTACTTAGGTCATTTGGAAACCAAATATATTTTGATCCGTTTAAGATGGGGCTAAAATAATGACAGTGACTTAACAAATACCAAAGAAGACAGAGTTGGCTCTACTACACCTTTCCTGAGCTTAAACAGGCAGATGATGAAAGAAACACAACCCTGGCAGAATTCGTTCTGTGTCACTAAAATATCACATCTCTTCACTGGATGGTAGATATTTGACAAGAAGAATTTGAGCAGTATTTTAATGTTAAGTGTGAGTTGTGTGTCATCCCCTGTCGTCCATGCCCAGCAGTTGAAAAGTTGTTGACTTATACTAATGTATCTGCTGTCTTTGGAGTAATTTTTGGCATGAATTTTAACATAAAACAACAAGCAGCCATTCCACTAATTCTTTTTTTTTCATCTTGCTTCCTCAAATATGCCTGTCATTTGAGTGTGGTAGTTTGAGGGGGGGTCCCAGGTCCTGTTAAGAAAACTACAGGGATGGAGGGTTAGGAGAATTGTGGGAAACACTGTTAGGAAAATTGTGGGAAATGCCATGGCAAAATATTTTAGTAAAATCTGGGGTTAGGTTCACCTGGAATAAATTAAAGAGTTGCTTAAAAGAACAGCAAGGTAGACCTATGAAAGGCAGTTCTGGAGCCCCCAACACAAGAAGGACATAGAACTGTTGGAGCGAGTCCAGAGGAGGGCCACAAAGATGCTCAGAGGGCTGCAGCAGCTCTGCTATGAGGACAGGCTGTGAGAGTTGGGGCTCTTTAGCCTGGAGAAGAGAAGGCTTCCAGGAGACCTTGTAGTGGCCTTCCAGTATCTGAAGGGATCCTACAAGAAGGCTGGGGAGGGACTATTCACAAGGTCTTGTAATGACAGGAGGAGGAGGAATGGTTTTAAACTGGCAGAGGGGATATTTAAACTAGATGTTAGTAAGAAGTTCTTTACAGTGAGGGTGGTGAGACACTGGAACAGGTTGCCCAGGGAGGTTGCAGTTGCTCTCTCCCTGGAGGTGTTCAAGGCCAGGTTGGATGAGACCTTGAGTGACCTGTTCTAGTGGGAGGTGTCTCTGCCTATGGTGGGGGGTTGGAACTGGACAATGTTTGATGATTGTTGCAGCAAAACCAGTGGTGGCAAGTTCACAAAGTCTCCTCCTTTAAACTCCCTTTTGCTGTCTCCATTTCATATCCAGTGTCTTTCTGCTCAAGGGCAAGACTATCTCTTCACTTTAAAGTTCTTTCCAGTGGCTGTTGCTGAAGGAAGCAGGTCTTTGGTGCCTTATCTGAGAGGCTTTTATCCTCCTTCAAGAGCTCTGAGCAAACTCAGCCTACCCCGAGGGCTATGCAGGGTGACCCGAAACTAATTAGGTGGTTGTTCGCAAATGGAAACTTTAAAAAGTTGCTTAATAGAGTCAGTAATTAAAAAATATTCATAGTGTAATTGCCACAGAGAATTGTATTAAGTCTTAAATTCTAAAATCTGACCAGTAATACCGTTTTGAAGAAAATTAATCTTGCCTTGTGTAGATGGAATGATAAAGTTGTGTTATGAGTTCACTTTAAAGTCTTGTGTGTGTGTGAGGAATTGAAAACTTAGGAGCAAAGCCAGTTGTTCAAGCACTGATCCTTGAGTAATACTGAGAATGCCTTCAAATATACCATCATTGTTGTCACTCTTTCAAACAAACTGGGTTGCAATTAGCTTTCCTTTGCCTGGATAAGCTGAGTCAGCACTTGAACTCGTTCCTTTGACCTCTTTGCACGATGGAGACTTTAAAAGTAACCCAGCAGCAAGACAAAATCTGCTGAAATCCTTAGCGAGATGCAGAATCTTGTGGGTTTTCCCCCTTCTATACCTAATTACTGTTTTATATTACTGTGTGCGGAGTAATTTTATATTTCTATTATAAGCAAACATATACAAATCTAGCACAAGTGTATTTTAATAAAACCCTATATACAGTATTACTACTTTGCAAAACATCTTCAGTTTGTGGTGCTGAAATCACAGGTGCTCTTCTGTCTGTTTGCTGTTGTAGCAAGACAGTTTCAGTACATCTTGGGGTGATGTAAATGATTTGCCCCTGCCCCCCCACCCTCTCCCATCCATAAAGGTTGATCTGTGTGTCTTCTTGATAAAGAGGCATGGATCCAGGTTTCATTTCTGCTCTTTGCTGCTAGCTAAAATTGCACCAAAGCAATGTGAGAATGCTTTTGGTGGCTTCAGAAGGTTGAAGATGATCAGTTGAAGATCCAGAGGAGGGCCACGGAGATGATCAGAGGGCTGGAGTACCTCTGCTGTGAGGACAGGCTGAAGGAGTTGAGGCTTTTCAGCCTGGGGAAGAGAAGACTTCGAGGAGACCTTATAGCAACCTTCCAGTATCTGAAGGGGGCCTACAGGAAGGCTGAGGAGGGACTATTCACAAGGTCTTGTAATGACAGGATGAGGAGGAATGGGTTCAAACTGGTGGAGGGGAGATTTGAACGGGATGTTAAGGAAGTTCTTCACAGTGAGGATGGAACCTGGAACAGGTTGCCCAGGGAGGTTGCAGTTGCTCCCTCCCTGGAGGTGTTCAAGGCCAGGCTGGATGAGGTCTTGAGCGTCGTGATCTAGTGGGAGGTTTCCCTGCCTATGGTGGGGGATTGGAACTGGATGATCTTTGAGGTCACTTCCAACCTAAACCATTCTATGATTCTATGATCAGTCCAGTTGAGGTTCTCTGGCCACTGGCTTTGGGTCTCTCCTGACATTCTGCTACGTTTAGGTGTGCAATACCTGTAGTCTTTAACAGAATTGCTTTCCAGCCAGAGGGTATTCCCTGCACCCCACTGAACTTGCAGTCAGTGTGACGCACAGTTCTGTGACAGCCTTCTTGCATCGCTACACCTTGCAGGACCCAACTCGAACAAAAAGCCAGTGGGTGAAGGCGGTTGTGTTTCTGGCAGCTTCAGATCACTGTGGCATCCTTCGGTTTCTGCAGAAGCAATTGGCAGTTGGTCTGTAATGGCAGCACCCTCAGCATGGTGTGCGACTCGGTGTGCCCTGCGCTGTGTTTGGGGGAACCGAGTGTGCGACGTCAGAGCGCGAGTGCTCACGCGGCCCCGCTCCTGCACTGGTGTGAAGCCAAGGTCACTGCTGCTGGCTGTGTTTACAGGCCTGTTTATCCTGCAGCTCGTGGAAGCGCACGCATGGGAGTGCTCCTGGGCTTGTGTAAATCCTGCTGGGTGAAGGATCTCACCGATTCAGAAAGCTACCGAGCGGTACCTTTTTGTTCAAGCTTCCCCCAGCTCGGCGGCGAGCAACACAAAATGAGAAAGCCTTGCCCTCAGATTGAAAAAAAAATCCGATGGTGCCATCGACCAGCCAGAGTTTTGAGCTGCTGGAATTGCAAATTGCATGTGATATAAATAGCCTGAAGTAAAACAGGTCATTAAAATAGAATATTAATGATCTAAGATGTCGGCGGACACAAGGACCTTTTAAAATTTATGCCCTAAATAGTGACCTAAAAGTAAACTACAGGAGCTGATCGTGGTAATAAGAGAGAAAGAAAGAAAAAAAAAAAAAAGAAAAGAAAAAAGAAAAGAGGAGACTCTAGGCAGCCTTCAGTTCCTTTCATGACCCATAGTCCCAAGATACTGCTCTTCTTTTTCAGCTCGTATGCTTTGCTCTCAGCGCAGTTTAGGTCCTTATGTAAGCACGCTGGCCTCAGCTAACCTCCTCCCGATGTCCAAACATGTTTCTGTTGTGCCTTCTAGTACTTCACCTTTTGTCGGATTTAAAATCTCATAGTGTAGATGCCAAAAATCTAGAAGATCACCAAATTAAACTCAGTTTGTTCTAAGAATTGAGGGAGGCAGGATTAGAGGGAGGGTTAGATCGGTAGAGTTTTTGGCTGCAGTGGTACAGAGTAAGGTGGTTGTTTCTGTGGTGTTGGGTCTTGGTTACCTGATCATCAAAGTCATTTGAGTTCATCATCGTTTCAGGTTGGCTTCTATTTTTGCTGCTCATAAATGTCTCCTGATGCTCCTGGTTTTATTTAGTGGATTAACTGTTGGTTAAAAGAGGCAGCCTGTTGGACAAGTGGAGTGATGGAGAAGACTAATAAGGTGACAGTTCTTTTCCAATGCCTTTATGAAGGGATCAAGGAATGGTCCCACTGAGGATAGGGGGAGGAGGGAAAGGGTAGGATGGGCACAAGTCATAGCAGCAATGCAGAATTATAGGAGACTGTGAACAGGCTGTGGCAGATGTTGGTTTTTGATCAGAGGGCTGCAGCACCTCTCCTATGAGGACAGACTGAAAGAGTTGGGGCTGTTCAGTCTGGAGAAGAGGAGGCTCCCAGGTGACCTTGTGGCTTTCCAGTATCTGAAGGGGGCCTACATAAAAAAGCTGGGGAGGGACTTTTTAGGCTCTCAGGTAGTGACAGGACTAGGGGGAATGGAGCAAAGCTGGAGGTGGGGAGATTCAGACTGGACGTGAGGAGGAAGTTCTGCACCATGAGGGTCTCAGAAGGAGGTCTGCTTAGATATAGAAGCAGGGCAGCACCAAGCCCCACCGATGCCAGAATCTGGGACACTTCTCCATCTGCACTGCTGGACTGAGATTTGGGGAAAACTTGGAGCTTTGAGTTCAGCAGACCCAAGGTTTTGCGCTCCCTCTGCTGGCTGCATTTTCGCTGGCTGATGCCCGTTCTTCATCCCTGAAGGAACGCTGAAATCACTGGTGACAACCTTGAACAAACAAAGAAGCAGTAAAGTTAGCATGGTTCCTTTCAAGCCTCCTTGAACACTAAATGAAAAAAAAAAAATATATATATCCTTGTCAACCATGCTTTGGAAGTGCAAGTTATTAAGGAGATGCAATGCTTATGATGATTCTTTCCAGAAGGTCATTATTTGCCTTGGGAAGCAGAGGCACAGTGGAAATCACATCAGCATAAGTTACACTTCAGTATCTTTTAAATCTGGTGTGGAAGATGTGAACCATGACCAAGGATGACTTCAGTATTCTGTTTGTTCATCTTAAATTTAATCTGAATTTTCTGTTCTGCATTCACCCACATAGTGATGGATTTCACTCCAGGCTCCCTATTTTTTTTACTCATTGTTGCCACCTCTTCCATCAACTTTAGTTTGCTGCACTCCCTGAGGTGCTTCCTTGATTTCTTGTGTTGTTGTTTTGGGGTTTGCTTGTTTGTTTGTTTGTTTGTTTTTTATTTTCATCCTGTTTCTTATCTCAAGCCACCAGTGTCCTGATATCACAACTTAGTACTCAAGTTGGAGCCTCAGAGGCATGTCATGAAGAATTTTCCATTTTCCATCTTTTCCTTTCCTAGTTTGGATGCAGCAGATACTTCTCCAGGGCATAACTTTCTGGATTGTGGTTGTCCATTTATCGGGCTGGTATCAAATGTTCTACTCAACACTGAGAGCATCCCTGCTAGTGCTGTGCATTTTTTATGGCTGTAGACCCTGGATATTGTCAGTCTCAGCCATACCCAGCCCATATTCCCTACCAGATGAGAACTGCACAACTGGGAAGCATTGGCAGACTGTCCATGGCATGGGAATCATTACTACTATTCAAAGGGTTTCTGAAACTTTCCCTTTCCTCTCTGTTTTCACTCATGCTGTTTGCCTACACCTTTTAATAGTTCTCCCCAAGTGTTCTTGCTTCTGGTTCTTCCCTAAGGTTTCCACTTTTATGGCAGAGCTCTGAGCTGAAATTACCTTTTTCCTTACTTGAGGCATTTCTGGTTCCCAGCTGATTTCTTTCACTCATGGTTCTGATCCAATTTTATTACCAGATTCAGTTTGATTGCATGCAAAGCTGCAGCAGGTAGCAGCTTTCTAGAACTCTGCTCTCGCTTGGAGAAGCAGCAGGAAAGTAAATGTCAAGTCTGACAACCTGCTTCTCACCAAGATCTGACTATAAGGAATTGAGGGGTAGGCAGCAGTTGAGTTGGAGCACCTGCACCAAGTGATAGGCTGCTGGAGATGGAAAATGTGAGGTCATTGCTTCTCCTCTGCCTGCCACAGGGCAGCAGAGAATTATTGAGTCCTTGTTAGGAGCTTTGTCTAGCTGGTGTTTCAAAGTTGCAGTAAATGAGCTTCTGCCATTTCCCTTGGGAAAGTATTCCCTACAAATACAATTTATTGTCAGGAAGTCATTCTGGAACCCTTCCTCTTTTTTTTTTTTTTTAATTTTTTTTTTTTTATGTGTCTCCTCCTACTAAAATGGGCTTTAACCCAAAGAATCTATTTAAAGTGCTACTTTTTTTTTTTTTTTCCCTGTGAATGCTGATGTGGTTTCTAGTTAATGTTTGTATGAGACTGTCTGGTTTAAAGGAAAAGAAGCACTGTGGCTCCGCTGATACTTTCACTCATTTCCTTGAGAATCCAGATGAGTTTTTGTGTGACTACACTGAATGGATGTTATGTACTACATTGCTTTCCCAAAAAATATGTGAAGAAATGGTGTGTTTTGTTACTGAGAAGAGCAGGATCTAAAAAGCCTAGTCAAAATCTAGATTGTCTGTGCAGGAATTTTTAATTTCTCTTAATTCTGTGGACAGTGCAATGTTGTGAATCCAAAGGCGGCATACACCAGTTAATGGGGTGGGGGTAGGGGGATCAGGGGGCCACAGGCTGTTAGGGGTGGAAGGGACCTCTGGGAATCAAGTCCAAGCCCCCTGCCACAGCAGGGCCATAGAATCTAGTTCAGGTCGCACAGGAATGCATCCAAACAGGTCTTGAAAGTTTCCAGAGAAGGAGACACCACAAATTCTCTGGGGAGCCTGTTCCAGTGCTCTGTCACCCTTAGAATAAAGTTCTTTCTCACGTTGAGGTGCAACTTCCTGTGCTGTAGTTCACATCCATTGCCCCTTGTCCTACCAAAGGGTGCAGTTGAGGAGAGTTTGTCCCTCTTGACCCTCAGCCCTCATGTATTTATAAACATTGACTAGATGCCCTCTAAGCCTTCTCTTCAACAGACCAAAAAGCCCCAGGTCCCTCAGACTCTCCTCACAGGGCACTGCTCCAGTCCCTTAATCATCTTCATAGCTCTCCGTTGGACTCTCTCCAGTAGATCCCTGTCTCTCCTGAACTGGGGAGCCCAAAACTGAATGCAATATTCCAGGTGAGGCCTCACCAGGGCAGAATAGAGGCAGAAGAGAACCTCCCTTGATTTGCTGAACACACTCCTCTTGATGCAGCCCAGGATCCCATTGGCCTTCTTGGCCACCACAACACATTGCTGTCTCATGGATAGCTTGTTGTCCACCAGTACTCCCAGGTCCTTCTCCACAGGGCTTCTCTCCAGCAGATCACCTCCCAGCCTCTACTGCTGCAGTTTATAACTCATCCCAGGTGCAGGACTCTACTCTTGTCCTTGTTGAAACTCATTTGGTTCCTCTGTGCCCATCTCTCCAGTCTGGCCAGGTCTCACTGTTTGGCTGCACAGCCTTCAGCTGGATCAGCCAAGCCTCCCAGTTTGGTGCCATCAGCAAACTACCTGAGCAGACTCTGTCCCCTCATCAATGTCACTGATGAAGATGTTGAATAGCACTGGACCCAGCACTGATCCCTGGGGGACTCCACTAGTTACAGCTCTCCAGCTGGACTTGGTACTATTGATCAGCTCTCTTTGCACTCTATTGTTTAACCACCAGTTTTTAATCCGTTTCAGCTCCCTGGCCAAGTCTCGCTATTTGGCCACACAGCCTTCAGGTGTCTCAGCCAAGCTTCCCAGTTTGGGGTGGAAGCAGGGATCTGATTTCCCCATTGAAAATAAAGTGCAAAAGCAAACAGCACAAATGCAAATTTCTGCTAATACAAGGTCTTGAACTGTGCTGCAGGGAAGAACTTGAGGACAGCACAAGTTACACAGGTATAAGTGCTTGCAGGCCATTGCTGTTGTAGAGGGAGTTGGTTTTACTGGCTGTTTTGCATGATGTGCTGTTGAACCCTGTGCATCTCACTGACACCAAATAATTTCCTGGACTGCATCAGGAGAAGTGTGGCCAGCAGGTTGAGGGAAGTGATTCTCCCCCACTACTCCACCCTGGTGAGACCCCACCTGGAGTACTGCATCCAGTTCTGGAGCCCCTGTTACAAGAGGGATGTGGACATGCTGGAGCGTGTCCAGAGAAGGGCCACGAGGATGATCAGAGGGCTGCAGCACCTCTGCTATGAGGACAGACTGAAAGAGTTGGGGCTGTTCAGTCTGGAGAAGAGGAGGCTCTGAGGTGACCTTCTTGTGGCCTTCCAGTATCTGAACGGGACCTACAGAAAAGCTGGGGAGGGACTTTTTAGGCTATCAGATAGTGAGAGGACTAAGGGGAATGGAGCAGAGCTGGAGGTGGGGAGATTCAGCCTGAAGGTGAGGAGGAAGTTCTTCAGCATGACTGTCCTGAGAGCCTGGAACAGGTTACCCAGGGAGGTGTTTGGGGCCCCATCCCTAGAGGTGTTTAAGGCCAGGCTGGATGAAGCTCTGTCCAGCCTAATCTAGGGTAGGGTGTCCCTGGGCATGGCAGGGGGGTTGGAACGAGATGATCCTTGTGGTCCCTTCCAAACCTGACTGATTCTATGATTCTATGAAATCAGTCAACGCCAAAGCAGAGTAAGCTAGGAGACTTTTCTGAAGCGCAGATCCTTAGTTAGCAAATTCAAGGACAGCTCAACACCTTCTGGGTTTCTTCTCCATGTCATTGTAGGGATATTAAACAGGTTACAGCTTAATGTTCCCTTCCCTTGACTTGCTAGCTGCATGTATACTAATGCGGTCAGTATGCAGTTAGCTTTTGTTACTGCAAGGACACACAACTGACTCATGCAGCTTGTCCACCAGGGCCATGCAGTTCTTTCCTGCAGGTGCAGCCAGTCAGTCTCCAGGACCAGTGCTCAGGGATTATTTCCTACCAGGTTCACGACTCTGCATTTACATTTGTTGAACTTCGTAGTTCAACATCAACTTCTGCATCAACCCTTTTCTTCCCCCTGCACATCTGTGGCATGTGAAAATGGGGTGTATAGAACTTTCTTCATATAGGAAAACTCTCCATGTAAACAAGACCCTCTGTACAGACCAGAGCAGATGTTGATCTTGGCCAGATGTTTTAATCTCTAGTTTGAACTGTATGACTATATTCTTGAGGTCCTTGCTCTACACACAAAAATGTAAGAGAATTGATATTTCAGGCACTTCTTCCAGCGCTGTTCTATGTGCTCAGTCAATCATATGGACTTCCAGGAGCTCATTCTAGGTTCACTGACTCATGCAGATTTCACTAAGTATCTTCATGTTTCTTAATTAGCTGAGTAAATTAATCAGAAGTTGCGATACGGAGCAAAATCCAAGCTGAGTGGCAGGATTTTGAGCAACAGGATGAGACTGGGTTTGGTTTTAACAAAACTTCTTGGTGCTTTAGTTGCCTGTGAACATAACTGAGAGATTAGCATTTGTCACAACTTGTGTCTCGAGCCATGTACACTTACAAGCTCCTTAGGCTCTTGCTGATGCTGCTGACCATTGCTGTAGATGAAGGAAGCTGAGGCCAAAAGCTAATGCTGCCTGCAGCAACAGAGGAGTTGTAGGTCAGAGCACTGCCCGTGGTTCTTTCCTGGTGATGCTTGTTACACATCACTCAGGTAACTTCTGCCTTTATCATGAGATCTGGCAATGCTACAGAGCTGCCTGGTTGCTATATCTCATTGTATCAATGCTTAAAACAAGTGATTAAAGAAAGGTTAATGTCAAAGATGTAGTGTGGTAAAGAGACTGTGGCCAGAAAATCAGTGAAGTATAGAAGCTGTTTATTCCCATTCTCTTGTTTGTCTTCTGCTCTCAGAGCCCTAGGAACAGTATAGACAGTCCAGATTTCCTTACCTGGATGCTGATTTGTTCAGCTCCTTGCTGGTTTTGTATTGTATGTCCTCAAGAGTGGAAAATACGGTTGAAAGCTCTCTTTCTCAGTTGAACAAAATGACATAACAAATATCAGAGGGCTGATAAAGTCTTTGAATAAAATTGTAGCCAATTTCTATTTAAAACACTCAGAGGAGCCATTATTTTACTCACAGGCCACTTTTAAAGTTGGGCACATGCTGTGTTATGCTCTTTTACGATGTATAAAAAAGGCTTTGCGCTCCTCTGGCTTTTCCTTTTAGCCTTTTCTGTCTTGATTACTTCCATGCATAGAGGGCATTTTGCAGCCATCTGTGCAGCACTCTGAGAGGGGCAGCTGGTCTGGGATTGCATCTTTGTGACACCTCCATCATCAGTGCTGATGCTTGCTCCTCCACTGTCTGATGATTTCTGGAGAGTCATTGTATGGATCAAGACAAGAAATGTAATTTTTGGATCTGACCTGTCTCATCAAGTGACCGCATAAGCATTAGAGCTAGTGCAAAGGGAGGAGAAATCTTTAGGAGCAAAAAGCAGCCTTTTAGAGGCAACCCCAGCAGAGTAGAATAGAGTAGGCCAGGTTGGAAGAGACCTCCAAGATCATCCAGTCCAACCTATCACCCAGCCCCATCCAATGGCACTATTTGCTCCATCCAGTCTTTTCTTGAACACCTTCAGAGATGGCAACTCCACCACCTCCCTGGGCAGCCCATTCCAATGCCAATCACTCTCTCTCCTAATATCCAGCCTGTACCTCCCCCAGCACAACTTGAGTCTGTGTCCCCTTGTTGTGTTGCTGGTTGCCTGGGAAAGAGACGAATCCTCACCTGGCTGCAACCTCCCTTTAGGTAGTTTTAGACAGCAATGAGGTCACCCCTGAGCCTCCTCTTCTCCAGGTTAAACAACCCCAGCTTCCCCAGCCTCTCCTGAAGCTTAACAGGCTCATCCTTAACAGGATGAGGCTGACATCAGCAAAGTGATAGGTTCTTGAAAGCTGGGAACAGGAAATCTTGACAGTCAAAATGGAAGAAAGCTCAGTGTCAGCCTGCATTTGGATGATTTATCTATCTGCAAGAGGCAAACTCTCTACATCCTATAGTTTTTATAATGAAGGTAGAGCTGAACACTGATGCTACCCACCAAGAACTCCAATGACATTTGAAACTATGACAAGTTACAATAGTTTCTATGTTTTGGGCCTTAAGTAGAAAAATTGAAAACAGAAGTTATGGCAGAGCCATTAAAAATAGTTTCTAACTTTATGCACTTTTCACAATTAGAAATAATGTCCAATACCCATCTCTAGTTGATTCCCTGTCAGCTCATTTTGCATAAGAGCTGGCACAGATTTTGGTCACTTATCACACATTAGATATTGTTGGTCAGATCAGAGTGCTGTGGCTGCTAAAATTCTTCCTGTAGAGCACATCAGTGGAAAGGGCACATAACTGTTTCGGTGACTGGAAGCGGTGCACACCTGCCCATGGTGTTGCTGCCCCTCAGGTTCTTCCCCCACCTCACTTCCATTAATTGTTTATGCTGCTTGTAGACGTGTCAAGGACTCCACTGTCAGACTGTCCTTTTCAGAATGAAATTTTATCACCCAGTTCAGCTGTATCATAGTACTGAAAAGGAGAAGGCAGTTCTGATCTAAGCTGACAGATTGAGTTGATAGCTTTGTTTGTTTATTAATTTTACTCATTCATGCAGATCATAGAATCATAGAATTGTCAGGGTCGGAAGAGACCTCAAGGATCCTCTAGTTCTAACCACCCTGCCGTGGGCAAGGACACTTCACACTAGATCAGGTTGCTCAAAGCCCCATCCAGCCTGCCCTTAAAGATCTGAGCACACCTACTATTTACTAATATGTGAGAAGAGCTGATCCTTGGGAATTTGTTTCTGAATAAGTAAGGTGCATCCCCGTGAGTAAGGAATCAAGCAGGGGAGGTGAGAGACCTGCATGGATGAACAAAGAGTTTCTGGAAGAACTCAAATGAAAGAAGGAAGTTCACAATATGTGGAAGAAGGGACTGGCTGCTCGGGAGGAGTATAAGAATGTTGACAGAGTGTGTAGGGATGCTATGAGGAAATCTAAGGCACTCTTGGAATTAAATCTGGCAAAGGTTGTAAAAAATAACAAGAAAGACTTCTTCAAGCACATGAGCAAGAGAAAGAACACAAGGCAAAATACTGGCCCACTTCTGACTGAAATGGGTGACCTGGCGACAGAGGATACAGAGAAGGCAGTTACTGAATGTCTGCTTTGCTTCAGTCTTTACTCCTAAGGCCAGTTCACAGTCCCTGGAGGTAGCAGAGAAAGTCTGGTGGGGGAAAGACTTCCCTGTGGTTGAGCAGAATTAAATTAGAGATCAGTTAAATAAACTGGATATCCACAAGTCCATGGGTCCTAAGGGGATGCACCTGTGAGTGCTGAGGGAGTTGGTTGAAGTTATTTCTGGGCCATTCCCCATCATCTTTGCAAGGTCCTGGTGAATAGACAAGGTGTCTGAACATTGGACGAAAGCCAATGTCACTCCAGTTTCTAAAAAGGGCAAGAAGGAAGACATACAAAGCTCCAGGGCAGTCAGCCTCACCTCCATCCCTGAAAAGATGATGGACCTGCTTGTTCTGAACATCATCTCAAAGCATGTGGAGGAAATGAGGATTATCAAAAGTAGTCAACATGGGTTTATCAAGAGGAAGTCATGTCTGACTAATCTGATGGCCTTCTATGAGGGCATGACAAGATGGATGGATGGGGTGGGGAGGCCAGTGGATGTTGTCTGCTTTGACTTCAGCAAGGCTTTCCATGCTGTCTCCCACAGTATTCTTGTAGGCAAGATTAGAAAGTGTGGGTTAAAGGAATGGACAGTGGGGTGCTCATTATCAACTGGCTGAAAGAGAGAGCTCAAGAGGGTTGTGGTCAGTGGCACAGAGTCTAGTTGGAGGTCTGTAATAGGTGGTGTTCCCCATGGGTCAGTACTGGATCCAGTCTTCTTGAATGTATTCATCAAGGATGAAAGAACAGATTGTACCCTGGTAACCCAGAACTGGGAGGGGTGGCTGACACACCAGAAGGCTGTGCTGCCATCCAGTGTAACCTGGGCAGGCTGGAGAGCTGGGCAGAAAGTAACTTTAGGAAATTCAACAAGGGCAACTGTAGGGTACTGCCTCTAGGGAGGAGTAACTCCAGTATCAGTACAGGTTAGGGCTGACCTGCTGGAAGGCAGCTCTGTGGAAAAAGACCTGAGAGTCCAACAGGATGGTGGAGAGATTCAGATTGGACATGAGGAGGAAGTTCTTCACAATGAGGGTGGTGAGACCCTGGAGTGGGTTGCACAGGGAGGTGGTTGGGGCCACTTCCCTGGAGGTGTTTAAGGCCAGGCAGAGGAGGTTGGAACTAGATGATCCTTGTGGTCCCTTCCAACCCTGACTGATTCTATGATTCTGTGATGACCATGAGCCAGCAATGTGCCCTCATGATCACAAAGGCCAGTGGCATCCAGGGGTGCATCAAGAAGTGTGTGGCAGAGATCTTACTGGGTGAGCATCAGGAGCACAAGGCCAAACTTTTTTTTCAGTGGTGCCCAGTGGCAGGACAAGAGGTAACGGGCACAAACCTGAACGTGGAAAGCCCCATTGAAACATGAGGAGGAACTGCTTTACTGTGAAGGTGGTAGATCACTGGCACAGGCTGCCCAGAGAGGTGGTGGAGATTCCATCTCTGGAGACATTCAGAACACACTCGGACACTATTCTATGCAACCTGCTGTAGGTGAGCCTGCTCTGGCAGGGGGATTAGACTAAATGATCTCCAAAGGTCCTTTCTAACCCCTGTCATTCCATGGCTCTATGATGTGCAAATGAGCTGCTCTGGTCTGTGATAGAAATGGTTCTTGAAGGACTCATGCCTGTTGATTTGAAAGCAAATGTTCAAATGCCTGAGCAGGCACTAGGAAATAAATTATAGCATTTGATTTGCTAGTGTGACAGCTTTTTGTGCCACGGTTCTTCTTGAACATAATTATGTTGAAAGCATATAATTGGAGTAACATATTACGGGGAGAGAGCAATGATAGTAGTACTTTAATCTTTCATGTTTTTATTAAGTCAATTTTTTTTTTCTTTTAATGCTGTTCATTGAGCAATAAAAAGAGCTGAAAGTCTTGTAAGGCATGCAAAGAAATAAAACCTGGCACAGTGAAAGTCTTTGAGTGCAATATGAACGTCGATCCTTTAAAATCACAAATCATCTTTCTACAAATTCACTGCAGAGTAAGGTCTCCTCAAGACACGTCTCAGCAGCGCTGTGGAGCTGGTATTTGAAGTATGTCCATCTGCATCTAAACGAGTAGCTCCAAGACAATCAGATTATGCAGTAGTTACTTTGGTGAGAATATCGCCTAAGTGGAATGGAAACTTCATTTTGAGTCTAATATTAGACCCTGCTTTGGAAAATTCCTTTTAAATGATCACAAGCTGGGAATAGCAAAAGAATTTAACTTTCGACAGACAGCATTCACCAAGAATTTGTTTTTAACTGCTTATGTCGGGTCCCTGGGAAAGCAGATGTGAAAAACTTACCAAAGTGAATTGGCTTGACCTGGTGCAATGTTTATATCAGTAGTTGATAAGTTTTCCTCCCTCGTCTAATTTCTTCGGGATATTTTCATTCTTTCGGCATGACTAAGTCAGGGTTGGAATAGTTTGAATGCTTCTTAGTCTAATAATCTGAATGCTGAAATACTCAGACATTATTGCCTATAAAGGGGGTCTAAAGTGAAGTTGAGCTGCTTTAGTTATCTTCCACAGATGGGGGTAAAGATTGTTTTTTGAGACCAGTGAAGAGGAATGTGAGACAGTGTTGCTTACCTCCTGAGCTTGAGAAAGCCTGTTGATGTCTGCCCTATTCACACTTCAAAATGCTGCTTCTGTTTGGTGGACCCTTTGGATGCCTGTTACTTGATACATAGCTTTGTTAAAGGACCAACTTTCAATGGCTGCTGGGGAAACTGGCAACCCAGGGATCTTAAAGCAGATTCAGAAGGTTGTGATATTACCAATATTCCTGTGTCAGAAAAGGCTTCAGGAATTATGGAACACTCTGTCAAGGATGCACAACTTGGGGATCTTTAGAGATTGCATCAGTGCTCGCTCCAGTCTTCTTCAACATCTTCATCAGTGACATTGTTGTGGGCACAGAGCAAGGCTTTTGACACTGTCTCCTGTAACATCCTTGTGAGCAAGCTCAGGAAGTGTGGGATAGAAGAGCAGACAGTGAAATGGATTAAAAACTGGTGGTTAAACAATAGAGTGCAAAGAGAAGTGATCAATAGTACCAAGTCCAGCTGGAGAGCTGTAACTAGTGGAGTCCCCCAGGAATCAGTGCTGAGTCCAGTGCTATTCAACATCTTCATCAGTGACATTGATGAGGGGACAAAGTCTGCTCAGTAAGTTTGCTGATGGCACCAAACTGGGAGGCTTGGCTGATCCAGCTGAAGGTTGTGCAGCCAAACAGTGAGACCTGGCCAGACTGGAGAGATAGGCACAGAGGAACCAAATGAGGTTCAACAAGGACAAGAGTAGAGTCCTGAACCTGGGAAGAGTAATAAACTGCAGCAGTAGAGGCTGGGAGGTGATCAGCTGGAGAGCAGCCCTGTGGAGAAGGACCTGGGACAACAAGCTATCTATGGGACAGCAATGTGTTGTGGTGGCCAAGAAGGCCAATGGGCTCCTGGGCTGCATCAAGAGGAGTGTGTTCAGCAAATCAAGGGAGGTTCTCTTCTGCCTCTATTCTGCCCTGGTGAGGCCTCACCTGGAATATTGCATTCAGTTTTGGGCTCCCCAGTTCAGGAGAGACAGGGATCTACTGGAGAGAGTCCAGTGGAAAGCTATGAAGATGATTAAGAGACTGGAGCAGTGCCCTGTGAGGAGAGTCTGAGGGACCTGGGGCTTTTTGGTCTGTTGAAGAGAAGGCTTAGAGGGCATCTAGTCAATGTTTATAAATACATGAGGGCTGAGGGTCAAGAGGGAGGGGACAGGCTCTGCTCAGCTGTACCCTTTGATAGGACAAGGGGCAATGGATGTGAACTACAGCACAGGAAGTTGCACCTCAACGTGAGAAAGAACTTCATTATTCTAAGGGTCATGGAGCACTGGAACAGGCTCCCCAGAGAGGTTGTGGAGTCTCCTTCTCTGGAAACTTTCAAGACCTGTTTGGATGCATTCCTATGTGACCTGCACTAGATTTTATGCTCCTGCTGTGGCAGGGGGCTTGGACTTGATGATCTCTGGAGGTCCCTTCCAACCCCTAACATCCTGTGATCTTCTCTTAGCTTTTCTTTTTGTGGATCAGATATTATCACTTGGAATGTTTTAATTAATTAAATTTCTAAATGAAGCCCTCCCCTTCTCCCTCCCCTGCCTAATGGAGCATGTCTAAATAAATTCGTTTTTGAGGGAGGGAGGAGAAAAAGAAAAACTGAAGGATAGGACTGTCTTCTTCTTCCCACTCTACCTTGTCCACTTGCTTCTGTGTTTCCAGCATTGTTGCTGTTCTCCACTTTGAGGAGAACATCCATGGGAGCTTGCTGTTAAAGAGGGCTCCAGCCTGGCGTTCCTCTGCCAGCATGAGACAAGAAATGGAACAACTATTGACAAGATAATGTACTGAATGCAGTGCCAGAGTAACAGTTTCACTGGGAAAGACATTAGGGAGGGATCTCTTGAGCCCTGCTCCTTTAGTGCATTAAGTGGATTTATGTGACCTATTAATGGATTTGTCAGAAATCAGGATATAATTTCAGGCATCTATTAAACTTTTTTTTTTTTTTTTTTTAAATGAAGTCTGAGACCAGCCTTTTTGTCATTTTTTTTATACCTGTGTGTCTGTAGTTCTGCTGCAATTTCTGATGTTTCAGGAATTTCTGGATTGTCTAAATTGCTGTTTTTTTCTCCTTGCAGGCAAATCTCACCTGGCTATAGTACAAAGAGTAAACAATGAAGGAGAAGGGGATCCTTTTTATGAAGTCCTGGGAATTGTCACTTTAGAAGATGTGATTGAAGAAATCATCAAGTCTGAAATTCTGGATGAAACAGATCTATACAGTGAGTAAAAGTATTTGCACTCTGTGCATAGATAAGAAGGAAGCCTCCCTACAGTAGCAGTTGCATTTAGTAGCTGCATTTTGAGAGATGTTAGATTGCTGACTGAAAATACCAGTGGTAGAACGACCTGCAGATCCCTGATGATGTCAAACTAATTTTTGGTTTTGCAGCATGGGCGCCTCACCCCTTTGTGCTGTACTCATTCAGAAACAGGGCAGGTTTATGTGTTTGACACATCCATCAAGAAAGTTTACATCTGCAACAGTCTGCCCTGCCCTGCTAGCACCACACCACCACCACAGTGGCCTTATTAAATCTTTTTGTTACGACATTCATGACCTTCCACGTTTTCCTTTATCTTCTTTTGGACACAAGGGCTTGTAGTTCACCTACTACACTACCTTAGCAAGAAGGCAGGTAAACACCGTGCCTCAAGGAAGGAGAATGGAGTCTCTTTATAGTGTCACTCTGCCACTTGTTCAGAAAAGCTGAGAATGGAAGCCTTCTTCAGGGCATGTTCTAAATGACTCTTCTGTTTATCAGTCAGTAAGACTCTCCATTCTGAGGAATGTAATGCTGCAGGTCACCCATTACCTTGGTCGTGAGATGTCTGGACTCCTTTCTTTTCCAGTTTAGAGTTTGTCTGGTCTTTGTCCTTAAGTGTCTTTGCATCTCTTCCCATCTACACAGTCTGGCCTGTTCATACAAGATTTCCTGTCTGTCACTCTTCATCTGTCCGTCTGTCTTTGATCACTTGCTGGCAGATGCTGTTTTTTTACTATGTGTCCATGTGTAGCACAAGGATACCTCTCAGTTCTATTGTACAAATAGTAATTACAAATATCTTTAACACTATTAGGCTGTTCTGTCTTTTTCTTTCCTCCTGAAAGAGGTCAGAACATTTTTACAGGCCAGCGCAAGAATCTTCTATCCTCTCTCCAAACTGAACGCCAAACGAGCACCCTGCTTGTACTTTTCCTTATAGATTGTTATTGCCACAACTACCTTCTGCAGCTGCTCGGTATTTTACCAGTATTTATGTGCCCAAAGGTTGATGTAAATCACAGTGGTGTTTTACGACGTGCTGAACACCCTGATTACTATGCAAATCACTGGGATCCAGTTCCTATCTGTTTCTTTTCATACCCTCACGAATGAGCTGTTGGGCTAATCAGTTACAACACGATGCTGAATTCAGGCTTTCTTCTGTGCTCCAGAAAGATCCTATCTTTTTCTTACCATCTTTGAGATATTTCCATGCTTCTTCAGATGGAAAGACGTTGCATATGCTTTTCGCTGTTGCATTTTCTCCTGTGTTTGTTAAAAGAAGCATAGATCATAGAATCATAGAATGGTTTAGGTTGGAAGAGACCTCAAAGATCATCCAGTTCCAACCCCCTACCACAGGCAGGGACACCTCCCACTAGACCAGATCGCTCAAGACTTCATCCAACCTGGCCTTTAAATAAAGGCAGTTTCTCTTCTTACCTCTTAAAACAGGTACAACCTGGCTTCAGGAGGATTTTTCTTCTACTCACTTTCTGTTGCTTTGGCATCCATCTTTCCTCTAACTGCATGTGCAGATAAGGCCTGCCTCAGACCATATGCCTGAAGCAGGGATTGTTTTTAGTCTGTAGCCCTTGGGTCATTGCTTTTGGAAGAGAAACCACAGCCTCTGATGTAGTCCAGGTCCTGGGTACAGTGCTACTAAGGTAAGAGGTTTTTGGTTTCAAAGACATAGGGCATAGGTCTTAATTGTTCATCTCCATGTTCTTGGGAGCAGGTATCTCAAATTTGCTGATCTGCACTGCTCACAGAATGAGCTTTAGATATTTACAGTAGGTATTTCACTGTCTGTCTGGTGTTGCTGTAGACTCTCTGGTAGTCCTATAATGGAGGCTTGTCCGTGGGAAGTTGAAGATGTGTCAGCATTCATATATAAAAGCTAAGGTGACTTGAGATGTCTTTTTAAGAAATCTGTTAGTTCCTGGCATTGTGTACTTTCAAGCCTCAAGCACAACCACTCTGAGCCTTGTGTAGTCTGTAGCTTGCATGTGGACACCCACAGGACTCCAGATCTCAGTGGCTTCTTTGCTGTGCTGCGTCACTGTTAGCACCTTTGTGTTTATAAGCTAAAATCTAGCACCAGCTCCCTGGGAGTATGCTGGAGTTTTCAGAGTTAGCTTCACCTTCACACCTCTTTGTGTACTGTCCTGAGCTCTCTGCAGTGAATCAATGTACCAGGACTGCCTCTGGTCTCTCAAGAGTCCAGTCATTTTGGAGCAATAGCGAAGGTCCAGACAGACAAGTAGTGGTAGTGTTTCCAGTCTCCTTCTCCACTAATGCACTAGAACATGAGCCATGTCTCAAGCCTGAGGTGCTGACAGTAATTGCTTCAAGACTTGGGTTTCCTGCAATATCCAGTGTAGCTCAGAGATGTCTGAGAGTATTCTGCTGCTTATAGCCAGAGCCACTATACACACTCTGCCAGCATTTAAGAGTGAGAGACCTCTTCTCCCTGGAATTGGTGTATACTGTCCCCCAAAATGCCTGTAGCTCTCCACTTACCTGGTTTCCTAGATGCTTTTGGAGTGGGTGATAATAGCTGGGTTCTTTGAGCCTTTGCAACTCCATCTTTTCATGGTATTTCATAGAATCATAGAATGGTTTAGGTTGGAAGGGACCTCAAAGTTCCAACCCTCTGCCATAGGCAGGGACACCTCCCATGAGAACAGGTCGCTCAAGGCCTCATCCAGCCTGGCCTTGAACACCTCCAGGGAGGGAGCATCCACAACCTCCCTGGGCAACCCGTTCCAGTGTCCCACCGCTCACACTGTGAAGAACTTCCTGCTAACATCCCATTTAAATCTCCCCTCTGCCAGTTTGAACCCATTCCCCCTCGTCCTGTCATTACAAGACCTTGTGAATAGTCCCTCCCCTTTCACAAATGAGGATTCCCCACCACAAAGCCTGTTTCTACACCTGAGGTAAGAGGCAAGTATTTAACTGAATAAATGGCAGGAGTTTGGGATCAGTAGCAGGCGAATTCCTGTATTTGAACTCTTGAAGCTACTCCGTACTTCATTCTGACTTCAGTGCCTGTACAGCAGCCAGAGATTCCCACCTCCAGGATGTACAGCTTGCCAGCCTTTGCTGGTGCTTGGACAGGACAAAAGAAACTGCATGTGCTAGACTTTGGGAGTTACTTGGACTGAAGACGTGTGGGTTTTGCCAAAGCTGTCAGTGAAGCCACAGCATGACAGATGCAGTTACTTTATGTGCTTGCTGGGCATTTTCCAAGGAATGTATAGGGGGGGGGGAAATGTAACTCTCACAGATGCTCTTACAAGGCAACACCTTTTGATTATTAATAACAGTGAGCAGGACTCCTGCCCCCCACCTAGAAATGTTGTAGTGGGTTTGGCAGTTACCTGCCTCCCCACACCTTTTGTAAACCCCGGCTAAAACTCAGAAAACACTGGAAGTTAATAAATGAAGCTTTATGTTTACAGCAATGCACAATATACAAGCAAATATTTACAAGATATAACAGATCTATATACAGTGAAAAGGTAATACAGACACCACACCCCTCCTGGAGACCAAAATCCTCAAGAGAGGAGTAACCAACCACCCCCTACCACCTTTCCCCCCTTCCCCAGTCTTATCTCACCACCTGTTGATGCTGCAGATAAGCTGAAGATCGGTCAGAGGGATTAGTAATAGGAAGGAGTTAGTAGTTTTACTCTGAATTAGCTACCAAGACAGAGACAAAGGAGGACATGCAAGAAGAGCAGCCGCAGCCAGACACAGACAGAAGCCCTCTGCTAATCTGGTTGTTTTGAGAACAGTTCTTAAAACAACTTTTTTTTCTCTCTCGGTAAAACTTGGTGAAGTGACAGTGTTTATTTCTCTCAGCCAATAGTCTAATTTCTCACTCGAATTCTCCAATTAGCTCAAACCAACACAAATGTGCACCCACCATATGCATTATGCAGCCTGCTCTGCAATTAGATGTTTGCAAGTGGAGGCTGTCCCCCTGTTGAAGTGCCAGAAGTGACAAAGACTGTGTTTGCAGGACAGGGGCTGAGAGAGAGCTGAGCCTGCAGCACAGCTCATTAGTTTTTTCTGATCTGTGCTGCCTGCTGATGAGCAGGGCTTTGCATGAGCTGCAGAGGAGTCTGTCTGCACCCCGTGCTCTGGGTGGCCTTCCAGGCTGACTCCATCCAGCGCTGTTCACGTTGGACGCTGTTCTAACAGGAATCACTTCCTTCCTTTCTTTTCCCACTCTCCCTTCCCCAGCTGATAACAAGACAAAAAAGAAAGTAGCTCATCGGGACAGGAAGCAGGACTTCTCTGCCTTCAAGCAGACAGACAGCGAGATGAAGGTTAAAATATCACCGCAGCTCCTCCTGGCCATGCACCGGTTCCTGGCAACAGGCAAGTGTGGGTTGTCTTTCTTTGCAGTTGTGCCAGAGCCTCAGAGGCAGTTTGTCAGCAAAGGCCGCTGAGGTGGGTGGGAAAGTGCAGGCGGGAAGGGAGGCTGGATTGTGGGGTGACAAATAATGCCACTGTTGTGTTTTTCTTTTTAAATTCTCTCCTCTCCTGTGTTCAGTGTCGGCATGAACCCTCTGAGACATTTGCCAGGGGTGGACCAGTAACTTTAAATTGGTCTGAAAGGTAAGGATGAATGCCAAGTGCCGCACTGCATGTCTAGAGTCCATCAGATTAACGACTAGCAAGTGCAGCCCATTAGGAAGAGCTCAGGGAACAAAAGCAAAGAGGACTCCATACCACTGGGCCAGCTGACTGTAATTGCACTCCGGCACCTTCTCCAGAAAGAGATGCTGGACTTTTTACAGGAAGGTCTAAACCTGTTCCGTGAGACTTTTTGACTCCAAGTGAAAAACTCTTCAGAGACGTTTAATGCAGACTGCGCAGGCGATTGAAGTGTGCTTTTGAAAACGGATTTCTGGCTGGCTTGCACGACCTCCGTTGATGACTTCAGGTTTCAGAGGACAGTTGTCTCCATCTCAGAACACCCTGATATTTTAGCCCTTCTGTGGGCAAGTCTGGCAGAGAGGCCAGGGCCTTCAATGGTTTCTTTCAGCTGGCATCGCCTGTCGCCGTAAAGTTGGTCCCTTCACCTCAGAGATGAGCAGACCTGTTAAGAGGAGAGCTTGTGGAGAACACCTTCCTGTTGCTTGTGCTCTCTGACACATAAAGACTTCTCGCATGCAGGCCTTTCAGATGGGAGTCTTTCAACATCTATTAATGGGCAGAAAATTACGAAGTTGTTTTGTCTTAAGTTTGCCAGCTCCAGTAGGAAATTAGTACTTCCTTTCCTTTAAGGTGCAGTAGCTGCCTGCCTAGTCCACCTCCAGGCTTTGTTTTGCCTCTCTCTTGAAAGGAACATGTATGTGATCGGTTATCCCATCTCAGCTGAGGGGCAGTGATTCCTTAAAAGGCTTGGATTCCTACAGCTTATGTGCATGTGAGCATGTCCTTGATGAAAGCAACGGGTTCAAGAGGAAGATGTGGATTTAACAGCAAGCAAGGCATTGCTCTTGCAGTGGTACAAGACCTGATGGACTTCCCTAAACACCTGCTCAGCAGACAGTGCTGCTCCTTGGATGGAGGGATTCTGTAGCTTAAATCCCAATTTGTCTGTGAAGCCAGTGATAAATAAGATGAAAGCTACAGTTTTGGTTTCTCTGTTGTCATTTGAGAATAGTATCTCTAGCAGATGAAAGGTACTGGGTCGTTAAAGGTCCTGTTCTGAAATGAAGTGTTAGGAAAGCTTATCAATTTGCATGTATAAGTCGTGGCATCCCTGACTTAACTCTCCCATGCAAGGATGAGCTTTTCCTCTTCAAACAGCTCCTGTTGGAAATACTGAAGAGCAAGTGGGTAGAAGTTGTGTTGTGTGTGTCAGGTGTTAATCTCATGTGGTTTGCACTGACCTGCACTGTCCCTCATCTCAAGTAACTCTTCCCGTATGAACCATGACTGTGTTTGATTTATGCAGAGCATCTATCCAGAGCAACTTTCTAAGCCCCAGTCTTTTTTTTCTGTTGTTGTTGTTTTGGGTTTTTTTTAGTAAAGTGTAATACATTTTAATACCTTCTGAGGAATGATAAAACAAAATCACAAGTTCTCTGTGCCCCAACTGTAAAACTCTTCCATTTGCTTAATTCTCTAGTGAGCCCATACAACTGTGACTCTGAACTCTCAAGCAGGCAAGACCACCTTTTCCTTTTCCCTTTCAGATGAAGACATGGGTTTTGGCTGTTTGGAAAAATATTTCAGTAATCAAAGTTGGGGCATTCCAGGCTTTTTTTTTTCCCCCAGCTCTTACAAATCTAGCGGTCTCAAAAGACTTGAAGCCTACAGTTCCATACTGGATCTCTCTACATCTGTGTGTCTTTTATAGGCAAATGTCTATTAACGACTACTGCTGACTTCTTACCAGGCATATGGTGTGTAATACCAAGTTGTATTTTGTGTTATAGAAGTAGAAGCATTTGGTCCATCCCAGATGTCAGAGAAGATCCTTCTCAGGCTGCTAAAACATCCCAATGTCATCCAGGAGCTGAAATACGACGAGAAGAACAAGAAAGCCCCAGAACACTACCTCTACCAGCGAAACAAGCCCGTTGACTACTTTGTTCTCATTTTACAGGTCAGACACGTGATCATGTACATATCTGCAAAATCCTTCATCTCCTAACATCTCCCTCTCTTTACATCTTCCAGTTGTTGACATTTGCCTTCTTTCAAACATGGGAATGGAGCTGTGGCTCCTGGGAGCAGGTTGAGGGAAGTGATTCTCCCCCACTACTCCCCTCTGGTGAGACCCCACCTGGAGTACTGCATCCAGTTTTGGAGCCCCTAGTACAAGAGGGATGGGGACAAGCTGGAGTGTGTCCAGAGAAGGGCCATGAGGATGATCAGGTGGCTGGAGCACCTCTGCTATGAGGAAAGACTGAAAGAGTTGGGGCTGTTCAGTCTGGAGAAGAGGAGGCTCTGAGGTGACCTTCTTGTGGCCTTCCAGTATCTGAAGGGGACCTACAGAAAAGCTGGGGAGGGACTTCTTAGACTCTCAGGTAGTGACAGGACTAGGAGGAATGGAGCAAAGCTGGAGGTGGGGAGATTCAGATTGGATGTGAGGAGGAAGTTGTTGAGCATGAGAGTGGTGAGAGCCTTGAATGGGTTGCCTAGGGGGGTGGTTGGGACCCCATCCCTGGAGGTGTTTGCAGCCAGGCTGGATGAGGCTGTGGCCAGGCTGATCTAGGGTAGGGTGTCCCTGCCCATGGCAGGGGGATTGGAACTAGATCCTTGTGGTCCCTTCCAACCCTAACTGATTCTACGACCAGACCAACTCAGAAGAACTTGCTCAGCTGCTTTTAGCTTCAGTTAAAACAGCTATGAAGGGTAGGCAGCACTTCCCACTTCAAGTCGTCTGTTGAAAAATGCTTATGCTGTAGGTATCACTAGGGCAGACAATGCAAAGGAATCCCTGCACAGAGCTGGCCTTGCTTAGATAACAGGGATGCAAGAGATGTTGTGTCACAGGCGTTTGACCAGGGTGCTTTCTCGAATGCATTTTTTGCTTTGTGGAAAGGAAGCATGAGGGGTTTGGTAGGTGAGAGAACTTCTGGTGCAATTTTGAAACCTGTACCCTTGGAGTTGTGAGAAGCACAGGTTTTGGTGGGGCACTGCACTGTATACTGAAGGGTTGACACCTCCTGCCACAGCCTCTGATGTTCTTGGGCACCCTGCCATCCATGGACTCCCCAGGGTTCCTGCATTTGGGTGTTTGTGAGGTAAGAGCCCTAGGTGGTGTGGAAGGACTGATTTCTGCTTGTTCCGTGAAGGATTGCTTCCAGTACTGATATACCTCCTGGGTTTTGTTGCTTGACAGGAGTATTGAATGACTAGGTAAAGCTTTACACAGAAACTTAGCTTCTTTTTAGCACTTGTTTGAGCAGGAACAGTCCTGAGAGAGAGATTTTGCTGGAAAGTTGCTCATTTTTCCATCCTGCGTGACTAAAATCAGTTTTGGTTACAAAACCACAGGCCTTGTAGATAATCATAGAATGGTTTAGGTTGGAAGAGACCTCAAAGATCATCCAGTTCCAACCCCACTGTGCCATAGGCAGGGACACCTCCCACTAGATCAGGTCGCTCAAGACCTCATCCAGCCTGGCCTTGAAAAATAATAAAGTTGTTACACAGAGCTTGAAATCTTCCTTACAATGGCCTTAAAAAAACCCCCAACCAAACAAAAAGCCACAGCAAGGGAGACTTGAACACTGTCAGTGACAAACAATTCAGAGAACACCGTAATGTGATATTGTAAATTCAACATAATCCTCTTTTAAAAAAAAAATTTAAAAAAATCTTGTTTTTCCCAAGGATTTGGGGAGCTCTTTAACTGCTCTTTATGTGCTGAATTTTTGCAATCTGAAATATTCCAGAGGCAAGATAATACTCCTGAATGAGGTAATGCTGCAGAGATGTAAGTGGAGGACATGGGCGATAGAAGAGGACAGTCAGTTCTTTCTGAGCCCTTCTGCAATCAATAAATATTTAGCAAGCCCAACCTGCTAGCTCTGTGATGCATTGGGAAAAGAGAGTCTTGCAGTAGCTACTTAATATAAAAATGGTGACAAGATTGGTTCTGCAAGGATCAAGAGGGGATAGATACTTTTCTTTTGTGCTTAAATGGACTCAGACTTACATCTCATATTGAGAGATCAAGACTACTTCCACAGTAAACCCTGAGCTTTAGTTGGAAAGTCACCTGCTTGCAGCAGCTTTCCTCTTAGCTAATGGGGACTTCTGCTGTAGGAGTTTGAGATTTTGAGTCTTTTTTTGCTCATTGTAGTGTTGTGGGGGTTTTTTTGGTTGGTTGGTTGGTTGGGTTTTGGTTTTTTTTTTTTTGTTTTGTTTTGGGTTTTTCCCCCCTAATTCCTTCTAAACAGTGGAAACCAGGAACCACATGTGCACGCATTTAAACAAAACACACACAATAGCCTGCCTGCTTAACAGCTTCTCAGCTCCTGTGACTATGCCAAGCATGCCTGGTCTTCATATGGCCACCACTGGGAAGCTTGGAAATGCTGCTGTGTGTGCTGGTAGAGCAATGGTCTTGGAACTGAAACTCAACCCCTACTACTAAATACTAGTTTGTGTTTAGCTAGTAACTCCAGACTGCCTGTATATGAAGATCAAAGCCTAGTCACACATGTATTTTGGAGACCTGGTCTTGGCTGGTGCATAAATACCAGCAGTAAGTAGGTTGAGAACTCTGTTTATAACCACTCTTTGCCTGGGTGACAAAATTGTACCTTTTTGGAAGGCTTGTAATGAAAAAAAATAAGCTACTTATTTGGGTTGTGGAGTTTGATTTGGTTTAAAAGGGATTATATGAAGTCATTGCCTGTGATAGCAGGAAAGTGGATTTGTGAGGTAGGCATTCTCTTCCTGCTAGGTAAATGTTGATTTTTCTCACCTGGGACAGGTGATATCAGGGCTCATGAAAGCTGGGTTAATTTTCATGTTTTTCTGCCCCACTGCAGTACTGTAAAGTTAAAGACGTGATTACTGATTTTAAAGTTGGTCTCCATTAAATAAACACACAGAAATAAAATCTGCCTCTTGGATTCATTTAACCTGAATGTGTCAGCTGGTGTTCAGTCTACTTAGTATACATGGGACAGGCGATCTGTCTGCCCTTTCCAGCCCAACCAGAGGGGAAGTATTCTATGTAGTTATGGTTTTCTTGCCTGAAAATCCCAGCCTTTCTGCAGTTGAGCCTAAAAGCTGCATGAGATTTCTTTCGTCCTCAGTGGTATGCTCTAACTCCCAGTGCGGTACCCGTAAGGATGGGTAATGTGTAAATCAGGCCTGACTAAGCAGCCAATTAGTTTTGACTACTTGTATACGAAAGCAGCTAAGGTGCTTAGAGCAGTTTAAAGAGGTGGTTTCTGTCCTAGATTCCTTTGTAGGGCATGATGTTAAACATTTGGGTCAGCCCACACGACGGGTGGGTTCTCTCAAGTGGTAGTGTGGTTTTGTACAGCCTGGGAAGCACTGAGGGTCCTATTAGGCAAAAGCCTGTGGAGGAGCAGAATCCTAAGGGTAAAACTGCTAGAAACCAAGAAAACCGAGGTAGTCTCAAGACTGCTCCTTCAAGATTAAGGGCTTTGTTTCTGTGGAAAGCTCAGCAGTGAAGGTAGATGTCTACCCTCATGTGTCAGTCTCCAATCTCCCTTTCTGTGTCTGTGTTGGAGGAGGCTCTGCGTGTGAACGTGGGCTGTGACCCAAAATGTCTAGATGTCTCCAGACCCCAGATGATTGTGCTACACATGAACTTCTTGTGATGCTGGGGAAGTATTTTTTTGAGTGTGCTTTGAGGGAAAGAAATCTGGCAATACTTGGAGCAGGGCAGTAATACCACTCCACAACACTGTCCTGCTGCAGGGACTTATGCTGGCCACAGGGCACCGAAGACCAGGATAGCTCAGGGTACAAGGGTGTGTTGCCCTCCAGAGTCTGTCCTTATTCAAGCACCATTATGTACTGCAGGGACCATGACACTGCTTAAGAATGTCAGGCAAAACCAGCTTTCAGGGCTCAAGTCTGGTCTTGTGCCTGTGGTCCCTTTTAATTGCAGCTCTCTCTCCTTTTCCTTAACAGGGGAAGGTGGAAGTGGAGGCTGGGAAAGAGGGAATGAAGTTTGAAGCTGGTGCTTTTTCCTACTATGGGGTGATGGCCCTCACAGCATCACCAGGTATGTCCTCTTACCTTCTGGTTCTGGAATGTGCTCCTGCACATGCTTGCCTGTCCTGTGAGTGGGGCGGGAGGAGGCTGTGCAGGGCATCCCCACTCTGATGTAAATGATACCTCCTTGCCAGTGAAGCCACCTGCCTGGCACAGCACCCCTGAGAGGGGCACAGGCCGGTGGTGAATCTGACTCGGGAGCCCAGCGACTGGCCAGCTCCCAGAGGATGCAAGCGTTGGCCTTAGCGAGCGATGGGTTTGGCGCTTTGTAGTTCTGCTTAGGGCAGGGTACCAGGGATGGAATTAAAGGGAACAAATAATTAGTGGCAGAGGGACATCTAGTGGCGCAAAGTACACATGCGCTCTGGGGGTGCTTGGCTCCACCAGGCTTATTTCTAGAGCTGCCTTGAGGAAAAGGAGAGCGGTGCAAGAAAAGGAATTGCTCCTGTCAGCTTGTGTGGAACTGTAGTCAAGAAATCTGCAGCAGGGGAGAGCTGTCTGAGGGCAAGGTGCAAGCCAGTTCCCACCGAGGTGTGAGCCGGTGCCCAGCACACAAGCAGTTACTTATCACACAAGCCACAGCCTCACAAGCACAGGTTGGAGGTTGTCTTATAATCCACCAAGAGTAGGCTTCAGTGCTGTATTTCAGCATTTGGTATTTTGGTGCCAGCAATGTCACTGCTTAGATCTCAGCCTCAATCTTGGGGAGAGCTGGGGTGCTGCTGCTGGTCTTGGTGTCGGCTGCCTGCTAATCCAAAGCCACTTGCTTACTTCAGGGAGAGATGTTTCTTACTCTGAAATCAGCTCCTCCTGTCAGAGCAGGATTTATGTTTCCCTTGGTTCCCATCTTGGTTTAGATGTATGTGTGTCGAGGTGTATGTAGTGCCGAACGATGTTTAAATGAACATGGGTTTGTAAGTTGTGAGTACAGCCTTATGCAACTCTGCAGACAGCAGCAGTTCTCCGGGAGGTGTGAGCTCACTTTTACAGGCAGGACTAACTCTTCCTTAATCGTGTGAGCTTTGATCAGATTTGAGGCTTGACAGATTTGACAATGTGCAGAGCACTGAGTGGGTTTTACGTGAGTGATAGCAACAGTGTCTGTGAGGAATTGTGACATATGTGTGTGCACCTGCATCGTGCCCTCAGCTTTGCAGCTCCGCTTTTGCAGTCTAGTCATGGTCACTTCTCCTGCCAGACCTGTGCTTGGAAATCACTTGGGGCATCTCTGTTTTGCCACTGTTGTTCAGGTTGAATGTTTTCGTGTGTTATTTTGCCTTGTGTTGCTAACCCTTCCCAGAACGATGCCAGTTGCTCTGAGTCCTATGAGGTCAAATTATCTCCCCTTTGTGTGCCCTAGATTTTGTCATGTCAACCTATTTTAAAGTGATCCCAGTAAACCTTAGATTTGTTAACCTTCAGCTGGCCGTATTTTGCCAGTAGCAGACCCCTCATTTTGCTGGCATTACATCCAAGTTTTAGAGAATTTGTTTTATGGTGGCTTGCAGCATCCTGAGATTTCTGTTAGGATGAGCTCATCAAAAATAAATTCCTGTTGCTTGGTATGGACAGGAAAACTTAGTGGAAGTGGAAGTAATTCAGAATGAGAGAAAACTTCTACTCTGTATCTTAGTTAGATTTCATATGTCTCATCTTACCACCTGCACTGTGAAATCAGAAACAGGAGAGTGAAGTGTATTTTAAAAACTCAACCAAACAAAATAAGACCCCAAAATACAAAGTTAAAACCAAACTCAAATCAATCAACCAATGTCAAACAAACAAAAAAAAAAAAAAAAAAAAGAGGGAAGGNGAGTGAAGGTTTCTTCTTTAACTATAGCTGGGGAGGGGTTTGCAGTAATGATGAGCAATATGGTACCCATCCTGACAGGGATGAGCTTGGATACTCACAACCTCACTTGATATTTTACTGAATACTTGAAGTATGCAGTGTTTTTTGAATTTTTTTTTTCTAATATTTTTTGTTTTAAACTAATTTTCCTCCCTATTTTTGTCTGACTCTCATGAGGAAGGAGCACCTGTGAAAGCTTTCTTACTTCTTTTAACTCTTTGCCTTCCAGACTGGAGTGGGCACCATTGTTCCTTTTGAACTGCTTTAAAATTGGAGTGTACCTTTGTGCCTTGCTGGGCTGTGCTTTGCTGCATAACCATTTGAATTAGCGAGTTAAAATTGTTCACTTCAGTGTGATTCCTTAGGTTTATTTTTTTTGCTTTAGTCCTAAAATTGTTTAATTGTTTTGGTTTTTTTTTATTATTATTTTGGTTTTGTTTTAACCCTTTACCTTTTCACAGTTGATTTGCACTTTCGGTTTAAGTTCTTCAGTGTGTTGAACTGGCTCCTTCCCCTGTGTGGATAGCAGCCACCTTTCTGGTCGTGATCTCATCCTTTTTCTCTCCCTCTTCTAGTTCCCTTGTCCCTGTCTCGTACCTTTGTTGTCAGCAGAACAGAGTTGTTAGCAGCAGGTTCTCCAGGTAAATCCGCATGCTTCTATTTTCACCATTCTTGTGACTGCCCTGATGCCATAAAAAAGTCAGCTGCAGTCTGTATTTATCTGACCCCTTTGCTCGTTAGGGAGAAGTCCAGCACAGAGTTATGCCTCGCAGGTAGGTATCCTGAACATTCATTTATGGTAACTGGACAGAGTCACCAAAATGGGAAGAGCTAAAATGAAGGAAACCTGTTTGGTAATGTGTGCTTGTTCTTGGTTCTCATACATGTGTTGGTGGAAAAAAAAAAAAAAGGGAGGGGAGATTTTTGAAGAGAAGTTATTCTCTCCCAAGCTGAGGCTTAAAACATTTCTGAAGCAAGTGCATTTGGCAGAGGAGAATGTCTGCTGCTAAACTGCCATAAAAGGGAAGCTTCTTTAATAGACAGAATTCTCCTATTCTCCTACGGGTACATTCTATGTTTTGTATACTGTCTGACCATTTCTATCCCTCCACAGCTTTCAGCTTTCTCTCAGTGGGGGTCATGCTGTTGACAAGCCGCAGTCATTTACTGAGTGGACAGATTTGTTACAAAATGTAGGTGGAGGTTGTGGGACCTCCTGTAGGGTTTTCTGGTCCCTATTTTGTTGAAGACCTTTCCTTGCGGAGTAGCCAAGTCAACTGACGTAGAAACCCCTTTGGAAAGAGAGACCAAGGAACAAGTTGAGTGAGGAAGAGCTCTGAGATGTGGCTGAGCAGTGGGAAGTTGGGAGTAGTCAAGAACTGAGGTTTTCAGACTCTGCATGCACAGAGTAGCTGGGGAAAAATAAAAAAATAAAAAGGAGAAGAAACTCATCAAGAAGGTCTGCAGAAAGAACAGAGCCCTAAAATAATTTGGGCCACCAGGAACATCTTTCTTACTATTGAAGTTTTCTTTTTCAAATGAAATGTTTAGACCTAAAAGCAAAGTAGACAATGATAAATGTATTGAACTGAAATACCTCCATTGACACCCAATGTTTCAGAAACTGCCACCACCTGCTTCCTGTGTGTTTCCCCCTATCCTTTCTTTCACTCCTGAAAATGCATTTCACCATCAATCCTTAAATTAGTCTCATGCACATTCCAAACAAACTACAGGTTGTCGCCCTGCAGAGAACTGGTTTCCTGCTGCTAAACTTTAAGAAAGGGGGAGAAATTTAATCTTTCTTTAATTAAAGTACCTGATGGCTTTCTTTTGAGCTCAATGGCTTTATCTTTTTTTTTTTCAGCTTGGTTCTTTAGCATTGCCAGGTCTCTTTTTTTTTTTTCCCCCCCTTAAAAAAACCTTTTCCTTGCTACAACCAAGTGTCCACTTTGCACATGCAAGTTGTTTCCAATATAAATGCCAAGCATATTTTCATAGCTTTTTTTTTTTTCTTCTCTCCCCAACTAAAAGAAAAAAAAAAAGAATAAATAAATAAAAACATTGGTAATGGAAAATAATAATGAGAAGAATCTCCTTTGAAAGAAACTGATAGGGTAAGCCTGGTCACTATGGCAGTGTAGTACCAGTTTTGGTGAAACTCAGATCTTCTGCTGGGTCCTGTTAAAGAGGATGGTGTTGTTTAACTCCAAATTCATAATGCAGTTGTGTTGATGTTTGTCTCATGGTTTGCTCATTATCCACTGTATAGGAAGGTGAGGAGTACAAGGAAACCCTCTGTAGAAAGGATCTGTCCAGATCTGGGCTGGCAGGATGCTGTTCTGCAAACAGTTGTTCAGCCTGGAGAAGAGCAGGTTCCAGAGAGACCTAATAGCAGCCTTCTAGTAGGTAGAAGAATGGACACTGTTTTCAAAGGCCTGCAGTGACAGGATGAGGGGCAATGGCCTCAAACCAGAGAAGAGCAGATTTAGAAATACGATTTTTACCATGAGGGTGGTGGAACATTGGAACAGGTTGCCCAGGAAGGTGGCTGAGGCCCCATCCCTGGAGCTGTTCAAGGTGAGGCTCAACAGGGCTCTGGATAACCTGATCTAGTTGAGGATGCCCCTGCGGACTGCAGGGGTGGGGTTGGACTAGATGACCTTTGAAGGTCCCTTCCAACCCAGACCATGCTATGATTCTATGAAACCCAGGCCTGCCTGGTGTTTTTCTCTCACTTGCTCTTTCTATATCCTTCCTTCTTCATTAACTTTGATTCTTCCTCAGCTTTTCTTCTTCTACCCTGATTCGTACATGGTTCAAAAGTGATGCCCATTCTCTCAGATTTTAATGATCCTACTTTTTTGTTCTGTCCTTTCAATTTCATCTGTAGGGATTTTTGTTTGTTTGTTTGGTTAGTTGCTTAGTTTTGGCTTTTTTTTTAATATATATATATATTCTTTGTCATGTTATTCTCTGTCCACCTTTGGGTTTTATTATTATTTCACCATAAGACCCCTGTTGAAAAGAAAGGGCAGATACAAGTCACACTAGTTTAAAGCTGTTCCAGATGGAAAACTTGATCTTCAGTGATGCTGTTCTTGTCACACAAAGTCATATTTCGTGCTATGCAGGTAGGAAAGATGGGCAAATTCACTCAGCCTTCACAGTTTTTCTGCTGCAGGAATTACATCATCAAGCCCTGTCTGCAGATAGAGGTTTGGCTCCTGGCAGCAGTCATTGAAGCCTGCTGTGGCTTTCAAATGGCAAGTCAGTGTGGAGGGGGACATCGCAGGGCTCAAATTGCTTCCACCTAAGCCTGTATTTGGTGTTGCCATAGGGACCTGGACTAATTCCATGGTACAGAAATGGCAGAAAAATTGCCAGGTTGTCAGAACCTGTATTTTTCTGTTCCCTTTTGTAAAGCTGAGGGAGATTTAAGGGGGGAATAACAGGGGAAATTTGCCATGCATCTAGAAGCATCCAAAGCATTGGGTTTAGCAAAGGCTAACTGCAGAGGTGTAGAACAGGCTGTGCTATTTGGGCAAGGAGAGGTTATTTATAATGATTGAGTAGCAGAGGTAGGGTTGAAATTTAGAGAGGTTTTTTTGGAGGAGGTTTGGTGGTTGTTTTAAAAGAAAAAAAGTGTATGTATAGAAAAATATTCAAAAAATAATTTGAAAAGCTTGCAGGCACATGGCTGCTGATCTGCTGAAAGAGGCTTTTGAAGCTTAATATGAAATGATCTTTTGTCTGAGAGTGGATGTCATGCAGTGAGTGGCATAGTTTACACCGAATTTCAGTTTGGGCTGGCTGAGTGAAATGGAACTGCACTGAGATCCCAAAACTCAGCAGTTCTGCATTGTTATGTGCACGCAGTGAGAAGCCCATCTGCAGAGGGGCTTGGGATCACTCTTAGCATGCATTTCTACATTTCTTTTGGATCACTGTGTGAGCGGAAGCTATGGATGCAACGTGCCTGTGGCTTCCTGAAAGCACGTTTACTTGAGAGAAACTCTGGCTCATCACACTTGCAGGGCAGAGCTGCAAGGTTTTGAAGGGAATCCCTGCAGTGCTTAAAGGCATTGACTGTTTTCCCTCTTTTGATGGCTGCTTTGTGCCACGTCGACCTGGGAGGGTGACACAGCACTGGAACAGGCTGCCCAGAGAGGTTGTGGAGTCGCCTTCTCTGGAGACATTCACCACACACTTGGATGCTTTCCTGTGTGACCTACTCTAGGTGATCCTATTCTGGCAGTGGGTTGGATTAGATGATCCTTTGAGATCCCTTCCAACCCTTAATGTGCTGTGATTCTGTAATGTCTGTGAGCTTGCTTTCCTTCACTGAGCTATTGCTCCTTCAAGCCCTGGGAGGTACTAGAGGAGATGAAGTAACCTTCACGTGGAGTGCACTCTCATTTTCTCCAGATTCTATCATTCTTGTGATTTTGAAAATCTCTGCTCTAGCTTGGGAAACGAAGCAAACATAGGTACTAAGTGGAATAAAAGCGAGCAAAGCTTAGCTGGCACTGGCTGTGGGTGAAAGGTCTGCTATGAAGTTACGAATATAAATTGTCAGGAAAAAAAACCACAAGTTTATTAAGCATGGTCCTGTAAGGGGCCATTGGGAAGTTGCCTTGCTCTGGTGATTATCGCTCATCAGCTGAAGCACTGTGACCAGCTGTGTGCAGGGCATGTCCGCTGCAGCATAAGCAAACCCAGGTTTGTTTAAGGCATCTCCACAGAGATGATGGCCACTAGCTCTGGACTCCAAACGTGCTGGTCTGCAGGGTAATTTGGTTGTTTAGCTTACCTGTCTAGTTACGGGCGGGTGAAGTATTTTCAGTTCTTTAGCACCGCACTGTGATTTTTTTTTTTTTATTACGCCCTTTTGAAACTGGTTACTTCAGCTGTTTTCCACTGGATTTAAGAAATCTCTCACTCTTGACCATTTCCCAGCTGAGAACAAGTCCCCGCCTCGTCCCTGCGGCTTGAATCACTCAGACTCTTTAAACCGAAGCGATCGCATCGATGCGGTGACACCGACGTTAGGGAGCAGCAACAACCAGCTGAACGCATCGTTCCTGCAAGTGTATGTTCCAGACTACTCAGTGAAAGCACTCACAGACATTCAGTTTGTCAAGGTAGGAAAAAAAAAGCTGAAAAGGCCCTGCTGGAAAGCTGGGCTTGACTGATATAGGATGGAGAGCCTGGGAAAGGGAGGCCCCCTCTAGATTGCTCTGTGAGTAAATGGGGTTGTGAAAGCAGCTGTTTAAAGGGAACTTGAAATGATTTCTTCCCAATATCTGCTGTCCATTGATTTGTCTTCACCGCTCCTCTCGTTCGGGCTTGTGAGTAGATTGGTCACGCAAGTTTCTGGATTTCAGGTACCTCGAGGAAAGATTATAGAAAATAATCTCTCTCTGCTTTTTATCATGAAAGACACACCCTTGTGAAGCCCTTGGAACCATGCAAAATGGAGACCATTATCAGGCAGTGTCCTTTTCTAAAGGATGAGGCATTTCCTCTTGGTTGAAGTTTTTACTCACTTTTGATTTTGGTTTCAGTTTGGGGTTCTCGATCTTACTTTTCTGACTTGTCACCCTCCTTCTGCTTGGAGAAGTCTTGAACATTTCTCTTTATCTTAACTTCATGTGTTAGACTCTTGTCTCATACTACCAGTGAGTTGCTGCATGAATACAGCTTTATTCCCCAGCATGGTGCATCCCACATTGACATGTGTGTGAGTCCTGGGGGGTAGGAAATAAAGCTGGGCTGAGGAACAACTGGCCAGCACTGCCAGGGAAGCTGACATCCCATGGCCAGAAGTTCACCTCGATGTTTTCCTTGAATCAAGTGCACCTTGGCAATTTCTTCGTGTGTGACTCAAGTGATCTGTGAGCTCAGCTTCTCTCAAAGTTAATTCGATACCAAGAGCGTGGCATGGAGTAGAAATACTGCAGTGCTAAAATGATTATTCTGTAGCCAAATTTCAAAAGCAGAGTACACTCTTGTGTTCAGAACTTGACAGATGCAAGCGTACTGGTTGATGGCTCCAGCCCTCCAGCTTTAGACCAGTAAATATCACTGGGCAGGTGATCCTCACTACAGGTTTCAATGGCTGATCTGCTGTACGGAGCAGCTGCTCAGTTTACGCTGGTTTATGTGGAGTCCTTCCAGCCCTCACTGTGTCTCACTAATGAATTCCAAACTGTCTGGTGTCTCTGCAGTCAGACTTTGCACACTTCTTTTTGCATCACTCTGCTTTACACATAGGACAGAGTACCCCACCTGAGTGTTTTCACTGTGCCACATGGACATTTACTCCATTAATGCCTTATAAATGAAGGTTGCAACCTGCTCGTGCACATTTGGATTTTGACTTTGGGAGCTGTGACCTGGTCTGTCTGACTCTCTCCATTTCCACTACCTCTCTTGCATTGCTACTGAAATTTATGGTTTTCTAAGGGTCTGACCTCTTCTAAAAGTTTAACCTCTTCTTCCTTCCTGCCTGCTGAGATAACTCACTGCTAATGTGGCACATGGGGCTGCCAGTGCACGTGCATCCTGCTGCCTGTTCTGGATGAGGCTGACTCAGCCACTTTATGGCCTTGTTGCTTGTGGCTCCAGGAGGAATTCTCCCCTTCACCACCATATGCAGATATATGGGGGTTTAGGCTTCCTTGCCTCTGGAGCATCATGGGCAGTAACACTCTGTGCTCTAGGCCAGCTCCTGTCATGACTGTTCTGCGGAGTTTTGTAAAGAACACTGAAAAGACTTCATGGGCTGCTAATTTGGACTCATCTCTGTGGAGAACCCAGGCTTTTCTAGAATCAAAAGTCCTTATATATCAGAATAAAGCTGTAGCTCTTGCTGTATGTGCTGGCCTAGACAAGAGCAGTAATGCTTGTACACTCTGTCTCTACAGGGACTCTTAGAATCTCACCAGGAGCTCGATGAAGTTGGGACAGACTTCACCGAACTCTGGTTTTGGCTTGAAAAATGTGCATGGGTAGAAAGAAACGGAGAGCTGATTTTAAAACCTCTGCATAGGAGTAAATCCCTGCCTTTGAACAGCATGGTGACTGCACAACTTTGTGCTTCCATCCTGTCTGGAAGTGTCACCATGTTGTGGTGTTGAGTTGGGATGCTCCGAGGCTCGCAAAGCGCAGGGATGGTTTAAAGAAACAGGTGAACAGGGGCTGAACTGTGGTCATCTGGAAAGGGAGGGCATTTCGTTTTCACAGCATGTCCTGTAGGAGACTCAAAAGTGTCCTTTTTTTTTTCTTTTTTTTTTTTTTTTTTTTTTTTTTTTTTTNGTTGTTGGAGCAGATCTCAAGACAGCAGTACCAAAATGCCCTGATGGCATCCCGGATGGACAAAACACCTCAGTCCTCGGACAGTGAAAACACTAAAATTGAACTGACTCTGACGGAGCTGCATGACGGTTTGCCCGACGAGACAGCAAACTTGCTGAACGAGCAGAACTGTGTGACTCACAACAAGCCCAACCACAGTATGCACAGTGAAGGAGCCATCTAGGAGCTGACTCCCCACAACCCACTCATCCCACCTCCTCAGCAGGACCAGCCCTCGCTCCTTCCTGCCTCCTCCCCGAGTGTGAACACCGTTAGTACGTGCTTGCAACACTGTGCTGCATCCAGTGTTCTGAGACCAAAGACTTTTGCGTCCGTTCTGGGAGTAGAAGAGGAAGAAACAGGAAGAAAGGAGCAAAGAGCAAGAGAGACTAAAGCCCCAAGTGTACTTTGGGAACGGTGAGCCACCCTTGAGAACGGTGAAAGTACTTCATGCAAAGTAGAATCATGTTTATTTTTTATCTGTATTTTTTGATCCCTTTTTGGGTTATTCCTCCTCAAAACACATATGGAGAAGTCTAAAGGCTCCTCCAGTTATTTTTTCAAGAGAGATAATTTTTTTAAAAAGTATTTTGCAGAGTTTTAAATTGTTTCTGTCCCTCCTGAACCTCAAATGGGCTCTGTCATAGTTTCGTGAATTTAGCTCCGGCGTCCTTAGGTCTCTTTTCACCCCTTTCATGTCATTTTTGTTGCCCTGTTGAAGAACTTAGAAACTGGTACTTGTACGTTGTTTGTGTCCTAAGAATGAGTGAGCTTCAAAGAACCTCTGGTTTCAGTGACCTGGAGGGCTGAGGGATGAGTATGACTGCATTCTTCCGGTTACGTTTCAGGGAAGGAATGGTTACTTTGATATTTAGTGATCTCTCCAATTTCAGAAGGTTTCCTTGTACAACAGGCAAAAGCATTGTTACACTTGCGGTTTTGTAACCTCCGGTAACTTCGCATATGTTGAAGGTGAGGGGGGAAGGAGTTAACAGAACTGCAGCCTCGAGAAATGAAAACCAAGTGTAATAATAACTGGGAGGTTTCTGATTGATGTTCCTGACAATTGCACGGTGAAGTAATGTGCACACCCCAAAATTGCAAACTTTTAACCCTTCCTGTGCTGTAGTGGTCTGCACACCGTTACCTTGGTCAGAGCAGATGTTCAGGCTTTGCTAAGTAACCGAGAACATCAGTTCACATCCCCCTTTCCATCTCTAGTATTAACACAAAAAAATGCTGCTATGGTTATGCCCAAAGTACACCCTCCAGGTGACAGTGAAGCTTTGCCAGTGCAAGGATGGGCTCTGCTGAGGAGTCAGGACCATCCTTTTCTCTCCAAGAACTGACAAAACTTTCCAGATGCGAGTGTATTGCACTTCAGGGATTTGGTGAGGTTCTTTTCCAGGCTTTCTGTAGCCACATTCCTTCCTTGGAGCAGGTTTAGTGCGTTTCCTTCTCTCTTGCCCCTTTTAACAGCCAGTTTAGGGATTACCATGGTAGCAGAGCAGTTTTGCACCCAGGTGCTGCTGGTGCAGGGCACCCTGAGTCAGGCAGCAGGAACTAAGTCCTACGCTCCAAAAAACCGAGTGCAGACTGGATGCAAGCAAGATGCACACTGTTGGAAGTTCTGCATCACACATTCCCTGCTTCCACAGATGGAGTTTAGGTTCTCAAATGGGAAAAAAAAAATTCCAATTGCCCCCTCATCTTCTCCCTTTCCAGTGCTGTCTCAAACTAAATGTGAACATTTCCCTCGGTATCTGAGGTGATTAATAGATCAGGCATTGTGGTTTGTCTGTTTTGAGACCCTCCTGTGGCCTCTGGCTATGTAGCATTTCCTTTCCTTCCTTTACTCTTGGATAATCTCCTGTAACCCTCAGAGAAAACCCAAACCCCAAATGCAACTGCCAGAGCTCTCCATGTCTGCATGCCTGCCCTGTCTCTCCTGCTTACAGGCTGGGGAAGACACTTGCCGCAAGTTCCCGTGATCCATCTTTGCAAGGGTGGCTGGAAAGGTGCAATATTTTGCTGCAGGATCTCCTCACAGAAAACTGGAGTATGTGGTGTCAGAGCCAGTTTGGTCTGCTTGTCTCTCTCCTCTTCTTTAGGCTTCAGAAAGCAGCCTTAATTTGGCTGTGCTTCCCGATGGGAACGATGCACTTCTTCCTTGGAGCCATCCCTGAGGATGAAGTCCCCACAAGGAGACACAGAAATCGTGCAATACCTAACTTGTGCACCCAGTGAGGGGAAAGTAGGGGCCTCAAAAACCCTCACTCTCACATTTAGCTTTTCGTTAATTTTGGTGAGTCCCATCCTTGCCCAGATACATGCCAGCCTGCCATCACCGAGAGCAGGCAGCCTGGTGTCAGCACGGTCTGGCATAAGCCCTGCTCGTGCCCAGAGAGCTGCCAGTATTGCACCTTTCTCACGAAGCAAACTGTTGAGGTGTTGCAGAGCTTGTCTGTAGCAAGGGACTTCTCTCTCCAGCTTTCATCTAGAGTCGCTGAACCCGCAAGGTTGTTGAAAGTGTTTGACTTGGTGGTGAATTTGAGATGCAGTATCTGCTCCGTCAAACCAAAGGAGGGAAGGCTCAAGTCAAGGCAGCTCCCTCTCTGGGATGAGGTCGCTCACTGGATCTGATTTCTGCTTCTAATGGCAGGTTATGGTTTTGTTTCAGTGTCTTTCAAAACAACAGGAAGAAAAAAAAAAAAAAGAAGAAGCCAGTTTTTCTAACCAAAGCCATGTGATCCCAAAGCAAAATACCTCCTGCTTCTGCCCATGCTGCACTCTTCCAAAATTTGCAGGCAATTTTTTTTGCATGACTGTTTTTCATCATTTGTACGGATCCAATAATGGAAAGCTAAATGATTTCCATTTAAAAAATAGTTGATCGTAGATATGTTTCGTATGGAAAATACGTACCTGACCCAAAGGGGTTAGGAGCTGCTACTGCTAATTAGTTTGAAGAACAAAGCATGATCCTCTCCCTAGAGAGGAGGAAATCCAGTCTCCCTGTTCTCAGGGTATTTACAGTTTTAGTGTTTAACAGATGCAAAGGGGTTCCCAGCCCTCATGGTGGGAACCATCACAAGCAGAGGAGCCCAGCATCCAGCTCAGGATTACTTCTGAGCCTACAGTTGGCATTTGCTGGTGCCTGGATTTGGCTTTCCCAACCACAGTGGCACCTAAGCCTGTGCTCTTGCCCAGCAGGTCTGCTTTGTCTGCCTCACTGTGCACCTGCCTGAGTTCAGGTGGGCTCAGATGATGCCATGCTGCAGCGCCATGAGGATGCATGGCAGGGCTGCCAGACATCGCTGCAGTGCAGGGCACCAGCTTGTGGCTTTGGTAATCCTTGGGCTTGACCTCCAACCTCGGCAAGGCTTTGACTTGTAGAAAGGATACTGCATCTTCTTCTGTCAACTCCTCCTACTGCCGCCTTTGTTCCCCTGGTCTGTTTGCCTGTGTGTGCAGGCAGAGGGGTGGACAATGGCCTGTTGGCCTGGGGAGGCTGGGAGGGCATCTAGCCATGGTTTCTACTGTCAATACAATTTTGCACAAGAGTTCTTTGAAGTGAGGTTTTCAACACTAATATCTTAAATGCACAACTGTGAATTATAACTTTTACACTCCTGTTGGTTGAATTTCCTTTAAACGAAATGAACCTGAATCTGTTGTTGTAACTATGATTTTTTTTTTTTTTTAATTCTGTGTATTGCCAAATCTTTGTAAAGATTGAAGGAATGTTCTTGCTTTCCAATGAGAATCTTTCTCCAAATAAGACTGACTCTGGTGATGTGGAGATCATATGAAGCATGCTAGTTCTGAGAGGAGAGAGGGACTCAGGGTGGGCTTAGCAGACCAACCTTGGCCTTTCTGCAGAACCCAGGCTCAGACCCTCCAGAGTTTACAAAGTGCTTGTTTTATTCTCAGCTTGCTCACTCCCTGAAATCCCTGTGCAGCTGAAGGCCACTGCCCTGATGTTGCTCAGGACAGGATATCCCATAGAGAGGCAAGGGATGCTGGCAGTGTGTCTGGACTGGGCAGGGAGTAGAGGCCCCAGGGCAGGGGTGGCAGGACAAGGTGCTTCCCCCATACAGTTGCACCAGCACAGCAAGCTCCACAGAGCAGGTCCTTCCACCACTCTCCACTTCTGCTCTGCCTGTAGTCATATATATGCTCTTTTTGCTCATATGTACACTTCAGCTCCAAAATGAGCATGGATGAGATGATGCCAAGGTCTGTGTGGGACAGCTGGAGCTGGCTGCACAGGGCTTGCAGCTCTGGGGCCCTGTTGGAAGAGAGGTCAGCCACTCATTTACTTATTTACAACTATTCTGTTCCTCCTCTCTTATTCTGGTCTTAGTCCCCTTTTCCTCACCACAGGGTTGAGGGTTGTTTTTTTTTTTTTTTGTTTCTTTGTGGGTTTTTTTCCTCTTCTTTTCTTTAAGTGCCTTTTTGTGCAGATGGAGCTGGCAAGAGTAGGAGTCTCAGGGTATGGCCCTTTGCACTCACCTCAGACCTGGAGAAAGCTCAGGGGGAGCATGGCAAGTTGCCCCATAAACATCACCTGCTGCTGCTTCTCAGCCTTCAGGGACCTCCTTAGATGAGGACGAGATTTAGGTACCGGTGGTGTTAAGCTCTGGCTCAGGTCAGCTCAAAGAAAACCAAAGAGGTAGCTTTGTGTGAGGGGAGCACTGCTTGGGCAGCAGTGCTGCTTCATGTGATCTCTGCAGAGCTCAGCTGAGGGGCCTGGGGGTGTGGACAGCAAAGAGCAGCACTGTCTCCTCACAAGCATCCTGTGTGAGTACATGATGGAGAATACAGCCTGGTTCTCCAGGACCTTCGTTGTGCTGGAATACACTGCCCATAGCAAGCATTCTCCCACGCAGGATGTGCCATATTTTCTACGCCATCCAATACACATGTCTCTGGTTTTGAAACTAGTACCTGTGTACCAGCTGTCGAGTTACCAGTGTCTGGATTATCAGCTGAAAACGGGAGGGGGGGGGTGGGGAAGGATGGTGCAAAGTATCTCTTGTTTGTGATGCTAACTTGAGGCTTCATCCCAAAGGTATCCAACCAGCACAGAGGGGTCCCTGCGTTTGTGCTGTGCACTGCCGCATGTGAAGCTGGCACAAAGCAGAAAGGCTCAGTGTGATTTGGCTTTGGGCCTGCTGCCTGCCTTACTGCCTGGCTCTGCAGGGGTCCCTGGATACTGAGGGTTGGTTTGGCCCAAGGGTGAAATGAGAAGTTTAGTATGATGGAAAGGCAGGCATCTGTTCATGGCACGGAGGAAAAAAGCAGCCTGCATCTTGACTAGCAGGGAGGAAAGCTCTGCACCACAAGCTGGGCTGAGGAGCTGCCCTCCTCCCTAATCTGTTGTTATACTTGGTCCAACAGTTGCAGGTCTCTTGTTGGTGTGATCTCTGTGGTGATACTGACCTTGCTTCCATGCAATGGCAGAACAGGGAACTCGGAGACACCCACAACTTCCCAAAGAGCCCCCCCCCGACAATCCTACTCAGTGTCTTGTTCTTATTCTGGAATCTCCTGGCTTCATGCTGGGTTACCTTCCTCCATGGTTAGTTTCATAGCCATGTCCTTGAGGCTGTGTCCAGGTGAGGGGATGCTTTTGGTGCAGGTCTAAGGTGACACAGTTGAGTGTTTTGGTGTGGTTGTGCACATTTGTGTTCCACAGAAGCTGGATGCTCAACCTGAGGAGGCCAGAACGTTCCTTAGGAGAAAGCCCAGGTTATCCCAGCACCCTTCCTTCCCTGAGTACACAAGTGGGAAGGGACTGCCAGAAAGCTACCTTCAGGCTGTGGTACGGTACAGTTAGTGGAGGGCAGTGTTTCACAGACTGGTAGCACTGAATGTGGTCACAGTGACATCTTGTCCTACTTATCCCGAGGTCAGGCTGTATAGCAGTTCTGCCCCTCAGAAATACGGTACTCAAAGCTGCTTCTCTTCTGATTCCAGCTTGAGAAACAACCTTCTGCTCTCTCCTGAGGTTTCTCCTTTGGGCCCTGCTTTCCTCTGAGCCAGGCCTGGGACTGGGACCCTGCAGAGGACAGTGTCTTAACTGCTCTCATCCCTCCAGCAGAGATTTCTGGCCAACAAAGTGCTTGATGTTTAATCCTTGCCCGAGCAGGAGAGGTTTGGCTGTTCTCAACAGAAGCTGCCTGTCACACAGCTGGGCTTGAGGTTTGTCAGCTGTCAAGAGCAAAACAAGCACCTGAAGCAGGCAAAGGCTGCAGGTGGCTCCAATGTTCTAGAGGTGGATTTGGTGTCTGTTTTCTTCCAGAAAGCAATGTGGCAGCTGGTTGGTAGCAGGATTTGTTGGGGAGGGGGCACCTGTCCTAGTGCTTAGTACTTGGTGAAGCAGTCTGGCATCCCATTTGAGCTGCTTAGAGACTGCAAAGCTATATAAAAGGAGGTGTGATGCTATCCTCAAGGAATTACTTCCAGATTCAAGTAAGAAACTTGTAGGTGCCAGATGAGTAGCCTGAATCCTAGACCTTAGTTGGAAGTGCCAGTATTGAATGCATGCCTGGGATTTGCCCAGGTATCTGTGGGAGGGTGGAGGGGGCTCCTGGTGAGCTCCTGGGCTCACACAAGTGATAGGCTGCCTGAGCCTAGATCAGCTCTAGCATCATGCCTCCTTTAAAGTCTCGGGTCCCAGAAGACTGGGCTGGGCTGGTTGGCCAGCAGGTTTTAGCCAAGTTATGTGCCCTGTCCTTCTGCATTCAGCAATGTGGCTTTCTGTGGCTGCTGCTCTCACATCAGCCATGGCTGCTGCTCTGCTCTTCTTGCCGTGGTTTGGTTGAGTGTTCAGGAAGACGAGAGAGGGAGGTGCAGCAGTCAGGAGCAGACGGTACTGCAGCTGTCCTGTCTTCATTCCACACACTAGGGTAGGCAGTACTGCTGAAGGGACTCTGCCTTGTTTGCAGACCACATAGAATTTAGGAAGTGGAAAGCTACCAAGACACCAGCACCAGTGCTCCTGTCCCGTTTGATCCGTGGTCTCCTGAGCACAAGGGTGGTTATGAGCAGTTCAGAGCTGGACCCTGCTGAGGGACCTCAGAGCTTTTGGTGTGTACTTTCTGCAGGACACACATCTGCAGAGCCAACCTCAGCACCTGAATCGTGGGGCCTGGGTGCCAAACACATCGAATCTGAAAAAAAAAACCCAAATACTTGAGAAGTGTTCCCGGAAGCCACAAGCAGCTGGTGCTCAGCCAGCTGGAGATCTCGCACCAAACCTTTCTCCTGTGGTCATGTCCTTCCTGGCTGCCCTGAGCCCCGCTGCTGGCTCAGGCTCAGTCCTCCCCTGCTCCGACACCTGACAGCTCTCCCTCCGTGGTGTATTCTGGTGGCTATCCGAAGGCACTCGGCCGCTGCAGCCGGCTCTTGCTCACCACCATACGCGGTCTTTGCAAGCTGTATCATACTGTACATGCCTTGGGGTTTCTGGAGCTGTAGTGTTCTGCCTGCAGTATTTCCACCTGTGTACATAAAGCTGAAATAAGCACAAGCGAGCTCCTGAATGAAGTGTCTACGTTTCACACGTTGATTGTCAGATGAATGGATTTTATAATTATGCCGATTTTGTTGTAGATTTCCAATCTCTCCTATTTATTTTGTACCAGATTTGTTTGTATATTTTGTGATTTTTTGTTTAAAAGCGTTTGTTTATTTCTATTCTTTTTAGATAAATGATGATGATTCCCCCCCCCCGTTGAACATTCCAGTTTATGGGGTTGTTTTTTTTTCTTTCCCCCCCTCCCATCCTTCACCCTCCCTCTTCATTTCCAAGGGATGGAATTTTTTTTGGCATGTGGGTGGTGGGACTGATGTCAGTGATGCCACACCCAGGTCTTCGCTATTGGCCACATCAGCAATCTGTAATCTCTACTTCAGCTGTCAAGAGCCATGGAGGGGCCTGGTCTTGTTCCCCTTGGAGCCAAGTCTTGCTCTTTGCTTTGGTGGTCCTGTAAGTCCTTGAGCCGGGGAGGGCTGTGCCTATGATTTTGCTGACCAAGAGCTGAGAAGGTGGTGGCAACGGCAAGCAGCTGACTTTCTGAAGTTCCCTCAGGGGTGAGGGACTTTTTTTTCTTCCACTAATAAAAACCTTTTATTTACAACCTGTTCTTTATATATCATGTTTGTCTGTCCAGAAGTGCAGATGCCATCTCCCTGTCCATCTATAGCCCACAGGTGGTGTGTGACTGGGAGTCACCGGTCAGGCTGGGGCCAACAGCAGCCCTGTTAGATGGGCATCACTTGGTGGAGTGAGTTTGCCCATCCACCTGTATTAGGTGCTGCTGTCTGGTCTCCTGATGTTCTGGCAGCAGAGTTGTGGAGAGCCAGCGGTGACAGAGACGACTTTCTGAGCAGGAGAGTGAGCTTGTGCTTAGTCCTCTGCCCAGCATCACACTGCCCAAACCTTTCCTGTGCCAGCTATGGCTGGGCTGCCTTCCTTTCTCAGTGCTTGAGCTGCTGAACCCTGGAGCTGGGCAGTGTCTGCTCAAGCTTTGTCTAGGGTTTTGCCTACACCTAATGCAGCCTCTGTCCCTGTTCCTCTGCTGCAGAGTGGTCCCCATCCACCCATGAAATGTTGCTCCCCAACATTGTATCAGGGCAATGAGAAATGGGGCAAGTCCTGTGAGGACTCAACACGTCTCTGCTTGTGCCTGTCCGGGCAGTGGTGGAGGATGGTAGGATACAGCAAACAGTATCTAAGTAAAATTAATATGAGGGCAGACTTTGGGGCTGATTTTCTGGTAGCAAAGAGCAGTGGAAAAGAGGAGCAGGGCAAGCAAGCCCAGAGCTCCTGGATGGCTGGGTGCAAGATTTGTCCCTGCAGGAAGATGGAATGGATGTTGCCTGCCTGGGTGCAGGCTACACTTTGGAAGCACTGTCTGAAGTAGCTGCACCCAGGACTCTGTGTGCCCCAGGCTCCAGCAGCACCTAGGCTGTGCCCTGCACTCTCTGGCAGTAAAAGCCAGCTCTTACACACCATGTGAGTTGTGCTCAAAGTCACCTTTTGTAGCTACAGGTGGTTAAGTCCTGATCATTTGCCCTACCATGCTGCTGCTGTGCCAGTGCCTGGTCAGCCCTGTGCTCCAAAGCCCAGCGTGCCCCAGGGCCATTCTGCTGGAGCTGAGCACCCTTTTTTTGCAGGGCCAGGGTGAGCTGGTACCACTGCACCTACAAGATTGCCTTGTCAATGTGCATTGCAGGTAGCTAAGGCTTCTGGTGCCTGTGTTGCAGTAGCTGCTGCTCAGAAACTGGCACGTGACTTTGCATTCTCCATCATGGTTAGGCACTGGGTTTGTGCTTCAGCTGCAGTGGGCTTGCTCACTGCTGTGAGAGGAAATGGCACAAAGGAAGATTGTCTCTAGCTGGGGTTATCTACTAGCTGGGATTCTCTCTCTCTAGTTACTTTGACCTGTTCAGAAGTACTTGCTGGCAGCACTCAACACAAAATGCCTGCAGGCCTGTGGTGAGGGCAGAGTGAGCCTCAGGTTCCAGTTCCTGGTAGAATCTGGTCAGTGCAGCTGCTGCAGACTCCTCTCAGTGGGGCATTGAGGGCAGGCGTGTGGTGTTGGGAGAAAGCAGGAGCCATCAGAAATCCATCCAGCAAAAGTTCAGGCACAGGGGCCAGGCCTGTTTGTGGTGCTTGTCTTGCTCCCACCAGGCTTTTGCCACAAGTGAGGTCATTGCTGGTGGGCAACAGTGTGCTTATCCTTTTGGTGCAGGGAAGATCACACTGCCAGGAAAGCAGCAGGAGCCTTGCAGGAGCTGTGGCTCATGCTGGCTTCTGGGTGCTGTGCAGAGCTGGTTGAAGACACAGGTACTTGCCAGGCCACCAGCGGCATAGAGGCAGCACCTGGTGCAGGCCAGAGGTACAAAGAGATGCCTGCCAGAAGTATGGGCTAGAAAATGTCCGTGACCGTGGCCTTTGTGCCAGCCTGGGGAAGAGGATGCACTCAAGCTCTTACTGCGGCACCGTCATGGAGCCAGTGCAGGGTGGGCAGAATGGCACAAGGGCAGGCAGCGAGCAGTGCCTGTGTGTCTGTCAGGCTCTGCCCGCCACTTTCCCACCATCAAGTGAGGGTCAAATACTTTCCATTGCTCCATCCTTGAAGAGTCTTCTCCCCATTGCAGTCAGAAATAGTCCTGGGCTGGGAGTGAGCTATTTGTGGTGATCGGTTGGGCAGAAGGAATGCTCCGAGCTCCCCACATCTCCCTTCCCGCAGCCACATGCCCTCCCCAGCTGCTGAGCTAAAGCTTAAAAAATTCACGTGGCTATACTTGGAGAAATGAGGTTTAAACATAGCAAAGCCCAACATGGCCTTCAGTGAAAGAGCCCAGGAACAGTTCCCTCAGCTCCCTTCTGCAGTCAGCCTTGCTGTATGTACACAATAGCTGCTTTTCACACACCCCTCCCCGCCCCAGAATCAAGGCAGCAAGGACCCAGATACTGACTTTGGGGCTTTTAGCAATTCCTCGAGTGTCAGCTGTTGATTGTTGGCCACCATTTCTGTGGTGGGGGGCTCATCTGGTTTACAGGGGAGGGCTGAGCACAGCAATGTGCTGTCCTCATCTGGGCTGGGCACAGGGTGCATGCAGCCTTTGGCTAGGTGAGCTGGTGTCATCACTGTGCCAGCTCTGGCCTTGCCCAGGTATGTACTTTGTTTGAGCAGGTTTGCCGCCCCCGGTGAGCATGGTGTTGCCACTGCCACCATGGGCCATGAAGGGTGGAGGAAGAGGCTGTGGTAATACCTGTGGGAAACAACCCTGGAAAGACAAAATGTTGAAGGTAGTGGCAAGATTGTGGCATTGCCCTTGCTGCTGTGGAAAACCCTCCTCCTCAGTCTTTGAGTCTAGGCCAAAGTCTTTCTCTGCTTCCTTCCTGCCTCCCAGCTTCAATGGGGATAACAAAAGCCTTGTGCCCCTCTCCCCCATCTTCGCTTTCTGCCCACCTGATCCCAAAGAACCAGACAAGCCCACAAAGTCAGATCCACAGCACCTGCTTGGCAATGCTTCACACAACCAATTCCCAGAGATGCTTTCCCCCTTCTTCAGCCACCTGTCCCACTGGGACACCCCCAAGACCACTCCTGGCTTTCCCTGCACCTCAGCACAGCCCTCATCATCCCAGTGACATGGCACAAAGCACAAAGGCATTTCTTAGAAACATCATCATTTATTGACTTGAACAACTGCCACTACAGCAGCAGTGGTTCCTGCTCAGATGTTGGTGGTGTGGTTTTGTTTTTATTTTCTCCTAAGGTACTTAAATGGGAAGGAAAAAAAAAAAAAAAGAAGATGATTAAATGAGTTTATGGTACTGAAACAACAGGTGAATTCATTACAAGAGGGCCCTTGTTGTAATCCCTTCCCAGCGAACAGCACAGGCTGGAGTAAGGGAGGCTGCACCCATGACAGATAGGAAAACCACAGGGCCCTGCTGCCCAGCCGTGTGCCAGTCCCACACCTTTCCCAGCCTGGCTTTCAGGCACAAGGACCGCTTGACCATCCCTGTGGGGCACCCCTGGCTCCTGCACGGCAGCCTATAGCATCACCTTCCTTGGCTGGGGAAGCATCTTTGCCCATCTCAACTTGCAGCAAGACTCTGCTGCTCCATGCCAGGCCAAAGACAAGGGCAGCTGCCAGCCGGACTGGAATCTGCCAGCTGCCACCACGGGGCCGCCTCTGTGGCATATGCTGTTTCCTAGGTTAGGGCAGACACGTGTGGTCCACAGCAGCCTGCAATAACAGGCCCTTTCACTCCAGATGGTGGCTGGGATGCTTCAACTTCTTAAAGCTGAGCGGACAAAAAGGTCAACAACAGGCAGCAGGAAAACAAACCAACTAACGTAATGCTAAAGCAGTAGCTTTGAATTCCTGGGTTAATATTTACTGCTGAAACTACAGAAGTTGAGAACACAGTGTGCGGCTCGGCTGTCTGAGAACTGCGTTGGAAATCATGCACCACATGCTGATGATGAAAGAGCTCTGAAACACTGCGAGAGGAAACAAGAATCTACAAGCCGAAACGTGTACAGTTGCAGCTATGCAAGAGCTGCAATCCCACCACCACCTGTGATGGCTGGAGGAATCAAACCACTCACGCTGAGAAGCTCACACCAAGCAGAGGGTAACTGAGTGCTGGAAGTCACAGCAAAACCCAGGCTAACATGGGGAGGGGAAGAGTTTGTAACCCAGAAAGCAGAGGGTTCAGGGCAGCAACCCAAAGGGCAGGCTTTGGATGGTTTTGTCTCCTGCAGGCTTAGCACATCCCTTCCTCCTCCACAGAGAATGTAACAAATGGCAAAAACCGTTCACAGGACACCATACAAATGAAAATCAAATGACAGACATGGGAAAGGGAGAAGCGTGCAGCATCCCTAAGCGTGACGGGAGCGGCGTGGCAGCACAGGCGGGCAGCCCGGTCTGAATGCGCCACCCAGGCACGAGCCATCAGCTTTCCGAACCGTCTGCACAACTGAAAACAAGGGACTCCTCCTAATTAGTGTTAATTTGTTAAGAGTTTCCAGACACTTCCAAAATGTGCCTTTGCAAGAATCACACCCCCCCAATCCATCACCCCAAGGGCCCTAAGAAAGGAATCCGCTCCTGATCACTGCTAGAGTCATGGTTTGTCTTCAGAAACACTCTTCTTTTTCCTTCTTACTCCTCTTCCTCTTCCTCCTCTTCTTCTTCCTCTTCCTCTTCTTCATCATCATCTTCATCGTGGCAATGTGTGATTTCCTGAGGTGCCTGGGGGAAGAGGTTGGGCGGTTTGATCTCACTGATGGAGCGGGTCAGTTGATGCCGCTTGTAGTCAGAATCTTTAAAATCCACTGAGGTGCGGTTGCGTGTGGCCATTGGTGACTCCTTCTCGTTGATGTCAACGTGTGTGTGCTCTACCGTGGACTCGTGTGGCATCTGAGAACGGGTAAGAGAGAGAGAGAAGATGGTGAGGGGTGTTGCAGTCCCAGGGCATCTCCCTGAGACAGCTGGGCAGCAAACCACAGAATGGCCTGCAGTGCATCAAATACCCCCCAACCCTCCAAGGTACCACTGCTGGTGCTTGCAGCTCGTGGAAGCGTTAACAAGCACAAGAGCAGGCACCTTTGGGACTCCTGCCCACTTCCCTGGGGTCTGCAACTCACCAGGACGTGGGCGGCTCTGAAGAGGTAGCTGAAGGGGTAGTACAGGAGGTTGATGAAGGAGGCTGCATAGAGATCGGCGTAGCGCATCACCTGGCTGGCAAAAAGGGTCTGCCGAGAGCCGCTGCGGAAGAGGCTCCCCATCATCCCATAGCACATGTCCATGTCGTGGGTCACTTTCTGCAAAGAAAAGGGCAGGTTAGATCCTGGGCCAGGCAGGTAGTAGCATGGAGCCACACCACCACCGAGCACCACAGAGCACACTGAGCTGGGGGCTACATGAGAAATGCAAGGCTTTCTGTGCTCGTACCTCATGGCATCAGAGCACAGCCACGTCTGAGCTAACCCAGGGGAAGGCAGTACTGGGCTCAGGGCCAGTGCCTGCCCCAGGATAGCAGCATAGGAATGGCTGAACCAGAAGCTACAGCTCCCCCAGGTTCTCATGTGCCAGTGCCCAATTCTGCAGCAGTGAGCACTGTCAGTCAGCGCTTTATGTGAATGAGGGAGACTCTGTTCCAGACCAGGCTGCCTTGCAGGAGTGCCAGTGACACTGGGGAGCTGAGAAGCTCTTCTGCTTGCATCCACAAAGACAGAACAGCTCTGTCCAGCCTGCCCTGCCTGTGCGAAGTGTTTCAGGGCTGAGCAGTGGGGTGGAGTTGCCAAGCCCTTTAGGATCTGAAAGGGCAAAAAGAGATTTTTGTGACTGGTACCTTAATGCGTCTCTGGATGGAGCTGATGTCAGGGCGTTCATTGCTGCTGCTGTCCAGGTGCCTAGTTACAGGCGAGAAGGTGAAAAGCCTTTCAGAATGGGGCTCAGGGGAGGGAGGCTGGTCTGGAGGGGAAGGGTGGTCATGGAATCACAGAATGTCAGGGGCTGGAAGGGACCTTGAGAGATCATCCAGTCCAGCTCCCCTGCCAGTGCATGATCACCTATACCAGATCACACAGGAACACATTCAGGTGGGTTTTGAATGTCCCCAGAGAGGGAGACTCCACAACCCCCCTGGGCAACCTGTTCAAGTGTTCTGTCACCCTCACAGGAAAAAAAATACCTCCTCGTGTTTACATGAAACTTCCTCTGCCTCAACTTCCACCCACTGCCTCTTGTCCTGTCATTGAGCATCACTGAGCACAGCCTGGCTCCATCCTCCTGGCACTCACCCATTACATATTTATAAACGTGGATGAGGTCACCTCTCAGTCTCCTCTTCTCCACGCTTAAGAATCCCAGTCCCTCAGTCTCTCCTCACAAGAGAGATGTTCTTCATGGGCAAAGCCCAGGCCTAGAGTCAAAGCTCTGGCAGAAGTGCTGCTAACCCTGCCTCAACATTTCATCAGAACCACTCATCAGCTGTTGCTGGGCTGGGACAGGCAACAGGAAAATTGTCACCATTTGAACACTCACTTGTATAGCTCAGCCAGGAAAATGTCCAGACTCTGCAGCTCTTCAAAAAGGGCTGGAAAATCCAGAAAAGAAGGGGGGGGGGAAATGTAAGTTTAAGCTGTTAAAATTAAAAGGGCTGAAAGCAAATGCAGCATCCTGCCCACTTCCCTTGCATGGCAGTGGGAGCACAGCATCAAGGAACACAACTGTCACAGCCACTGTGCAGGTAGAAGTTTCAACCGTGCTCTCTGCCACTGGCAGAGCTTTGGGCTTGGTTTCTGGCTGCACCTTTTGTTTCTGAGGCTGAACATTTGCAGCCCTCACCAAAACCTTCCATCCAGTCGCAGGACAATCTGCATAACCCCCAGACTTATTTACACACCAAAGGGTAAACCTGGGAGAAAAATAGCGCTGAAGGATGGGAAACACAGGGCACTTTGGCAGCAAAGCAGCAGAGGGAGCAGGAAGGAGAAGGATGAAGCAGCTGGTGAGCAGGGACTTCCTGCAGATGGGAGAGCAGTCATGGCTCAGGCATTACAGAGAGAATAAACCAGAGAAGCCATGGCTCCACACAGGCAGAGAAAGGGGAGTTTTTGGGGCAGTGTGTTATGGATGAGGAACAACTCAACCCCACCCAGCTATAGCTTCTATCCCACTTATATCAGTGCTTGGCTGATCATGCACAAGTGTCCCCAACCCTTGCCAGCAACACCCAGACCCAGGGAAAAAGAGCTGAAAGGAGAAGCAGCAAGCCAGGGTAATCTCTCCCCTGCACCCCTGTGCCCTGGAGATCTCAGAGGTGCAGCACCAGGCAAGCAAGAAACAAGCCCAGCCTGAGGTTTGCCAGGCTGCTGACCGCTTTTGTCTGTCCAGACATGCAGCTCCTGTGCCAGCTCAGGGATCACCAGAAAGGTCCTCCAGCCCTGGCGCTTCTTGGATTTCAGGATGTCTCCAAAGATATGGTCTCCAATGTACAAGATATCCTTCCCTTTAGCCCCCAGCAGGTCACAGACTGTGTCTGAAGAGCCTGAGAGAAGAACAGTATGCCTCAGAACAGGGAGCCAAAAGAAAACATTGCTGACTTCATAGTGACAGGGAAAATGCACCTCCCAGAAACATCCACAGCTGAATGTAGCACCCTTCCTTGGCCACGGCAGCATGGGGCTCTGCCTACTCACTTGGCAGTTTACTCAGGGGCAACTTTGCCCAAGCACACCCCCCACATGAATGGCAGCAGCAAAGAGGCCATGCTGCCTCCCACCACATATGAGCCCTGGGCATCACTAACTGCCCTGTATATCCAGCTGCTGTCTCAGGGGACTCTCCAAGGGTGGTCACACTGATAAGCAGCACCATGAATATAGCTGAGAATGTTCCACAGGATCTGCTGCAGCTCCCTCTCTACCATAAGCCCTTCATTAACATTTCCCAGACCCTCCCTGGCAAGGAAGAAAAGGACATTTGAGGAGGAATGGTTCCATTTCTTCCCTGTCTTGGGCAGCAATGACGATGAAGAACTGGTGCAGTATGTGCTTGGGGAAACACAACCTTGCCCAGAACCTGACAAGAATCTTCTCACAGCTGGGAGTGGCTTAAGGCCACAAGGGCACATCAGAGCCACTCCACAGGACAAGAAGGGTTCTTGCCTTACCTCCTGAGTACACGATGCCATGCTGCAGTGGGCCAGTGTAGGTACCAATCTTCAGCTTCCCAGTCACCTGAGGAAGGAGACACTGTGTTAGTACACAACAGCTGATGCTATGGATCTTTTCTGTCCTGCTGATACTTCAGTCTTTGCCTCTCGTTTCCAGGCAGCCTGGGGGTGGCTTTCCACATTCTTTTCCTATTGCCATCGGTACATTAGGGAAGCCAGTAAAGCCTCAAGGTCTGCTGTCCCCCAGGTGATGAGGGTGCTTAGGAATCACTAGGAGGAGAAGCAAGCCCATTGCCTCTAGGGCAGCTCCTATCTAAAGGTAGTGCTGCCTTTTGCCGGTAAGGCAGGTCACAGAGGAGGTGCAGAGGCCCTTCCAGCCACAGAGGAGCCCTCTGTGTGCCACTCACCGTGTCCACCTGCCGCAGCACAGTGCCTTCCCCGAAGAAGAGAGGCTTTCGTGCATCCACCAGGATCAGGTCGAAGTAGGACTGCCATGGCCGATGGGCACTCCCAGGCTGCAAAGGCAAAAACAAACTCCAGGTGAACAGACAGAGGGAGTTTAGCTGGAGCATTGCTGTCCATAGCCACAACTTTGGGACACTGCTGGTCCATCAACATCCCCTAGCTCATGCCTCTTGTGGTAGGAGGGTGGGTTCCAGTGCCATCTCCTAAAGCACTCCCACTGGGAGCTCAAGAGAGCAGTACAAATTCAGCTCACGGGCCTCTCTACAAAGGCTGTGGGACTGAGTTTTGACCTCGCGAGAACTACGAAAAGCAGGATGAAAACTTGTGGAGTTACCATCATCAAGGCAAAATCACTCACAAACGTTTCTGCTATTTTGTTAAAAATCTTTCCTTTCTATCAAGGATTTTTTTTTTTTTTAAGAACATCTTGAAAACGCTGTGCAAGATTTCTCAGAAAGTTGGCTGCGAAACGTCACAGTTAAAATGTATTGCCGCTAAAATAATGTTATCATTAGCACAGATTATTGTTTGAGGCCAGATGATGCCTCTTTTCTCTTTGTTATATTGCATTTGCTTTGATCCCATTCAAACAGGACGCAAGACAGCAAGTGTATTTTAACCAGATTAAAGCAACTAATCCCACGCAGCCGATGAGACAGGATTAAAATGCTTTCCAGCTACACAGATAATTAGGCACATCAGTTTCTGTTGGAACCGCAGAGTGCAGACCACATACCTTTGGTCCATGTGGAAAGTCAAACAAGTAAGTCATAATTTTCTGAAAGACAGAAAGAAAGCATTGAAACATGTTTTGTAAGCATGCATTTTTTTTTTAGTTTGTAAGCACACACTTCTCTGCTACAGAACCTTGTTTTCAGTGTTTACATGGATGTAAGCGCGAGGTTTGGAGTCAAAAAAGTGACAGGAATTAAACCAGAATTTTTATAATTGAAGACCAGATTTGCCTCAGAAACCTGCACACTGCTTTAGGTGTATCTTACAGTGCTTTAACATAGCATATAAATCTCCGGGCTAGCACTGTTGCAACATCCTGACATTTACCCAGAGTTGAGGCAATGATGTTTATTCCTACAGCACAGCAAACAGCCTCCTCTGGCTCTTAGACTTCTCCAGAGCCTGTCTGTGCTGAGACTATCTCACTTGAAAAGGAAGTTTTGCATTTTAAATCACACTGGAATATAAAATGAGTATCACTTTCTCTTTTGGCCTTTTAGTTGCTGGAGACCTGAGTGAAGCACAATGTGAGTGACTCAAGCCAGGCCCATGCTAGGCAAATCACAGAATTTTAGAGGTTGGAAGAGACCTCCAGAGATCATTGAGTCCAACCTCCCTGCCCAAGCAGGATCCCCTAGGGTAGTTCACACAGGAATGCATCCAGGCAGGTTTTGAAAATCTCCAGAGAAGGAGACTCCACAACCTCTCTGGGCAGCCTATTCCACTACTCTGTCACACTCACAGTAAAGGAGTTTCACCTCATGTTGAGGTGAAACCTATCTTCCAGTTTGTAGCTGTTGTTCTTCATCTGATTGTTGCTGACCACCAAAACCAGATTGGCCCCATCCACTTGACACCCACCCCTCAGATATTTGGACACATAGATCAGATCTCCTCTCAGTCTTCCCTTCTCCAGACTAAGCAGCCCCAGGTCTCTCAGTCTCTCTCCATAGGGGAGATGCTCAAGTCCCTCAGTCATCCTCATAGCTCTCCACTGGACTCTCTCCAGCAAGTCCCTATGTCTCTTGAACTGGGGAGCCCAAAACTGGACACAGTATTCCAGGTGTGGTCTCACCAGGGCAGAGTAGAGGGTAAGAAGAACCTCCCTAGACCTGCTGGACACACTTTTCCTCATGCACTCCAGGATGCCATTGGCTCTCTTGTCCACAAGGGCACATTGCTGGCCCGTGCAGAACTTGCTCTCCACCAGGACCCTAAGGTCTTTCTCCATATAATAGAAACCAGGACCAGAAAAGACGGCTCAAGACCTAATGTGCACATGCCACTAAAACATCCTACACCCAGCTCAGAAAACATCCAATTCTCCAGCAGCAGATGTCCTACAAATGAACAGCTTTTGCTGATTCCATTACAGACCAACAGGGCAATTCAAGCAGCACTTACATCTGTGTATTTATAGTCGCTGTTGGTGACAAGGAAGACCTTCCCAACTTCATTCATGCGGCTGAGCAGCAGTGGCAGCTTCCCCTGAAAGCCAAGGGACACACATGTCACACACAGAAGTGGCAGAGCTTCATCATCAGCCAAACACTCTCAGCTATGATCCCACCAGACCAAACCGGGCAAATCAAACCCGCAAGCAAGCACACTCAGGTGTTTTGTTACTGGTCACAGCCAGGAAAGCTGCTGGTCCATCCACACACACAGCACAGCCCAGGGGAGGAAGGCAAGGGGGAAGGGCTCAGCAGGACTGGGATACCTTTGCCAACCACAGTGCCAGGCACCCTGTGCTGCTCTCACTGATCTGCTCCATGCCAGGCACACTGGAGCAGCTCCTCCAGCTCCAAATCTGCTCCCGAAATAGGCCCAGAGGCAGGTGAAATCTGAGCTCACATGAGCTGCAAGTTGGAGCGCATTATCATTCCAACCTCAAATTAGGGAGAATTTATTCCTGGGGTTATTTTTATTGAATCATAAATCTCAGTCCATTGCCAGAGTAGATGATTACCTCACAGAACTGTTGCCTAAGTATTTTGCATGCATGTAACTAGAAACAAGGTTAACTACTTCAAAGCCATACTCTGCCACAAAGCTCACTTAAACTAAAGAAGTGGTCCTGGACCCTGTAAGTGGTCCAGAGGGGCCTTACACATTGCAGGGAGGGCAAAAGTAAGGGAGTAACTGGAGCTTGCTCAATTACATGTGCTGAACACACATTTTGGTGCTATCAGGAGACTTGCATATGGGTGAGTCTTTCAGGATCTTTCCCTTGGTCCCTCCCGGCTAAATTCATGTGACGTTTTTGTTGGACAGCTAAGGAATAGTTCTGTCTAAAAAGATGCTTTTTCAGCACCAAAAGAAACACCACAAGTCTTGTGGGTGTATTCACCCATATCCCATGGCAGCATTTCCTCTGTCTTTTATATTTTATGTGTGTGAGTATGAAATCACGTGGCTCACTGGCTCAGAATAAAGGCTGCCTCTGAACTCTCTCTTTTGTCTTTGGTTATTATAACAACAATCACAGCGTTGCCTGTTCCGTGACTTAGCCAAGCCCATCCAGCACCTTTACTTTTTTTAATCTGCTTACTCAGGACAGAACATTAAGTAGCACAAGTGAAGTAGCTTCACACTTACATCTTTCACCACGTATTTCTCCAGATTCTCAAGGGTCTTTTCCTTGAGCGATCCCTGAAATAGAAACAACAGGACCCAGTGAGGCAAGGGGAAACTTATGATGTAAGAGACATCAAAGTAATGCCAACTTTCACACTTTAAAATGCTGTGAAAGTACAAACCAGGGCGAATCTGAACCAGTGACTCTAGAGATGAGAGGCTTTGAGTAGCAGGGACCATCACAAACTCTGTGATCCATCGATTCCCTCACCATGGTAAATAATCCACTTCAACAGCATTTTAACCCTTTCAGAAGGGAATACAATAGAAACAAACAAAAAAATAGATTTGCCATACCAAACAAAGACAGTCAATGACCTGTCTCCAACACTGACCATAATGCTTTACTCAAAGGCCAACTCCAACATGTATCACACAACACTGCATAAGGAAAGAAAATAGATTCCTGGCTACTGCACGGCTAAAAGGACCACCACAAATACAACCATGAGCAGATTTCTCATCTGGGCTCTCCATCCCACCCCAACAGACCTCTTGGATGAGAAAAACCAAAGAAATCAGGTGTTTAACCAGATGTTAATGCTCATAAGATTACATTCTAAATTTGCATGAGTGTGTGAACAAGTGAACTGCCTCTCCTCTCTAAATAGAGAAGAGTTGATGTGTATCCCTGGTTAATGCAGGTACTTTTCAGACAACATAACATAGTACCAAGGCAAAACATTCACAGTAAAATGCTGGTTTAAAAGTTAGGACAATGCATAAGTTATGTACTGTAAGTGCAAATATCCTCATGGCATCACATCCTAACCTCGCCCCCTGAATTATAGTACAGAATTGGAATCTAGGCATGTTAGAAAGGAACAGCAAGCCAAGGCAGATATGTTCCAGTACTAGGAGGGCAGTCAAGATCTTGACTTACAACTGCAATTTATTATTTGCTCACTAGGAGGCAAAGGGCTCTCACCCAAAAGTGGAATACACATCTTAACTCATGAGTTACAAACTAGTCTCTCCAGCTCAGCTACAACTACAGACACCTCTAGGAGTTCTTGCAATCACCTTATAATGAACCCAATCAACAGCATCTCTGACATCCTGGAACATGCTCCTGAAGGACATGAAGAGGTCTCCATCTTTAAACCCCGTTTCACAGCTGTGAAGTAAAAGAGAGGGTGTCATGGAAATCAATTAAATGTAATACTGCCGAATACTGTGCTGAACAGTTAGGCTTAAGGTGAGAAACTTCCTCTACAAGATACTGTGGAGGTATCTTTGAGACACCCATGAGAGTCTGCATCAGAAGAAATCAGTGTGCAGGCACAACTGCAGCAGGTAACAAACATGTCAAGGACAGTGACAGTTCCAAATGTTGTTTGTGGCTTATGGTTTCGTCTTACCATAATGGTTTCTTATATACTACTTGACTGCAGCTCAGACGTTTGAAGAAAGCTGCAGTCAGACTTTAACAGGATCTGTGTGTTACTCAAGAGTTTAAAATTTTAGGTTGTGGTTTCCTAACAGCAGGCCTGTACCTGCATAAGCAGTACTACAGCTTTCCCTCACTGCAGTTTTTATTTCTCCCCCACAGTATCAAAAGAAGCAAAAAACTCTGAGACTCTGCAGTTGGCAACATTTTACAAAAGATGAATGCTACTGAGAAAGCAAGCAGAATATTACTCTTTCTCCCTCTTTACAAGACTAATGAGAGGGTGTCATGGAAATCAACTAAATGCAATACTGCTGAGAGGAGGACCATGTTCTGTGTTGAACCGTTAGGCTTAAGATGAGAAAATTTCTCTACAAGATACTGTGGAGGTATCTTTGAGACACTCATGAGAGCCTGCATCAGAAGAAATCAGGGAGAATTAAACAGAGATGTATTTATTATGACAGCAATCACCACACCTGTCCTGAGAAAGGATACTTCACCAGATGGATTGTCAGCACAAACAGTTCCTCTGCTCGCAGGCAGGATCCCATTAAACCTTTGCCTTCAGCTCACAATATGCAAAGATGACCCAACCACACAAGTCAGCAGCACAGCAGCAATCACATTTGCCAGTTTAAACTACAGCTTAATTTTATCCTTACACCTATTTGAAAGCATAAACAGCCTTTTAAACCACACTGTGCCTGAGCATTTCACCTGTAAGTGAACCAATTCCTCAATTATGACATGAGGGACTTACGGTAACTGGCTGAGGAAATTCAGCCTCTTTCAGATTTACCAATTCAAATGTGGGTGTAAGGCACATGTTGTTCAAAACAAGCTGGTGCCTGTAATCACCCTCTAATAAGTGTGTGGTCTTAGAAGCTGGCCCCAATACCAGTGTCAGTCAGGATGGTGACACTCCTCTCTGAAGAAAACCCTCATAACTAATCTCTGTTGTACACACAGATCATCTTGGCACCACTAAACTCTCTTAACATCTGAAGAGTAAGAGATCCTGAATTTGCTTTCAACAAAACCACTTGAAGGACCTCCACTAACATAAAGAGCAGGTCCATCCCTGCTGTATTGCTCTACATAACAACAATCCTGTTGCAGCATCAGCACCTTGAAGCAGAGAAAAGACACACCTGGTGTACCGGTCACAGTTAGTAAAGAAATCCACCAGGCAAGCCAACAGGTAGGTCTCTGCAAAGAAAGAAAGCAAGATTTTAAACAAGGGTAGTGTAATACGGCCAGTTAACTTCAGGCCTTGTGCCCACAATAAGGAACCTGATGCAAAAAAACCTCAAGCAAAAAACAACAACAAAAAACACCACCCCCACCCTTCCCCCCAAAAAAAAATCACAAACAAAAGAAAACCAAAACTAAACCCCAAAACAAAACCAACAAAATAAACAGGTTAAGCAGCAAAGCCTTACTGGCTGCGAAGGCACAGGAACAGGCCTGTGTGGGCTCATGTTAGACTCACCTGGTAGATTGAACAACGTGTTCAGAATGTAAAACCTATCTGTGTCATCCCTCTGGATGAATTTGTTTGGATATTGATCTCGTGTTTCGGGCCTGAGAACAGAGAAGGTGGAAAAGAATGAAACCACAACACCAGTGAGGATCAATCATGCTGACCTGCAGAAGGCTGTTGTCCTGGGGTTCATTCACTCGAGTCTTCTGTGCTTTAACCAAGCTCCAGAGCTCTCACATGCACTAGAGGGGCAGAAGCAAAAGTGCATCCTCTGGCATTCCCTTCCCTGCGCTGGCTCCACAGAGCCCAACACAAAGCCCTTGTTGCTGAGTCAGCAAACTGAGCAGGGCCCTTTAGGGTAACAGTGGTTGGGAGTCCACAACTCGACCTTAAGCCCCATGCTGTTGGCTACGAGGACGCCTTAAATCATCTGTGCTTTCGTTGTTTGCTTATCTTAAACTTTCCCCCACTTTCCATGTATTGCTTTACACTCCCCCGAGCAGCTTTCAGCAGGGGAGTGCAGGGCTGGGCTGCAGGAGGCTTGCCGGGGTGCAGCAGGGTGGCAATGATTGAAGTCATTTAATTATTCTGATTTCCATCATTTCCGGAGCTTTTGAAGATCATCTCTGACCCAAAGAAGAACCTGAGTGCATATATAAGGGCTTTTTTCTAAATGTTTCCTTCCTGATGCATGAACTTAGAGGCCTGCAATGACAAGACTAGTCACCCTGAGCTAGCCTTCCATCCATCCACCCTTGGAGCAGGGATATGAGGGGATTTGCTAGGACAAATCAGGCATGTAGCATTGCAGTTCTCTTTTCACAGCACCTTCTCTGGGGTGAGAGAAATGCAAGCAGCTAGGGAAGGCTGCAGGAAGCAGTCTGCAATGCCTCACTTCTGACACCCTCAAACATCAGAAACAGGAAGGGGTAGAGCAAGCTTGGTTCTTCCCCAAGCCAGTTCAGGCCCTTGAACTTTCTTAGCAACAGCTGTGGAGTTAACAGTGTCATAGGACACAGATCCTCTCTACTCCCAGCAGCCCTCACACAACAGCTTTGTCTTAACTGATGTTAAACTGTGCCAGGAGAGATGAACAGCCCATGGATTATCCCATCAACCTCTCCCCACAGCATGCTTTCTCCTATTTCCAGCACACTGCAGGTGTGCCTGTGCCAGCACAGAGCTTTACTCTATAAATGCTCAGGGCTATTGCTGTATCTGGAACCCTTGGTGCATCCCCAGTTCATCCTGCAGCTGCAAGAACAGCCACACAGCATCTGCTGTTAGTGGAGACCCCACAACTCTTCATTAAAATGACAATCAGTGACACAAAAGAGCATATTAAGTAAAAAAGAACAGCCAAGAGCCAGCACTCACCCTCTGAGGAAATTAAAGCCATGAGCACACACTAGGAGGTTCCCATAGGCATCAACTTTCAATAGGTTCCCATAGTGGGTATCGAACACCAGGCCTCTGTTAAGAAAGGGATGTCAGATATTAAGAAGTGAACATATTAAGCTGTGATCATTTTAACAGCAGTTCTTTCTAAGTCAGCCCTAGAACAGTTTTCTCACTTGGCATGGGGCATCAGAACAGAGTTACTCTTTGGCAAAATGGGGCCTCTGCTGTCTCTTTTACCTGGCTGCAGGTGAGCAAGACCCTGCACTGCCAAGTGAAAGACACAGCTGACCTGATCTCCATGGACTTGAAAATGGAACCATTTAATCTGGCAGAGACTTAGCTATGCACGTACCAAGGAAGACAGGGGGCCTGTTCCACAGGGTCATGAATGTGACACTTGTATTTGCGGTTCCCTGACAGCCCTGTTTGGCTGCAAGGAAGAGTGAACTGTGGTAAAGGAATTTCTCCCCTTTTTCATTGCTCTGTCACAAAGCCAAATGGGGGACGTAACAGTTGCACAAAATGCTTTGGACACTGCCAGCAAAACTCTGCCTTGCTTATCTAGCTTGCCTCTAGAGAATGCAGCCTTCTTGCAGAGACATCCCCTCCTGCCCCCTCCCCGGGTTGAAGGCAGGTTTGTGAAGGGCTACTGTCTTGTTACGGGCATGAGCACACCCAGCATCAGTCGGTGTAAAATGTGCTCACAGGAGGGAAGGAGGGAGGCTGCCAGACTGAAAAGCGAAACAAGAAGCCAATGACCCTGTGGTGTGGTCTTCTGTAAAGAAGTTCCAAGGAGTCAAAAAAGCAAAACCCAGCAAAGACACAAGTGGAAACAACTTAAAGGCGCAAAGCTAGATCAAAAGCAATGCCCTTTTTACCTCTGCTACCAAAACCCAAAATGCCTTTAGTAACTCTGCACTATTAACTTCTGCTTTCAGCAGTTGATTCATCTAGACAACTCAAGTGGATCGGTCCCACTTTTACTGCTGTTTAATGCCATCTTAACCTTCAAGGGTGTCCTTTGCACCAGGACACTATTAGAATAAAAATTCTCTGAGACATTCTAGCAGTCTGATGGACACTAAAGGCTTCTCCTCCCCTTGACTTAACGCCCAATCCAGTTTTAATTGCTGTCTTTGCTTTGAAAGGTTATTTTTGGACACGTTTTCAGCAGGCCTCTTTTCCTGCACGCTCCCTCTTTGCTAGCACGGATTCATGTGTGCAAAGGCCCTCAAATACTGGGGCAGTCTGCTCCCTCCCCCATTATCTGCTGTCGATCACAAGTTTCAGAGGCACAACTGAAAACCTGGCCTTGTGTGTTACCTATGAACTTTACAGAACAAATATTCAAGGGTTCAAACAGGCTGGGTTGGTGTCTGTTAGTCATTTACCTGGTAGGGAATGCAGGATCATAGACAAAATTGAGCAGCTCATGAGGGTATCCAATGGAAACTAATCTTTCTACGGTCAGGTCAAATCCAAGAGATTCGTATTCAGGGGACTTATACACTGTGCCAAGATGAGATTTCAGTTAGAAAATTTGTAAACAGCTAGGGGGTTAAACAAGAAGGCAGTGAAAAGTAATACACCCATTTGCCCTCCTCCCTCCTCCACATCACATGTCCCCTTCTTCGCTTCTGCCCTTCACTGCCTTGGGTCCCCCAGCCCGGAGACACGGTGGAATTAGCTCATGCTCCAGGACTGCAGCCGAGCAAAGCCACAGTTAAGGTTTCAGCAGCAGAGTGCACCAGATGAAATATCCATCAGTCTATCACAGCTCTCTGCATCAGGAGAAACATCTTTCAAACTGCAGCTCCTCTCCCTGCAGTCCCGTCAGGCACATGGGCACGGTTCCACCTGCTCACCCCGGGGTTTGGGTTGCTGTGCTTTCACAAAACTGATGAAGAAACCAGGAAACGTTGGGAACTTAGAAAGCCTGAGATTCATTGCTACTATGCTACTGTTACTGCCCTGGATACAAGCCCAAAACTTGGTACTGTCTCCAGCTTTCATCTCAGAGGAATTTATGCTTGTTGCGGACTAAGTCGGTTTGAAGGTAGAGCTGTCAAGTTAACACACGATTTGTTTGTTAATAGCAGCATATGGCACTGTAAAATTTTAGCAGCTACTACCATTGTGCATCAACATGCCATTCTCTTAAGCAGCCTCACTGCTCTCACATGTCAGAGGAGCTGCTCATCTGCAACACACATCTGAGCTCAGTGCAAAAGAAGTGGACCTGTTCAACCAAGTCATTCCTACCACTGAGCCTGTCTTCCTCCTGCCAACAACCCTCCCATGTCTTGGAAATGTTACTGCTTAATCAGATTATTAAATTAACATTTAAAAGGTAATTGCTGTGCTTCTAGGTCAGACAGAAGTCACTGTTCCTCTGAAGGTGTCTTTACAGTTGCTGCATGTTGCTGTCTTAAGTCAGTCTGAAGATGCAACAAGGTCAAATACAACCCTTGACCACGCTAATAGTTACCATGGGTTCAATGGGCTCAACTGTCTCAAACACTTGGAGATTTCAGATTTAGCTCTGTAAAATGTGCATGTTACACAGCAAGCATGTTAAAAGACAGACAGCTTTTCCTGAGAGAGCTGTAGTATATCTGTGGGCCTCCCAATATGTATTAAATACTACCCAGTCTATACTACCCAGGTAATCACTGACATATATATACACTGTGGAATACAGAAGCTAAATCTGAGAGGGGAAAAAGGAAAAATAAAAAAGACAAGGACTAGAGAAGAAGTGAGACTGTCAAAAGACTCAGATCATAGTAACCATGACTAAGGGCTCCTGTATCTCTTATTAATCTAAAGAGAGCATCAGAACCCTGAGTGTGTTTTCCCCATTAAACCAAAACCATTAAAAATGTAATATGCAAATTTGTAAAGCTCTTAAATGGATAACTAAACCAAATAAAACAGTTACAAAATACTCAAGCATTATTTTACCAATGGCAAACATCAACAACGTGATACAACATTCAACACATGTAGTCTTTTCTGTCCTTTAGGAAAGAAAGGGTTGATTGAGCTACAGGTAGTAACAAGCAGTCAAAAACTACAGCTAATGAAGAAAGCAGTGACTGACAAGGCAATTCGGGGGAGTGAGCTAGAGTTGGAGGGAGCAAAAGAGAGTTAGGTGATGAACAACATTGTGACAGTGACACCAGAGCATCATCTGGGAGCAGGAATTCCTGATGCACTTCCCAGGGAAAATGGCAATAAATACACCTGCACATACTCTCAGGTGGTGAAAGCACTGCAAAGCTCCCTGCTAGGTGAAGCAGCCTCCAGTTCCCCACCCTGACTATGAAGCTGCAGTGCTCCTCCTCATCAGCTTCCTGGGAATTTGACCATGTTATCCATTTATCTATATAACATCACTGCTAAACAAAACATTTCTCCAAGAAAACCCTGCTCTTTTTGAACTCACCAAACACAGTGATACTGCCCAGACACAAAGAATCTCAACAAGCATCATGGAATATCCTCTGGATGAGCAGAACTGGTTCATCAACAGCTCCAGCAGAACCCTCAGGGAAGCTGTAGCACTTTCTGTTCAAAAACCTGTGCATCTTGGTGACCCCACTGGAGAATGGCCATAGTGGGTGGGACGTGCAGCCAGCTTCTCACAGAATGCCCTCACTCAGCTTCTTCCTTTCTGTACTTGCCTCTCTGTCTTACATTTAATACTACAGGCCTCCCTCCTTTTAGCTCCCTAAGGAAACAAGCTGAAGCACCAACAGGAAGAAGGCTGAGGAACAAGTATTACCATCAGCCTCCATCAGCTCCAAGTCTCTGCTGATGCAGTACTGTGACAGGATTGATCCAAATGGGTTTTTTTGGGGGGGAGCAGTTATTCCCTTAGCCTCTCAACTCCTAGATTCTGCTTCCTTTATGTCCCTTTGCATAAAACCAAACTGCTAGTTCGTTCATGACTCAGGTCCTTCCCTAATTCTCTACCACTCCACAGCATCTTGAAAATGAAAGCCTCCTTGATACATGAACTAAACAAAGACACAGGAAACAACTCCTGGAAACAGGAAAGGGACAACAAACATTGTTCTGTTACCATCACAGCCTTTGAGATACTCTTCTTTAATTAGCCACACAGCTGGGAACAGCTCAGGGAGTCCACCAGGACAGCACCCTACAGCACAGCACATGGTGCATCAACCTGTACAAGCCACAACTCACTGACACTTCTCATAAGCTGTGGGGATGTCTGTTCCAGTAACAGGAGCTTCAGGGCAAACAAACAATCCACCTCCTTCAGATCAAGCATGAACATGATAACACAGCTGCAACTACAGCAGCACACTCAGGGAAGATGCCCCCGTGATATGCACTACTAGATGTAAAAACAGACTTCAATATTGTGTTCGGGGCTGGTCGCTCTCTCTCACATCTTGTTTACTGCAGGCATCCACGGGGCAAAAAAGAGTAGACAAAGACAAATCACTTTTTTTTTCCTTTTCACCAGCTGTGCAATGAAAAAGTTTGACATTTTGCCGGAACGTTGCCCTCCTTCAGACCTGGCTGCTGGGCTCACGACCAGAGGTCATTTGTGTGCCGTGGCAATGTGATGAATTCTGCTATGTGCCATGCAATGTCTCCCGTGCTCAGCTGTGTCACCCAGAGGAGGGCCCAGTCTCTGTGACAGGTGAAGAGGCAGAGCCACAAATCCATTTTCAGAGCATCCTTGCCCAACACAAGCATTATGACAGCAAAACCAAAGCACGTGCTACAACTTTCTCCGATTGTTTAGGATATTTTTCTTTCTCTTACTATTTCATGTCCACAGCTCTGCACCATGCCAAGTCCCCCAGCTTCAGAGGACCACATTATTTTAATAGTCTGTGTTCCAACACAGGCAAATGCTTCAGTGGCCCAGGGCAATTGGCACCCAGCGCTCACAGATTATGTAGCTGGGGTGGAAAGAAAACAACCAGAGGTTTAAAAAAAACAGAAGCCAATTTCTCCTTAATACCCTTACTTGGCTTAATGTTATACTACTGAAGGGAAAAAGCAGTACCCTAAGGAGTGGTCTGTGATGAATGCAGGTGTCCCTGACACAGGGTGTGCTAGGAGGGAAGTCAATCTGGAATGAGTAAGGGTTGTGCAGTAAAGTATGCAGTTCTCATGCACTTGCGTGGTTGTTTTTACCTTTGCTGCCAAGACACATACAGTAACAATATTATGGCCTTCCTGAAAAGGAAAAAAGAAAAAGAAAAAAAAGAAAAAGAAAAAAAAAAACCACCTCTACAGAGGCTCCAGCTTATGCAAAATGCTGCTGCCAGGATTTTAACTCACATGAGGCAGATGCAGATTCAGAGTGTCACTCCAGTCTTGACGGAGTTACACTGGACTCCCCTGTTAAAGAAAAAAATCAGACTGATTTTAAAACTGCAACAGCTCTGTGCCATGTGGGACTGTATCTGCTGGAGCTCTGTCCTCTGGTAAGCTCAGAAGCCAGCCTGGCAGCTATTCCAAACACACTTAAAACTGATTTATAGAGGAGACAGAGTTGGCAATCGTGCATCCCGCAGGCAAAATTCTGTCCTCATATCCACAAAGCAGTCTTAGACCATCAGGTAAGTGACAATTACGAGGAAGAGGCCACAAGCACATTGCCCACGTGGCACAAGCCCTTTGAGTTTCTCTCAGGCGCAGAACAACTGGTTCAAGAAAGGGTCTCGTGCTCTTTTTGGGGCTTTGCCATTATTGTCCATTCCTCAGCCAGTGACAGATTACTCCTTTCAGGGTGCTCACTTTCTCTCACAGCACAGAATGCCTGCACATGTCAGCACAGCAGACTCAGAAGAGTGAGTCAGGAGCTACTCCAGGAATCTGAGAAGAGAATTTTGCCCTGTATCTGAAGGTGCTCCCAGCAAGAGCCTCACACAGCGGGTCAGGCTGATGCAGCAGGTCTAAATTCAGTTTGTATACTTGAACATGCTTATGCCTGGGCTTTCAGGTGTGAAGCACTGCGAGGCAAACCAGTACCAAACCTGAACACAGCACTGCACTGTATTGCTGTGCACTGGTTTACAAGCACACACAGTAAGAAGACAAGACTGATTCCGCAGCTTTCGGGTATGCAGAGAGTAATCGGGAATAACTTTGAGATCCAATTTGCACTAAATGAGTCGGAATGATGTTGCAAAAAGGACCCACAGAAGAATGCAGACCTCTTGGATGGCTTCTCTGACAAAAGGGGTTTAAAACCTGCTTTGTTTCAGAATTAATAGCTGGGGAAGGCTGTAGCGCATGTGACCGCTCTGTTCAAGCTGTGTGGAGAAAGCCTTCAAGGGCTGCCCATTTATTTCCTTGTTCCTTCTCCTAAACACACCAAGTTTTCAAATTCGGGCAGGGCAGCTTCTCCTTGAAGATACTACATGGTTTCTTCCAGACCTTGTCAACGCTTCTCACAAGCTTTTAGTCATGGATCACAGGAGAGGAGCGGGAGCCGAAGTCAGAATAACCACCTCTTTCTGTGCTGCTTCAGCCACCTCAGTTTCATGAGATGTATTTGCTGCCACAAACTGCACAGCTGCAAGCCTGTCCTGCCTTGTGATTTTATTTCCAACCACCACAGATCTGGTGCTGGTAAAAGCCCTGAACTGAGAACAGTGACAACATGCTGATTTCCCACACCACCAAGGCAGCTCTGAAGAAGCAGTTCCTCATTGCCATCCTGCCTTCCCTACCAGCTAGAAGCCATGAGCAGCCCAGGGAAAGTGCCTCCAGAAAAAACCTGCGTTAGCAGGAGACTTCGCAGGAGCAGCTGCTTTCTGCAGCTGATGCATCACCTGCTCTGATGCTTTGGGCACATACAGGCTCAACTCCCTCACCACGAAGGTGCTGAGGACACTGTTCCATGCTGTAGGCTTCACCATCCTTGGCCCTGGCCACTGAGAGTCTCCTGAGAATCAAAACACCTTGGTCTATCCACATTGTTTTGGCTGTGGAATGAAACTAATTGGCTTTTCATTTTCAGGTATTCAGATAAGATCAGCATTTCTCACACTGGAGGTGATGACCAACTCCAAAGGGCTGCAAAAAGCTTTCACAAGCAGTCTTCAGAAATTTTACCTGCTATCTGGGGTCTCCAGAGGTCACACAAAGGCAGATAAGCCAAAAGGTGGATAATGGAAGGGGTTAACCTCTCCTCTGAAGCACAGGAAATGCAGCCCTATTACTTTGTGCTAAGTCTTGAAGAAATGAAAGTAACATAACTAGAAACAGGTTATTTCAGTTGCTGCTTACTCCCCGGTGAGTAAGGCATGCAAATCAGGCAGTTAGGGGCACACAGAGCCAAGTGGGGAACTAGTAACCAGATATATATATGTCTCAGGCACAACATGCATAACTAAGTCTGTGCAAACACATTCCTGATATTACACAAACCTGACTTAAAGAGCAGGATCGAAGTGCTGCTCATTTTATGTTGCCCCTTATTCTGAATGGCACCCCAAATAACTAATGCCAGTATCTAGTTGAAATACATTGATATCGTTGCTGTGCTGACAGTGAGTGCTAGTTAAAGCCTCCAGGACCCCTTTTACAATGCCAGCCCCTGTAAAAGTATCTGTGTATCCTGCCTCAACACTGTCTATCAAAAAGACACTAAACTAGGGCTTCAAATGAGGACAGACAGAATCACAGAATCAGTCAGGGTTGGAAGGGACCACAAGGATCATCTAGTTCCAACCCCCATGCCATGCCCAGATCCTAGATCAGGCTGGCCAGAGTTTCATCCAGCCTGGCCTTAAACACCTCCAGGGATGGGGCCCCAACCACCCACCCTGGGTTCTCATGCTGAAGAACTTCCTCCTAACATCCAGTCTGAATCTGCCCACCTCCAGCTTTGCTCCATTCCCCCTAGTCCTGTCACTACCTGATAGCCTAAGAAGTCCCTCCCCAGCTTTTTTGTAGTCCCCCCTTCAGATACTGGAAGGCCACCTTGGAGCCTCCTCTTCACCAAACTGAACAGCCCCAACTCTTTCAGATCTATCCCCAGAGCTCATCTCCTATGTACATAGCCTCAAAGCTGGGCATTAAGTGCCAGACACAGAGAGAGTGCCTGTGAAAGTCACACCTCCATTACCAGCCAGACCAGACTATTTCATGTAGGCACCAAATACTCATAGCCTGGCACTTGTAATCACCCAACCTGCAACTCCAGCTGAGAATCCAGAGGGAAACAGTGAGTGACAGTCCTGGAGGTGTTTGGGACACTGAACTTAATTAAAAAATAAACCCCACTGAAGCAACAATACCTATTGGGAGGTGGTGGAGTCACCGTCCCTGGAAGCATTTAAAAGGAGACTGGATGAGGCATTTAGTGCCATGGTTTAGTTAATTAGAAGGTGTTAGGTGATAGGTTGGACTCAATGATCTCAAAGGTCTTTTCCAACCTGGTTAAGTCTGTGATCAAACACACTAGTTAAGAGCTGGGCAGCCAATTCACATATTGCCATAGCAGGAGGAAAGTTTGTCTCAGCTTTAAGACCAGAGGTCTGAGGATCTCCAGAAGTAACCAGGTAGTAAAGAATGATATCTGATCCTCCTTTCAGGGTATCTATTACCTTCATAACCTGTTACAGAGCAATGTCAATTTTCATACATAATTAGAAAAGGATTTATGCTTTAGAATACTAATGGCTTCAGCTTCCCTGCTATGGGGTCTTTTCTAACCAGGGGAGGTGTTGTCAGGCACTGCCACTGAAACATAACAAAAGGGTAACAGCAACATTTCAAGGCACGCTGCTCTCAATATTGAAACAATTCATTACTTAGACAGGATGAAATCCGAAATGTCATGTTTAAGTTTCAGATATGGGTGTTAGGTTTCCTACAGAGGAGTCAGACTGCTCATTCCTGGCTTGTACAGCCTGGCAGGGTGCTGCCATTTTGTACTGGAAACAAGGCAGAGGATTTTCTTTTCCATGAGAATTGGAAACCCTGCAGGGGTACCTGTACTGCGGGAGCCTTCGTACAAATAATGCTCAGCTGGCTTGGCAGTCCCAGGGGCGTGGGTAAGCACGAACCTCCAGCTCTCCTTGCCTTGCATTTCTCTTTCTCAAGGCCCATCAAACCTTACATCAACTTCAGCACAGCCACTACAGGCATTTCACTGCACAGCACCTTGCCAGACAGAAGCAGGGAAGCACACGCTGCTGTTTAAGGCCCTGGTTGCACGCAGCACTGGTTCCAGTTCACCTCTGCCCACATAAGCATGTGCCTGCTATGTGCCCCTCTACAGGCAGAGCAATGGAGCCCTGCACGTTTGTGCCGTGCTGACCTGCAAGGTCAGTGCCTGTAAACAAACTGACAAAGTGGTAAACGTGCCTAATTGTAACTGCAAGAAATCCCAAACAAATACCATGGGACAACTCATATGTTTTCAGTTAGGAACATGGTGAATCACTGACTTGCCATTTGTTTACAGACTCAGCTGAACTGTGACCATAAAGGGTTTGTCTGCAGTGAAAACAAGTTGAAAAACGGCCAGGAACAGACCCCAGTCCTATTGACTCTTGGGTTTTGATTTTAACCACCAGACCATAAACAAAAATGCACTGTACTATGCAAAGCAGAATTGTAGCGTTTCAGCCTATATTTAAATAGGGGTTTGATAGCGCCAAACAAACAAAAATGGGCAGCAACAGTATGCTTTGTTTCTTTGATTTTACAGTTTTTCGATCTGAAATGAGAAGCAACTGCTGACATTATAGTTTTCATCTGTCCAAAGGAACCCTCTGAAACACAGAAATTTTCTCTGCAGTAAGACAACTTAGTTAAGTTTTAAGCACGCTTAGTATTTAATGTACCTTTTCTTTTTCACTAGGAACTATGCATTTGTAGCAGTCAACAAACAAGACCTTGACAAAACCTCCAGGTGCTTCCCAAAACAACTTTTGTATGCTTAACAGACAAGCTGCTCTGCTGTGCATCAACAGCCAGATCTTGCACTCAGACTCTTGCAGCCGCAGATGTTTTTGACAGTAAATCTGGTAACAGGAAGCAAGGTAACAGTTACTAATCACCAAATGCTTGAATCATTTGGATGTGACCTTCAGCAGCTCCCCAGCACTCTCTTCTATATAAGAGTTCTGGGCAGAAAGCAGCACACCCTACAGAGAAGCACAGAGGCTCTGCAGTCCTCAGCTGCAGCAGTGCCCAGAGAGCAGCTATGCACCCACTCTGCAACCTAAGAGCAATGGAAAATTCCTTACCTCTAATGTTCCTGCAAACATTCCCAAGAGCACAGAACAGCTTTCAGCTCTAAAACCTCTAACCTGGAACGGTATCAGCTCCTATTCTCCCACTCTGCATGCTAAAAGGGTCTGTAAAGACAGGATTTGTTGTTGCTTCAAGGACTGACACAGTATTGTATGCTCAGCTTGGCTCTGAATTGCTGGCTCTACACTCCAGGTTGTTTTTAGTGCTGCATTTCTACTTGCTTTAAAACCAAAATGTTGTCAAGTATCATCAGCTTTAACTCTTCCCAAAGCAGGCTTATTAGTGCTCTCAGTGGTAAATTTCAGATATTTTTAGCTACTTGCTGCTGCATTTTCTTTGCCTCCAACGTAACAAAGATTTGGGCTGTTTGGAAATGCCTCAGAGGCTGGCAAAACAGAGCTTAGTGTTGGAGAGGCTGCTTCTGCTGAATAAAAATGCATCGCTTGAGGTAACAACAACACTCAGGTCACATTTTGCACGTTGAGAGAAGCAACTCAGACAGGCTCTGTATTTAAAGGAAACTTCAGTTTGTTTTAATAGTTAGCATAGCATTCCTTTGCACTGGAATAATATTTTAAAGATGACTGCACAGTCACCTGTTTGTGGTTTTTTTTGTTTTGTTTGTGTGGTTTTTTGTTTGTTTTGTTGTTTTTTTTAATGGAGATTCCTTATGGTTTCCCTGACAAAAGGAACCTTTTTTTTTTTTTTTTTTTTTTATGCTTAACAATTCTTCACAGTTTGCCTCTCAGATGCAGCACACTGAGAGTCACAATCCCATATTGGAAATATCCCTGCATTTTCATGGAAACAAACTACTGTGCCAAAATAGAGGCTTAGTTCCTCAGTGAAGACTTCGGAACAGGGAAGAAGTAGTTGCCTGGACTTCATGTTCAAACAAAATTTGCTAGCATCTAGAAATAAAGAGAAAATTATTCAAAGGTATAGGAGCTCTTCATACACTATCTAAGGTGTTATTTAGGCAAGTATTAGCATCCAAATAGATTGAGCTTATTTCTCTCCATATTCACTTAAGAGAGCAAGGCTCAAAAGCTAAACATTTGTTTGACAGCGTGTACCTGGGCTTATATGCAGCACAGTTGCCCATGCTGACTATAAGCCACACATAAGAGTTTTTCTGTAGTGTGCTAAAACACAGCCTTCACAGAGCAACAGCACATCTCAGAGTGAGAGCCTCCTGTACTCCCAGCTTTGGTTCCTCCAACAGAGTAAGCAGCTCCTGTCATCGCAATGGTATTTGCAACTTAATAGTACTTCTGTAATGGTATTAAGATTACTTGATAAAGAGGTCAATCAGAGTGAAAAAATACTTCCATATTTCCATCCATGTGGCAAAAAGAATTGACCACTGGTATACTAAGAGCCTGCTGACCCAGCTTGGTGTTATTTTCACGTTTTTAAGGGCAAGAAAACAAGATAGCAGCCTTTGAAACTTTACTTACACTGTTAAGATTTATTCTTTCAGCAGCTCCTGGCTAACACTGTGATTTCTCAAGAATTCACAGACAGCAGATTAGCAGTTTGTCAGTCAGTGATTTACTGGGACAGAGCAAGCAACACATGCCTTCCTCCACTCCTCATTCCCACAGCTCCAGACCTCGGGCTTGTTCAGTGCACAGCTTTAAATGGTCAAATGTGGAAGAGCAGCAACACAAAGACAGCAGGGACAACAGCCACTTGAGCCCTGCACTGGCATTCAAGAAAGCATCCAGCTCAAAACATGCTAGGCACAACTGAGTGTCTCCATCTGCCTTTAGTTGTTTTAAAACACCAACAGCTCAACCAGCCTCTGAAATCTGCAAAACCTGCACTTGTTAAAGTGGAAAAATGCAAATGTGAAAATGCAGACAGCAGACGTGCAGCAGTGAGGACATCTCTCACTTTTTGCTATGGCACTTTGAAGGCTATTGTCACAGACACCAACTCCTTTTCTCTATCCATCAGACTATTTGTGTATGACACAAGAATTGTGCTATCCAGACGACTGGGAAAGAAGTAAAACTGTTTAGTGTTACCCCGAAGGACCCTCCTCAAAGCCTGCAGTCCTTACATCATGCTGAAACTAAAGACAAGCCTTTTAACCTAAGCAGGAGAGCATCATCAGAACATTTGTACTAGAGTCCAGTACCAATAAACAGTCAGTAACCATCTGAACAGAAGAACAAGGATTTCTTTGCAGCTGCTTACATTACAAGTTCAGGAGCTTTGTTTAAGTATTCAGTTAAACCTTTCACGTATAAAACTCCCATGTTTATAGACTGATTTTCATCTGTGACATCCAGAAATGTTTTATACAAGGTACATCTCATTAGTCCCATTTCTCCACTGCGGAAAGGAAAACACAGGAAACTGAAACAACTCATCACAGTTACCACCTTTTCTCCCAGACCACACACACCAACAAGCCAATCCTACCTGCCGGTTGAGTGGATCTTTTCCAGAGTCAACAGGTAAAGAAAAAGCATTTTAAAGATAAAATGTAGATGTGGAAAATCTCTCTTCTCTTTCAAATATCAAGGATGGCTTAGACACAAATGCCTACTTGAGGAAAGGGCAAAACCTGTTTATGCATATTGCACTTTGGAGTAAATTGGAAAAGACTAAAGCTGTCCTTCCTTTGTCTTTTCCCATGTGATAAGAAGGGAAATGCTACAGTTAAAATATAAGCAATTTTGCAACAAAATCTTTACAGTGCACCAAATCTGTTAGAGGGCAGGGATGCCATCCAGAGGGTCCTGGACAGGCTGGAGAGGTGGGCCCAGGCTAACCTCATGAAATTCACAAGGCTAAGTGTAAGGTCCTGCACCTGGGTCGGTGCAATTCCAAGCACAAATCCAGGCTGGGTGGCAAGTGGCTGGAGAGCAGCCCTGAGGAAAGGGACCTGGGGGTCTGGGTGGATGAAAAGCTCAACATGAGCCAACAGTGTGCACACGCAGCTCAGACAGCAACTGTGTGCTGGGCTGCATTAAGAGCAGTGTGGCCAGCAGGGCAAGGGAAGGGATTCTCCCCCTTTACTCTGCTCTCGTCAGACCCCTCCTGCAGTACTGTGTGCAGTTCTGGAGCCCCCACCACAAGAAGGACATGGAACTGCTGGAGAGAGTCCAGAGGAGGGCCATGAAGATGATCAGAGGGCTGGAGCACCTCTGCTATGAGGAGAGGCTGAAGGAGTTGGGGCTTTTCAGCCTGGAGAAGAGAAGGCTTTGAGGAGACCTTATAGCAACCTTCCAGTAACTGAAGGGGGCCTACAGGAGGGCTGGGGAGGGACTATTCACAGGGTCTTGTAATGACAGGACGAGGGGTAATGGGTTTAAACTGTCAAAGGGGAGATTTAAACGGGATGTTAGGAGGAAGTTCATTACAGTGAGGGTGGCAAGACACTGGAACAGGTTGCCCAGGGAGGTTGTGTCTGCTCCCTCCCTGGAGGTGTTCAAGGCCAGGCTGGATGAGGTCTTGAGCGACCTGATCTAGTGGGAGGTCTCTTCCAACCTAAACCATTCTATGATCTTGGCATTAAGTTGGCAGTTTCCAGGATACAAGCTATATTCCAATCAGATTATGCTGTATTAATCATATTTGCACACAATAAAGCCAAGCAGTTTTCAAGCTTCATTTCCCCTTCTTTTTATTTTTAATTGAAACAGTTTTCAGCAGCCAACAATAATTTTATTATTGATTTCTGCAGAATGTGGAAGCAGCAGCAATTTAAGTACAGGAAAAGCATTCCAAATGAAGACATCCTGTCTACCGATGCTACATCTTATTTGCCTCGGAGACAGAAGATAAAGCTTTCAACAAGGCCATAGCTTTTGGAGAAGGAGGATCACAGAGGAATCTTTCCAAGCACATCTGAATTGTAATTCTTACTAATTCCCTCTCTGTCTGCCACTGGCCCAATATAAAATTACTGCCAGTTGTAGAACCCCACTGATTCAGCCCTGCTCCATTCAAGGGACCTCGCTGTGCAATCTGGCCCATTTAAGACCTAGTAATGCCACAGGCCTCCTGCCTTACTTGGACCTAAACCTAATTACAAGTGTAGCTCACACTGAGAAGGAAGCAGTCAAATAAATAAAATGCTGTGTGAAACCAGTCTTTGCTGCATTTCCAACAGGCCTCACGATAGTATCAGATGAATGCTGCAGTGAAGACTCTGTAGTGACCTTATCTTTATCTTTCTTCCTGCAATTTGCAGTAAACACAAAGCTGAGGATGCTGTGAATCTTTTGGATTGTATGCCACATTTTCCATTACCAAAGCATGGGCAGTTTTGACAGTACTAATAAAACAGGAAGGCAGACCAGAATTGTTACTGAGTGCTGGTTTTCCAGCCAGCCAGGATGAATAAATAGAGATGAATCATTTGGATAGTAAAAGAAACTACTCTTTAGCAAACAAAAACGCACTACAAAATGACCCTCAAACATCTCTAACTTCAGAATTGTAAAAGAAAAAAAAACATTCTCATTTCAGCCCTGAGAGCAAATGCAGCCCTGCATGGGTATTTGCAAACCCTGGTTTAATGTTATTACTTTCCAAGGAGCAAGAGGACCCTGGGGAATCATCATGGGCTGACAGGCAGCAAGGTCAGCAGCAGGGAACGAAGGGCAGCTGGGGTGACGGCTGTGTAACATCACAGAAACTTGTCTTAACCTCCTCTAACAGCAAGGGCTGAAATAGCTGATGACTCCTGCTTGCGTCAAGCCCTCCAAGATTTTAAGCAGCAACTATTTATGCACAGAAACCACAGTCAAGCCTTGCTGTTCTTCCTGCTCCTTTGCCTTTCCTCCCAATAGCAGCCAGCTTAAAAGAAGCATTCTTTAATTTGCTATATGCTATTCACTAACACAAGCAAACCAGAATAAAGAGGAAGGGAACAGTCAGATTAATATACAACACAGATTTCTGAGCCTCCAGTATTAGTGTGCCCAGAATATAAACCCAAGGAGACTTAGGAGTTTCCATATATGTAGGAGATCTTATTCAATCCCTGAGGATGCAACAGCAATCCTTGAAAGAAAAACAAGGGACCTAAAACCTATGAGAGTTATTTTAATTTGCTTTTATTTTATATTGAGTTCCCAGCAGTCAAATTATTTCTAGCTATAATTACAGTGGCTACAAAATCAGCAATTTAATGTCCATAATATCTCAGAAGAGAAGGTTAAAACCTTCAGGCTCTTTTCTTCTAGACAAAAAGACTTTGTTTGCCCAGTCCACCCATTAACAGTATTTCTCAACTCTGTGCAAGGAAAGAGACAAACACAATGAGACAACACAGAAGTTATTAACAAGAACTCAAAATTTAACCTAATTTTGACTTGAAAGCGAACCAAATCACTGTGGCAATGCTATACAAGACAGCCTTGATTTTTTTAAAGTTCCAAGTGGCCCTTTGATTTAAGAAAGCTAAGAAATAACGGCCTATAAAACGACACATTAAACCATATTTTATGTGTAATGTATGATGAAACTAAGTCTCAGCTTGCTGCCAGTTAGCAAGCTGACATTCTCAGCTATGCTAGTAGCAGCACACATCACTGCAGCATGTGTGTAGTAGCTGTTACAATATACTTCAAAATGGAAATGCCACATCCCTACCAAAATTAAACTATTCTAAACAGGGGAAGAAAAAAAAAAAAAGTGTTCTTGTAAGTAGGTTTGTGTCCTTAAACTCACGAAGTACAACAAAACTGTCCTAAACATTTGAAGTCAAGCAACTCTGACTTCTCTAGTACTGGACCACCTCCTAAGCAAGACTTTTGGAGCTACCAGTGGCCACTGCTTTGGCAAAACAAAAGAGAGAAGTGTGGCAGTGTGGTTTGTTTTACTGATGCCACAGCCTCTTCTTCACAAGATAGGTAATTCAGGGTGTTCCAAAATAATCCTTCTTCTTCTGAAATGTCAAGGTGTACAGCTGCCAGCTATCCGATGAATGCCACCAGTTTATTTCTGATGTGAAAGTTCATGGCAGAGAATGGAGAAAGCAAGTGGCATATAGTTTTTGGCAGGGTCAAAGGCTCTGGCTGCCTTCAGTCACTGCATATAGAGATTGTGCTTGGGATGATTTTAAACAACTTAACAGAAAAGTGGCTTAGCTGGATCTGAAAGCACAAAAGCGAAAAAACTGGACGAGGAGCTGATGACACTGGAGATGCTTCTGTTCTTCTTCCTTGGTCTATTTACATGCCTTGAATGGTCTCCAAAAGGCTTCTGTTCAGCATTCACCATCTGGTATGCAGATATCATTTCCAGATGTTGAATTACAGATAAAGTGGGGTCTTATTTTTTAACTCCCCCTTTTTTTTTTTTCAATCTAGAAAGTAGCAGGTCCACATGAAAGAGTATACAAGGGATAATGTAACATGCTTGGGCAGAAAACATGACAAGGTCCAATGAATGCACTACAACATACTAACGTAATACTGCACTTGCTCCACTTCTTAATTAATTTCAAATTAATTTATTATTATTATTATTACATTCTAACTCTACCCTCTTCAAATCCTCTACAATGAATAAGCAGTTATATACAGCACACATGGAGAGGAAAGGATGACCTTAACACCTAAGAAGACAAACAGGTATTTTTGTATGTTAATTTCCCAGACAAGTGAACAAAAGGGCAATAATGCTTTTCATCTGCAAAAGGCTTTCCAACCTAATTACATTCTCACAACTCCTTGTAAAATGATCTGCAGCTATTACCTCTGTTGTACCAAGGAGAAAAGCATAGGACTGCAGCTTATCCCAGTGTGGTCCAGATAATCCAGTTTTCTGTTTGGACCACATGCCATTTCTCTTTCTGCACCATACTCTGTCACTCAATTCCCTGAATGCACCAACTTTGCCTGCTTAACTGTAGCACTGTGATATTGCAGCCTTGGAAAGTCCAGATTTCCATGTCCCTGGGTACTGTTCCAGGACACCTGAAAGATTGACATTTTTTCCTCTCTTCAAGCCAAGCATCGTTTTGTGGATAACAACACATTTGCTCTGTGTTTACAGGAGTATTGCAACACTTCAGTTAAATGAACAGTCAGAGAAGTGAGGATAGTGGTGAAGCTCTCCTTCTGTCAGGATGAAAGTTAGCAACATGCTTCATGATCCACACCAGTCCCACCAGGATCACCCAAGTCCTTGGGAAATGCTGCCAGTTTGCCAAAGGCACAGAAGTTGTTTTTTCCATTACAGAAGTGAAACTTTGGGGTTTTCCTTTTTTTTTTTTTTTTTCCCTAAGCATTTCTTATTGAACAACTGTTTTGTGCTCCGTAAAAGCACTGCTACAAGGCTGTCACAGCCAGGAAACACAAAAACTGGAAGCACTCACCTGTAGTCAGATAAAGCAGGACTTAAAAAGTGGCAGGAACTTTAAACAGAAGTATAAATAAGGTGCTGAACAACCAAACCTTTTATAGAACCATTGCCTCATGGACAACTGCTTAAAAGAACAAAAGCAAGTGAGCTAAATATAAACTGCAATTACCTGCCACAGTCTCCAAAACCGCTCCTTGCAGCATTGTGTCAAACCACTGAGCACACAGAAACCTTCCTGCCCTTTGCTTAACCACTGACCCTGGCTCCTGTGACCCTCACACTGTCCCCAGCCACATTACTCATCTCACATTCCTTCTCAGTAGACACAGTAACTAGACTACCATAGCTGACATACTGCCTTAACCTATTATTAGGTGACCCTGACACTCTACCTCACATTTTCTCAGTTTATATTCACAACCATTCTAAACCAAAATATCAAGGGGTATAAGATCTTTTTATCCACAGCCTTGGAAGCAGCAACGAACAAGAAGGTAGAATTGTATGTGACATCTTCAGTTACATCCTGTGTAATGCTCAGACCCAGGAAAGTGGAGTGGGCTTTTTAGATATTTTTAAAAAGGAAGAGATAACTTCATGCAAGTCTGACTATGAAGAAAATGCTAACCTTACTCCCCTTTTCATCAAAAGCCTGAGAGATTTTGTTGCCTGTCAAGTATTTGGAAGATGGAGAAGTCATTCAATAAGCTGTATGAAACTGAACAGTTTTATGCAATCTCCTAAAGCCTACCTGCCACCAAGGATGGGCAAAGCTTTCTAAATTAACATCTTCAGCTGACAGAAGACACTCCCCCTGCATTGCCTCTTCTCAAAATGACTCACTGATGTGGTCAACCAAGGAATGGGAAAAAGGAAAGATTATTTTTCTAAAATGACCCTCCCAGGACTCAGGAGAACCTGCTGGATGGATAAAGGTGTAGCTCTCCATATGCACCAGGGGTAAAAGAAACCACTTCATTATTCAAAGCCAAGCTTGCACTGAGGGCAATATCAAAATGTAGTGGAATCTAAAGAAGCAAGTAATCTTATTAAGCTTTGGTTTTCTTGACACCCATAATCACTTGCAGACTACAAATTCAAGAGAAACATCTAAAACAAAAGTGCAATGATTTATTTGCTCAGAGAAGCAGCATGTGCTAAATGGAGTAGTCCAGCCAGTCGCTGGCTTTTGCTCAACGAGACGCAATATTCCAAACTGAGTAAATGACAAATAAAATCAGGCAGACACTCACCAGCAAGGGTGTAATCCATATCAAAACCAAAGCACTTTATCTTTTCCATGGCTAAACTTCTGTTTACAAAGACCCTGCAAAGAGAGAAGAAATAAAGCTGTAGGTACAAGCATTTTCAAAATAATCATGGTGTAGAATCAACATTCTGCCAGTTGTCAGATGTCTGGCTCTCTTAGGTGGAAATCAGAAAATGTACCTGAAAATGGAGGCGAATTTCATTTTTTGCTGTGAGTTCTCCTGAAGCAAAGCCATGACTTTGTGGGGTTATTCTAATTATTGATGTGCTGGCTAAAGACATGCACGCATGCATGCACACACACACACACGGCTTTGCATGTGACCTGCAAAAATTCCTAAGAATAGAAGTGCAAAATCTCCCGAAGCAGAATTCAGAGCCCAAGTGAGAGGAAATTGGAAGCAGAGGACGGGCAGTAAAAGAATTTGCTTGATTAAAGCAAATTATTACAAAGTGATAGCAAGGAAAGGAAAAGAAAGTGACACATCTGTGAATAAACTCGCAGCATTTAAGCCTTCTCTGGAACTGTATCTGGAAATTTAAAAACAAAGCTAAACAGATCTGTTTCTACATTTACACCAACAGTATTAAAAACATTCAGTAAGTGTCTTACAAACAAAAAGTGAGCTACATTTCCCTACACAAGAATATGCTATTTCTATCAAGAAAACCTTTTTATTTAGAACTCAAACTCCTTGACAAAACTGCTATTTTTTAAATTCCACTTTTAATGATTACTGCAATGAGAACCTAAGCTGGATATTTCCAGGCTTTTTCCGATGGCAACATTTTAATATTCCATATTCAATTTAGTTCATGTAAATAGCATGGTAAAGAAATAGGTCAGGGAAAACAACAAAAGCTTTTTTGCTTCCTGTTCCAACTACTACAGTAACTAAGCTGCTTATGCTGCCCCAGAACTGTAAACCGTATAGCAGATCTGTAATTCAACAGCACTTCTCTCCACCGTCTGTTTTATCTGAACTTTAAGAACGAGTGTCAGGACTTGGCTGAGGGATGGAAGCTGAGCTTCTCAGCACCGATCTCAGACCGAAATCCCACGTACTGCTCGAGCTGCGATGCCAATACAAAACTCTTCCGCATAAGAAATGTCCCAGAGCCTTCATTCGCACTCAGATTTCGGTATGTGAAAATTCCCCAAATACTTAATACATGAGCTGCCCTCAGCAGAGCAATTATCCTCTTAAAAACTGGAATCGGCAGCGCTGCTGTGTCGGAGAAGAGGCGCAGGGACAGCAGCACGGCAATGGAGACAGCAAGCGCGAACCCGAGCAGCCGCACGCTGGGAAAAGCTGAGAGAAACCACTGGGAGACTTTTCCGCCACACACATGTTCTGCGGCAGGTGGCTGGCACAATCTGCTCGCTTAACCGCCCCTGTCAATCTGCCACCGCTTCAGATTCGAACGGCAAACTGCTAACAGCAAGCTATCGCACTTCTATGCAAGTCGCCTTACCTCATCTCTCACCGACGTGCTCCTAGTTTAGTTCGCAGCAGCCTGATTCATCTACTTGCCCGAATCGCATTACACAATCCCTTTAACGCTTCCCTAGTACCGCTGCAATTTTGCTTGGATCTGATTTGACTTCAGAAGATCGCTATGCCTGAACCCAGCCTTAAAGTACTGTATATCTTCCCGGGCAGTGCTGCAGAAAGCACATCTGTGGCTAATTTAGCCGGTCACTGGATATGGTTGTTGTTCCACACAAATCCACTTGGAATACAGTTTCTCTGGCAATAGTATACTTTCCCCCTAACCTTGCACACTCTCTCGGGGAGTCACAGTTTCCTGGCACAGTGCCTGCCTTTGACAATGGGGCTTGTCACTAAGGGGCCTCGGAGGTTATAGATGATGGTCTTTTCTGATAGGTTTACATATTACCTAAACAAGACAAAGTGATGGGGGGAAAAAACAAAACAAAACTGAAAATTGGTAAAGAAATGCCTTTTGGAACTATGAGATGGGACTGTAAATCACTGTGTTTCACCCCTTTTGAGGAGGGGGAATAAATGATTAGAATTTGCAGTTTGAATCCGTGTTTGTCTTTTGAACACAGAGATAGCTGTGATTTACAAGAGGCCAACATGAAATCCTATCTGTTACTAAACACAGTCTCATACTTTGTATAATGAAGATGATTACGTTCTGCTGCTGCTGGTGCCAAGAAGCATTATTTATTAGCTAACCGAAGCACAAAATTTCTGACCTTATGTTTGTGCAGTTTCTTTCTGAAGTGGAGTATTTAGGAAGAAATAATATACCTCTGGGAGAACTTAGCAACACTTTTTGTCCAACCTGCAGAGTCCAATTTTGTCCTTGTCTTTAGGCTTAGCCCTCAGACATAGCTTTACATCCTTTGTAACATAACAGGAATAGGAAGGGAAATCTAAAGAATTACAACATAAAGGGGAATAGTCTCCCAAATGAGGACCAAAAGAAGAAGAAGAAGAAGAAAAAAAAAGGCAGCAAGACAGAGATGAATGCTCTTATAAGAAGGGGAATACGACAGTGTCTGTGAAAGGCAAAAACAAGGGAGCTGTGACTGACCCAAGAGATGTCTTCCCCAGTCCAGCCTGCCTATGTTTAGATGGTGATGACACCAAACTGACCAAAAACCATGGAAAGATCTCTAAGCCTCTGACAACGTTTTATTGCTAGCTTTCAGAGTATACACAAACTGAACCCCAAGGCTGGGGGGAAAAAACCCACAAACAAACAAAACCCAAACCAAACAAAAAAACAACAAACCAAACAAACAAAAAACTACAACCCAAACCTGTACACATTATTACTGAAGATCTGGTAATGTTTACTGAAGGTAATGAAATTAACAACATCTCCTAGCCTTATTTTTGTTCAAAATAACTTTCATGGCTAGGACATGAAAATGACTATGCCAGCCCCTTGTTAATAAGGGCTGGTGAAGATCTCTCTCCATCAACTCGTAAATACTGCCTATGACCTAGAAACCATACATGGCAGGGTCTAATCATGCCCCAGCAGTGCACAGGACCTGGCAGATTTCAAGGAATCCTACTGACTGATTTGAGGTGGTAATTACTTCACCCACCAGCGCTGGAGTGAAACAGAGCAAATATTTAAAAAAGCTAAAGAAGGCTATTATGCAACATGTTCAGGACAGGAAATGAGAACACTCGAATCAATCTGCACTTGAATATGCCTTGGCAGATTAAACGGCAGACTAAACAGTGGCCTCAAAAATAAAATTGAACCAATTTAACTTCTCCTGTGTCTTGTGAAGGCCCAGAGAGTTATTGGGTTATTGCACTCGGGACCTTAACTTTAATTCTCAATAAAGGAAGATGTCCCTATTCACAGTGCCCCACTAGACACAAGGGGCTACGTAGAGATACTTAGAAATATTTACTCTCAGCAGCTGATCAGCTAAAGCCAGGGGGTTTACTCAAAGCAGTAAACATCTGCAGCATGCTGGAAACCAAAGATAAACATTGAAAATAAATTACCAGGACACTTTCTGGGAAGAGCCAGGTGCTTCTCACAAGATACGGAACAGACTTAGCCTGTTTCAAAGCTGTGCTTAGATCCTAATCAAAGGTATGTCCAGCCTGATTGCAAGAACAGAAGTCAAACATGTCTGTTGGCTACAAAAACATGACATCTCCACAAGAGACATGGTATACAGAAATTACAAAAGTTGGTTTTAATGACTATAAAGCAAAACTAACACTAAGACCTTAAGAACTCTAACCAGACCCTCTGGCTTCAAAAGGAAAGGGTGAGATGATAAGTTTTTACAGTTCATCCAGATAAACAAAATCAAAGAAGCTTCCAGATAACAAACAGCAGAGATAAAGTCAGAATAAGAGGAAAATTAAAATAACCCAACATTTCTAGACAAGTAATATTTTTTCCACTTGACAAAGTCAGAAGAAATCACCTCTTCCTGATTTTGTACTTTTCTCATTCAGAATATAATACTTTTTAACTAGGAGCACTGGAGCTAAAAAAAAACAAACCAAAAACCAAAAACCAAAAAAAAAAACCAAAAAACATTAAGCTGATCTAAAAAATTAACAGCACTAGGCAATAAGTCAAATTAAACTGCAGGCATATCATGAGAACTTGCTCTGTTCCTCGTAATGACAGGCAGAGATAGGTACTACCTAAACCCAACTCTCCAGCTCTGCACCTGTCTGCAGCCAGAGTATCTCCTTAAACTGAACATTGCCTATCTCTTGACTCCACCTTTCCTTTATGATAAGACAGATAAGCTTTATGTTTCTGTTTTGAGGAATATCCCTGTAAGCACTCACTCCACAGTTTTGCACTGCCTATGAAGTGTATCGGTCCAAGATATTGGTACTTGTGGATAAGCTGGTTGAGGGACCACATCCAGCTCCAGTTGCTTCCTGAGCCAGCATATGGCATATCTGGGAGTGGAGAGGCAGCAGCTTGGACTTGGGATGGCTTAGCCAGGCACAGGTCCATGCCTTTTGAAAAGTGGACTTGAAGAGCTGTTCATAGGAAAGCATGAAGCACATTTCTTCCCTGATGAACCCTTCCTCAAAAATTAAACCTTGCAGCTTGGCCACAGCAGAAGGCTCTCAACAACAACAGTATTTATTTTCTTTCAGAGCTCTACAAATTGTGCTGGATAAGAGAAAAATGTGTTGCATTGCAAGGAAGAAGGAACTGCTGAGCATGCACAAAGGGAGTCACAGAGCCCTGACATCCTTAACACCGCAGTTCACAGTCCTTTATATTTTTACAAGAGAATTGATCTTAGTTTTGTTACTGTTCTTGTCAATCAGTTCCAAGGCAGGAACCTAAATCCCAACTCTTCTCAAGTAACACAGGAGAGGACCAAACGTGGAGAGGGAGAGAAATGCTTCTATTTTATTTGTGCAAAATTTCTAAAGCATTCAGCGTCCTGAATGAAATTTGCGTGTATAACATTCTTTTAATATGACTGACAAAACAAACAAAACACAAAGAAATTATACAACTAGGGAGGAAATTGGTACTAGAATAGAATAGAATAGAATAGAATAGAATAGAATAGAATAGAATAGAATAGAATAGAACAAGTCCTCATTGCAAGAAAATGAACAAGCTGAGGTGAGGTCTGTGGAACAGACCACTTCTAGAATGGTTTTCCAAATGTGCCTGGAAACACCTTGAAGCAAGAGGCACTTTTTTTTGTCCAGAGTGCGTTTAATTGGAGATTAGATAAATACAAAGAAATTTGCAACACTGATGAGTACAACAACAAATACAGAGGCAGCTGGCTAAGCATAACCTACATGTGTGTTTAAAAAAAAATTGGGGATAGTTGGGCTCAAGCCAGCCAGGAAACAGAAACTAGCAAGCCAGAAGGTTCAGAATCCTGCTTCCTTACACTTTAGGCACTTTGGTTAATCATCACTTTATGGACAACTTCCATAATAATAAGCTAGAAGAGTTAAAAAGAAATATGAAAGAACTAAATGGATTAGCTGTGAATAGCCTCCCATGTCCAAATTCCTCATGGCATCTTTCAACTAGGCTAATAAAGGGGGGGTGTGTGGGGGGGAAACGCTTACGACAACTGGATGTTCTTGGTATTACTAGCTAGCCCCAAGATGTTGTGTGCTTGTGGAAGATGTCTTACTATATGATATTGTAGTTCTGGTGAGAGATGACTTCCACCCACAGCAGTGAACTCCAATGAATCCCTCAGTGACCTTACCAATCTGGCACAAGTCATGTGAGCAGCCACAAGAAGATACTAACATCTATCAAACTGCCTTGTCTTTGGGTGCTGGTTGCTTTTGTATCTATCTTAGAGGAGATAATAAACTTCTTTAAACTACTAAAACCAATGTAATGGTTCTTTTGCCTCTTTAGACAGTTAAGGACCATTCCATGTATTACTATTCGTCGTATTACTTTAGTCTTTTCTTTTTACAGTGTTAAATTTTCAGACTTCCATATTATCCTGACAGGTCAGGATGTTTGTAATCACATTTAGAGATGTTGTTTGGGCCCAAGATTACTTTAGGCTGATGAAACAGTATTGAATAGGAAAGGCAGAAGAGCATCAAAACTTCATGGCCACTTCCAGTAACATTTCCAGCACAGTGCCTGGCAGTTTCACAAGAATAACTACCCTTGCACCATTATAGTGACATAAAACTGGAAACTCAGGTTATGACTGGTACTTAAAAGTTTGATGAAGCTGTATCCAGAAATACCACTATGAGCATTTCCCTCTGAAATTAAGCAGGAATCAGATGGAAGGAGATAGCCTTGGCCATTTCTGTTTCCATTGTTTGGGTTTTCTTCCCAGGCAACAGCAAAGTGCCAAGAAGTTCACATATGGATTCCATCCCAAAATAACACTTGTCTGCGCTGTGAAACCATTAAAGCTAGGGATTAGGGGACATTTTCAGTGTAATTTCTTTATTATTAATTTGGCAAGTGTTCTGCTTTCTCGTAAGCTCACTCATTCTGCTGCCACAGCACTCCCTCTCCCTTCTCCAGTGTCTGAAGTACTAAAGCAAAATAATTGGAGAGCCACACACTACACGCATGCCACCACCACCAGAGTCCAAGGAGGCTGCACAAAGACAAGGACAGACCACAGTCAGCAGCACCGACACAGCTACTTCATTTACAGTGACATGAAAGTACCACACACCACCTCTCTGGACACGTGTGATGAAAAGAGCATTTTCAGAGTGCTAAAGATTTTTGTCTTATTTGCCACCTCATCATTTTAAAGAGGTTTTACATATTGCTACCCAAACAGATGAACAGTTTGAAGCCTCATAGCCTAGTTTATGTAACATTTCCACCTACTTGCAATCGTGAGACAATCTAGTATCAATAAAGTGAAGACACAAGATTAGCAGTGAGTAGCCTTGAGTTTGCAAGTTCAAGCAAACTGAAATACATCCTTAACTCCAAAAATCAAAACAACCAACTGGTAATCCTTTTGCTTTGTCACTGTTAATGTATACACTGTTTTTTTTAAATCCAGCATGTCAGTGTATATTAACAGCTTAACTCCTATTACCACCATGAGATGTTCTGAAAGCAAACTGAAGCACAAAACAATGAAGCAATTTATTCAGTATTTTATGAGCAATCAGCAGAAGAACTAAGATCAGGAATCAGCCCGCATACCTTGTGCTAGTCAGTAAACAACAGAGCAAAGGAACAAAACTAAAACAACAACAGAAATCCCATGTTCAGGATGAGCAGTCTCAAATTGCTCTGATGCTGAACAGTAAAACATCCCAAAGTCTGTTTAACAAAAAGGCCATTTCAGCCTTGCTGCCCTGTTAAGCCAAATCCACAGAATAAAAGTAAATGCAAATACCTGTTTCCTGAATCTTGGTTACTGTCAGTAACAAGAGTGGATGGAACACCAACTTTTTCCATTATTTGCTTTAACTAGATGTGGTTGCTATTTAAACCCTAAAGAGCTATGTGAGATAATCCAGAGGGTGCCTAGAAGTGAACACTCCAAGTTAAAAAATAGACACTAGGGCAATTTGGTGGCTCAGAGTCAACCTAGTTCTTGCCTAATTACAATCAGGTTAAATGACAGTACTCCTCCAGAACAAATGACCTAGTGATTATCCTCTACCCGGAAAAGTCAACAAGTAGTGCACGAGGGAGGTGGCCTCATAACCGCACACAGAGTAAGGGAAAAGCCACCTAACAGCTACACAGCCATTTTATTTCTGAATTAAAACGTATGGTGCCAATAGCACAGCAATGCAGTATCCTCTTACCAGTGACCTCTGCTAGAGAATGAATAACATCTAGCTTGTATATTAATTCGTCTTTAGACCTCACCTCTGACAGGCGCCAACAATGTTGTGTAACAAGGTTCAGAGCTGATAGTAACACTAGCTAACCTAAAGCCTCAGTCCAAGCCATCAGAAACATCCCAAATACACAGCCCCACCACTTCTCCCCTACAGATTTTTCTGATTCTTAATGCTGATTTTACGGCCCTTGAGCTCTACAGCACGGCACAGGTGTTTATATTCACAAGCTTTGCATACTTCAGCAATAACCTCAATGCTCTCATTTCTTAAGCGGCTATACAAACTGATCCGAACACCAAGCAGAATTCTTGGGAGGAAAACAGCTATAAATATTTGATTTTGAGCATTCTTGCCCATGGCATTCAGACATGATTATGATGTAGTCATCACGCATTGAGTCAGTATGCATTACACCAGTTAAACCAGTCTCAACTGGGACACCTGCCAACAATATTATACTTTGAACATCCACCTACCAAGAATGATACAATAAGTGCAACACCTTAAAAAAAAAAATCAACCACACATTCCCAGCATGAATGACCACAGTAAAATATTACTATTACAGTGGTGTAGTCAGGGATATTTTTTGATAAAGTTATTTTACATTTTCATGCCCAAGAGAACATTACAATTCAAGCATATCAAATTTGAGACAGTCCATGAGAACCAGAAAGTTAAATCAAGTTGTCTAAGTATCTCCACTAATTATTTAAGTAAGTGTGAAGTAAACAAACAGTGAAACAAGTTTTTAAAATTTCACACTTGAGAAAACCAAGCATACCTGGCAGCATTTACACAATCACAATGAATTACTTTGAGCCCAGCTGGGCTTCCAGCATTGGTATTGAGCTAGGCCCAGTTCTACTCATCTGTAAATGGGGCCCAGCTGCCAACCTCCTTCATCCTTCCAGGCTGGGCCCATAAAATTACTGGGACAAGCTTTAAAGTAAATAAATGTAATAGCTTTAAATTCAATGTTCTTTCCCCCCTCCCCTGTTTCTAAGCCGCTTCAGATTCGTGTTTCAATTGAATTATTTTTCTTCTTTAGCTGCTGGAGTAAGAAGAAAAAGAGACGGAAAAGAAGAGACAGATCAAAAGAGAACACAAAAAGAAAAGATAGAATAAAAAGTAAGAGTAATAAAAGAATGCTGACAATGAACACCTTGGGATTCTGTATTTCTTTTATTCATAAAATTGACAGTGCTTCAGCAATATCCAGAAGCCAGAGCATACTTGCTGAAACAAATTTGCATCCTATAACTGATGTGACCACCACGCATACTCTACATCTGAACAATTATTAAACTACACTAAAGATCAGACAAAACAACAAGGTGAAATAACTTCACTGCTACTCTATCATGGTAAGTCTGCACTTATCTTTTGAGTAGCATTATCTATCTGTTAACATGAAGATCACAAAAAAAATACCAGAAATAGAAATCTGACAGCACTGCCTCTGGAATGAGGTTGTTTCAGATTCTTACAATACTGGACTATCAAAATAACTCCCATGAAACTGGTACACCAAAGCCATTAATAGCACAGATTTATACTACAGTCTTGGCATCACGCTCCCTCATTCTCTCCTGTTACCTCCCTCTCACTCATTCTTCCCCTCTTTCTTTTAAAAAGAAGATCACAGAACTTTAGAGGCTGGAAGGGACCTCCAGAGATCCAACCTCCCTGCCAAGGTAGATAGTAGTTTCAAAACAAAAATGTGCCTTCCATTAATGTATTTCCAGTGTTGTGCTTGCCAAGAAAAGCTGAAGTGCTAGCAACATTTCTGCTCAACACATTTTAGGCAAGACATTTCTAGATTCTAAAAAGGGGTACATAAACTGTATCATAGACTAATTTTGGACCACCATATCCCAGGTCCTAGCAACGAACCTTCCTTTGTGAGCGCATTCTCATCTTCCATGGGGCAATTCTTTCTCAAAGTAAGAATTTCTTACATGATTTAAGGGTAAACATGATGAGGTCTTGAGTATGTGAGCTCTTAAGGAAAAATACTGCTTTCTTTGGATCATGTAGAACACTTAGCAGACTGCCAGCACCTAACCATAGCAAATGAAGAGGAAATATTTAGGGGGAAAAAATAGTCCTCATTCTGACTTAATACCCACCAGTCTAAATCAGGAGTAGCACAACTGAAGTCACAGATAAAGCTATGACACAAAGTTAAATGTGTCAATGACTTCAGCAACATGAAGATTTTTTGTCAGGGAATAATACAAAATCTCTCTCTTTTTACATGCTATATATAGTTACATTCACTAGATGCTTCCATATCAGACAAACCAGCTGACACAGAGAGACTCCAATAATGGCACCACTTAAGATGTGTGCCCAGATATGTTCAATGGAAATTGGAAAGCTTCACAAAGGCCTCACAGGATCCATTACTTAGCCTTAGACACTGCAACTCGCACCACCTGGCTTATTACAGGATACTAAGGCGTTTTTCTCTAATTAGCCTCCATGTGGAGAATCAAAAGATATCTAACACTTCCAAAACACTTCCTCAGAAATACCACCATATATGACTCACAAATGCAACATGGCATTTAAGTGTGAAGTTGGGAAACTTGACTTCTTTTTTCTGCTGCTATATTAGACATATGTCTCCCAAACTCCTGCTGAATGCACTCCGATCACCACACTGCACGGCTTCTCAAATTAAACAAGGTAAACTTTGAAGATACACCTCCCACAAAGATAATACTGACAATTACTCGATGCTGGTTGTTTTTAACTCTGTAATGATACAGACACCTGATAAGGATACAGATTGCATCCATCTTTTATACTCTACACCTGGAACCTTAGGAGCCGTGGGCTAAATTCTTGCCTCAACCAAACCTCCAAAGCGGTCTTGTGAAAGCAATCTGGTGTCTGTACTTTGATTTCCCAAGCTACAAAAACAAGAGTAGTAACATTTGTTTTATTCTGCACCCTGTCTCATTTATTTAGATTGTGATTGTTTTACAGGAAAGATGGGTTTAGGCACACCTGCAACAGAAAATCAGGCTAAGATCTTCCCTACTCCTTCTGCGTGCTCCCATTGTGCACACAATTAATCACACTAGATACAATTCTCAAACAATTTCTGACCCCATTTGATTTCCCCCTGCATTCCACTGTCTAAGGCTAGGCAGACTAAGTGTGCGCTGCAACCATTGCTAAGACACTTTTTCCACTGAGTATTTCTTGACTTTACAGCTTCTATCCCAAAATCTTTCAACTGCATTACAAAAGCATACCCTCACTCGCTGTAGTACACGTGCCTCCACTTTACTGTTTTCAAATTCCCACATGCCAACACTGGGCTAGATCATCTAAGACCCCTTCTATTAACACTCCTGCAAGGAAGTGAGAACAAGCAGAAACAGGGGTTTGTGCTTAGTTTATTTCCCTCTGTCTCAGGGCTTTATTTTTGTGGTTAACATGGATGACTTACCGGTGATAGGCTTCCCTGCGGTACTTCTTCAGAGCATGCCCATCCATGTTTGCAGGGAGATCTGCCGCATTCTGAAGTCGGTCGCTCCATGAGGTCGTCATCTTCAAATGCTTATTTATTTCTGAAAGAGGCGGAAGAGAAAAAACTTGCTTAAGCTCAAGGTTTGTTTCACCACAAAGTCGTCTGTTTCCTGGTAAGAGGGGATACAATGCCACTCAGGAAGTCTTGCAAAGTCCCAAGTGGAATGGTCTGAGTTTGCAGGTCAAGGAAGGTGCCTTTCTCTGAGATAAGGTGTTAAAACAGAGAGCTGGAAAGGCCTTTCCACATGGCTGAAACTATATACTCCTATCCACTGTGGTGAAAATGTATTTAGAAACAGAGAACTTGTTTTCACTGCTGAAAAGGAGTATTTTTTGACCCTGGAGTTACCAATATATGTTTGCTACAGGTTATGGAAAACCTATATATGAGATAAATCAAGCAGAGCAAACCCTACAAACTCTGGTGGGACTGACCTTGCCACTTGTACTGCACAGCAAAAATAAAAGAGCCTTGTCCCCCGCCATTTGATCTCTAAGCAAAGACAAAGCTTCAAGCTGATGCTAAATTTGCAGAAACAACTGGAAGGAAAGTAGAAAGACGATCTTTTGTCCTCTGCAGGTCAGTGACACTGAGACAGAATAAGAACACACTGCAAACCTGTAACACCAGCAAAGCAAATGTTCACAAGCAGATCTTCAAACCTGCTTGTATGCAGTTCTGCAAATGCATGCTCCCTTTCACAAGTACCGGTTGTCAAAATCAAACTATTGGACAGTCCCTCTCATCAGAAAGGTCCTGCAGTAAAGAGACAGGGGTGCCCTTTCCAATTGTGCTATTAGCACACTTGGACAATCCTGCTTGCCCCCTCCTCCAGACAGACATATGTCCTGCTGTGTGCATGGCACCATGTAGGATGGTGAAGCAGCCCCATGCTGGGCCAGCTCAGTTCACCAGTCCAAGTCAAAACTAACTGATTGAAATCAAACAAAAAATAGGTAGATGGACACTGATCAGCAGGCCGAACCCAGTTGAACCTGCTGCAAGGCTATCATTAGAGCTGGTAAGAACAGGGTGGGAGACGCATCCCACAGTTATACCAAATTAGGTATAACATGAAACCACATTGAGGAACCCACACAACTGCTGGACCACAGGGCATGGCTTGTTTGCTCTTCCTTAACAGAAACAAAACCACCCACAAGATACATGGGTAATGAGACAGCAACCATTTCTAGACACCTTTAAAATATAACTGCTCTCATTTTACAGGAAGGGAAAGTAGGTGATTTCAGCAAACTAAAGAGCAGAGCGAACACCCAAACCAGCACTGGAAGCCACAGTTCTTTCGGCAGCCACAAGCATGCTCAATCTCCTAGAGGAAATCTGCTTAATGTCTTTGTTTTAAATTTTATTAAAGAGCAACAGTTGCAATTGTCACAGCATTTGTCTATTTACCTACTGTTTGCTGGTCATAAAAATCAAACAGACAGCAAACAGCTCTGTCTGTTAAAAAAACATGTTCCTCCCTTCTCCAGCATTCTCTGCTTGCCTCCCAGTTACTATAACCAAGGTTTATTAATGCATCTTCTGCCACATCCTAAAGGTCACCAAATTTAGGTCCTGGCAAGCAGCCCAAGGGACTGCATGCCACAGCTGAGAGCTCTCCCCTCCGAATTCCCTGCAACACACCCAGAAGAGGAGGTCAGAGCAGGGAGAGGGTGACGAGCCATTCCAGCCAGCCACAACTTCCACAACAGGGCATGCAGGGAGAAGCAGCTTCTAAAATAGCCCAGACCTCAGCTACCAAAGGCTTGTAAGTAATTACTAGCTATTTAAGCCATGCCCAGAGGCAGATGGAAGGCAGCACAGAGCACAGAACTAAACAGCTCTAAGCATCGACCTGTTCCACTTCAAAGGCTTGCAGCGACTCTTCCTTACAAGCAGCAAGAGCTGTAGCAGTGCTTGTGCAAGAGCGACGGCTCCAGGTCAGCAGCAAAGTGAGAGAGCAGTACTACCCCAGGACTGCAAACCTCAGAAAGGGTTTGTGTCCCCATAAGATGGAAAAGCAGCTATCCCACGGATGGTCCAGATTGTATCTCCATCTTGGTCTTACCTAAAGGTGTTTTAAAGCTACTAAACCTACAGATTCAGATCCCCAAGACACACATACTTAAGGCCTCTAAAGGGCATGTTAGCAGCTCCGAAAAATACTGTTGCACTGCTATTCTTACGACTCTTAGGCAGCTCTGGATCTAGGTCTTCCAGATGAAATCCAGATCCAAGCTTCCTGCCATTTAGAAGGGCTACACTATTCTGCTTACCCTGTCATACACATAGCAAGATTCAAAGATTTACAGCCACAGCCGAAGCCAGAGACTTTATATTCTGCCAATCCCCTCTCACTTCATTTGCTTCCTGTCACCATTACACCACATCAGAGATGCAGACACAGGTACTAGGACAGGGCTGCTTCCACGGGCCACCCATGCCAGACATCTAATAATTCACCAATAGTATCCTACAAAATATCCTTGAATTGATGAAGCAGTTTGAGCTCCTGCATGATGAAACCCTTCCCTACAGTAGGAAAAACCAGAGAGCGTCGTTTTGTCTGTGCTGGGAGTCGAAAAAATGAGACTTGAGGAAACCACAAAAATCTGAGTTTCCATAATTAAGTAAGAAAGGCCTGAATTATTTAATGAGCCAGCTGTATTTTTCTGTAGATGTGATGAATAGAGTTCATGGACAGGACAAGGCTATTGTAGACAGGGGCAATATATTTTATTAGACCAACACATACAGCTTAGACAAGTTCTTGGGCACACAAGCTTGTCCAAGTTTTCAAACACTGTCAGTTGCTCTAATAAAAGATACTACCTCTACTTTCAGGCTTTGCCCTGATTTATTTATTAAATCTTTCTCTTCATGTTCACAGATTATAAAATGAAAACATCTTACGGTGAAGTTTTGAAGTGCATGAACTCAAAAACACTCACATAGCTTAGCAGGCTCCACTGGCACTGTGGCAACAGCTTACTGCTCTGAAACTAAACAGTAACAACTGACAAAAGATATTGTGATGGATGCTCCCTGCCCAAAAGTCTTACACACACACACACACACACACACACAAAAAATCTCACAGCTATCAATAAAAATGTTCCTATGTTTCAGCCTACCTGCTTGGGCAAAGGACATGGGACCTGATCCCTGAATACAAATTGCTTCTTCCAAATAGAGAGACAAGTGAGGAGGACTAAATCACTCCATATAGTTGTAAGCTACTGGAATAAACATCTAAGAGAGCAGGCAGCCAGCCAGGCAAGATTCTCAACCCCGAGCAACTGAAATATGATGCAGCTTTGCTTAGTTATGAATCTATTTTTGAAATCAATAATCTGTAAATAGCGTTGCATCAAAATTAGAAATCTTTACATAGATTGAACATGCCAGGACACCTCCCCATAGTTTATTGCAAACATGCTCCTTGGTAATGCAGTCTTAATTAAGCATCTGATAACATTTATGATACAGGGTTCATTTAGAAAAAGCATTTAAAATCTCAGCTTCAAAGCTTTGATTCAGAGCTAGTATCCAACACATATGCTTTCATCCAAAAGAACACAAGACTTCCAGCACATATTTTGAAATAAGCTCATTTTCTTCTTTTGTCAGATTTTGGCTTCTTTCATATATTACCCATAGTGGTTTGTTGATTTTTTTTTTTCTTTTCAAGTACTCAGGGCACAGAAAATAACAGGTCTAGAAACATTCCCCTTTGTGTTTTGCTACAATTTTTCTTAATCTCTTTTGATCAACAAATAGATCAAATTTCTGCACCTCATATTAATTGATGTGTTCAGGCTAAGTGCACTGCCTGTATTTTTTTCTGAGTTTAAGACTTTGATGATGGAATGTCAAATCAGGGGCACAAACACTAACATGCAGAGATGAACAAAACAGGAGTGACAATTCTTTTTCCAGGGTATTCTCAGAAAAAAAAGCCAATCTAGCCAATCCCAAGGCTGTAGCATACTTATACTCATCAATCATGCACTACCACTGCCTCTTCAAGAATCACTAACACCTTGACAGTACTACCCACAGATGTACCTGCACAGAAGGAAGTGAACAGAGAAAAATCATTGCATATAACACTAGCTACTTTAATGTTTTTATGTCTAGTTGGAGGCTGTGGGTGTACAGACAAGTTTCACAGTGCTCTTGCCAAGACTAGAGCAGTTCCCAGCTCCCACTGCAATATTGTTTCATCTCAAGGGCCTTTGTAGAGAAGGAAGGAACAAACCATGATAAAAATCCTGAGAAAGTGAAAAAAGCAAAGGGAGCAGGATTGGGGTTGGCTTCTTCAAGACTCTTATAAAATTTGTAGGACAGGTCATGGCCTGCCATCACAAACAGGGCAGGTAAGGGAAAAACCTAAGAGGGTGGTTAAGAAAAGTGAGTGACTTACCTCCTAGAAGCAGCCCTTTCCCTCCACTGAGGGCAGAAGCAGCTTGCACCTAGTTTAGACTAGACACTCAGGACAGCTAGCATCAGAGGAAGATTAAATTCACTCTAGTTAGCATCATACCCTTGGGAACATCTGACCTCCTGGGCTGGACTGCAAAAAGTGACCAGAACTGTCATCCCCCTCAACAGCATACCCTACTGCCCCTATGTGGCCAGGGGCTGGGTAGGCTTCTGGCCTCGCCCAGAAGGGCAGTTCTTACACCTGCAACCCCAAAGTACTTCATAATACTTCATAGAAACACTACAGTTAGAGGGGCAAAAGGTGCTGTCCCCATTTTGCTAGCTAAGGATAGCAGGACACAGAGAAGGTAGTAACAGAGAACAAGTGGGAATCAAATGCACAAGTCCTTTACTCTTCGGTCCCTGTGCTAAAAACCCATCGGAACTCTTAGTGCTGTACTGCTGCCAGGATGAATCAGAGATTCACTGCATCTTCCCTATACACTATACTTTAATGCAAATTCAAATTTCAATACTTGGCATCAACTGGCAGTCACTGAGAGGTCAGCTGTATTTAATACAATTTCATGCTTAACATTGCCAGCTTCATACACATAAGCAAGCCCTGACATATGTGCCCTGCTTGAAATTGCACAGTAGGAATAACGCTTCAAATCTCTACACATTTCTAAACATGCCTGGCTTCTGCTCCCTACTGAGCTAAACCCTGTGTTGACCTCGGGCTCTCCCATGTTGCAACTGCATTCCCAGCCTATTTACTAGTTTGCCATGCAACTGATTCAGTCTCCTCCTGAACGCCACCGCTAAGGCACTGTGCTTGGTCTCACCTGCTATGTATGCTCACAGTGATGGTTCCTGTGAAGTCAGTGATTCAGCTTAGCATATAAACAACAACAGCTACTCCCCTTGCTACCTGGCTGCCTCCATGGAACAGTCCTGTTTGTGCAGGCTTTTGTCTCATCCAAGCAGTGACAATTCAGCTGGGGACTAGCAGAGCAGCTAGAAGCCCCACTTGGCAATATTGTCCCAGCTTGGGTACTATAGAGTTAAAAAACTGTAAGGGAAGAGCCCTCAAACACTCCACAATCCCCAACTTTGTGAGTCACAAACTCACCAAAGGGATGTGTCAGACAAGAGACAAAGACAAGATATCTTGGGTTGCTGGAAGGCAAGGTGATGTGCAATTCCTAGAACTAAAAATGCCAACTAATGAGAAAAAAAAAAATCTGTTAAGTAGCATTTCTGAAGGGCAGGGGAACTACTATACACATGAGCTAAAGCAGCAAAATCTCTGCTCATGGTCTGCTTAGGAAAAGCCATGCAGAGATAATGAGTGGGGGACACCTCAGTCCATATTTTAATGTCCCTGATGACTCACAACTACAGGTCTCAGAGGCACAGAAGTCACTACGATCACAGAATCTTGTGAACACACTGGAAAACAGGACAAAATTCTACTTGAGACCATACCAGCACAACATGAAAAAGACAAAAACTCTTGTGATAAACCAAATCTCAAAATTTGGTGAGGGTCCCACTTTTGGAGAGCAAAGTACAATAAAAAGGAGACTTTTCAAAAATAAATGTTTGGAAGAAAGCAGGGCACTACTGAGCAGAGAACAAGGCAGAAGGGGGGGAAAACGAAAGGGAAGGGGAAGGAAAGGGAATGGGGAAGGTGAGGAAAGGAAGAGGAAGGGAAGGGAAAGGGAAGGGAATGGGGAAGGTGAGGAAAGGAAGAGGAAGGGGAGGAAAGGAAGAGGAAGGGAAAGGGGAAGAGGAAGGGGAAGAGGAAGAGGAAGGGGAAGGGGAAG
>VWZI01019365.1:1336059-1350127 GCA_013396835.1 Psilopogon haemacephalus
AAAGGAAAAGGAAAGGAAAAGGAAAGGAAAAGGAAAGGAAAAGGAAAGGAAAAGGAAAGAGGATAGTTACTTAATCTCTTGATGATAACAAAACACATCCCATTCAATTTGTTACCAAGAAGAATGTTAAACAATACAGAGATGAACACATTTAACTGGTCAGTATGATTAAGTCTCCCACAGAACCCTAAAATAATTAGCTGCATATACTTTAGGCTATGTCAGCTTTACCTGATAGCAATCGTGGGAAAGGCACTTCAAATGACAACACTGGATTCAGCTAAAGAAGAATCAGAAGACAAAAATACAATCAGTCTTGGCCAAGGTATGAGTTATGCTAGGTATCTAGATCATCTCTAGAATTTCTGAAGACTGAGAACTAACTGCATGACGAAAGCACCAAAGGAGTAGGTTTCTCACCTGCTTCAAGCCAAAGGATAGCACAGATGCCAAACAACCCTTTGATTTCATTCTGAACCACAGCCTTGTTCTCTAGCCCTCTTAGTTCTAACAGTTACTTCCCTCTCCCCCCACAACCCTGAAATGTGAATGCAAACCACTCTATTTTACTGCCAACACTCCTGCTTAAAAGCCAACAGCAAATTGCTTCCAAAAGTTGTTTTCAATCAGTGATGCTTTTGGAAAATTAGTATGTCCATGACATGAGATCTCTGATAACACTGGGAAGGCCAGAAATGCCAAATATAAGCAGTGAGGCCTGTAAATGACCTAACCCAGAAAACTGACCTTTTTTTTTTTTTTTCCCCCATGCCTGAAGCTGAATTCTTTACTTGAAGAACTTCCACTTCTGGGTGACTGCACCTCTGACAGCTTAAGGTTCATGATGGCAGGAAGGACAAAATATGCTTTTCCTATTAGAATATTTACTACTCTCAAGTGACACTTCAAAGTGTACTCTCAGCTCATGATAATTAATACTTGAGGTTAGCTTTTAAGCAGGATAATTCTGTATGCCCATTACAGAGCATTAAAGAGATAGAGATCTGCTGTTAAGAACCTGTTAAGGTTAACCATAGACACATGTATTGAGCTTACAGAGATCACTTGTAGTATAAAAAGACCCGCTGGATTAAGTTAAATTGATAGCACTCTCCTCGCTCCAGGGATTGTCCTGGGTGGGAACCTCCATTCTGGCAACCTGCAATGCTGGTGCTGAGTTCCTCTGCAGGAAAAAGGGGTAGCTCTTGGGCACCACCACAGTGCTTGTGTTAATGAAGCTGCTTTTACCAAGAGGATACCTTTAGTGAAATTACAGGATCACAGAATGTCAGGGGTTAGAAGGAACTCAAAGAGGTCATCAAGTCCAACCCCCCTGCCAGAGCAGGACCATACAATCTAGCTCAGGTCACTGAGGAACACATCCAGACAGGTCTTGAAAGTCTCCAGAGAAGGAGACTCCACAACCTCTCTGGGGAGCCTGTTCCACTTTTCTGTGGCCCTTACATTAAAGAAGTTTCCCCCTGTGTTGAGGTGGAACCTCCTGTGCTGCAATTTACACCCATTGCTCCTTGTCCTATCCCAGGGAGCAAATGAGATGAACCTGTGCCCCCCTCCTGACAGCCAGCCCACAGATATTTATAAATATTTATTAGATCCCCTCTCAATCTTCCCCAGACTAAAAAGCCCCAGGTCTCTCAGCCTTTCCTCATAAGACAGTGTTCCAGTCCCCTATCATCCATGTAGCCCTCCGCTGGCTGCTCTCCAGCAGATCCCTGTCCCTCTTAAACTGGGGAGCCCAAAACTGAACACAGTATTCAAGATGGAGTCTCAGCAGGGCAGAGTAGAGGGGGAGGAGAACCTCTCTTGATCTGCTAGATACATTCTTCTTAATACACCCCAGGATCCCATTGGCTTTCTTGGCCACAAGGGCACATTGCTGTCCCATGGATAACATTCCCAGTCACACATTTATCTATTTCCTGCAGAACCACCATTTTAGTTGTTTCTAACATAGTGCTTCTTAAACAGTTTGTTAGAGGTAATTCTCCACTTCTCTAAGTCTAGTATGCCACAGCTAGAAAACACAGTAGAAGGACCATACAAGAGGAATGTGATACTGGATCCAGAAAAGCAAGAGCTATGTCATACAGAAGAATCAGCAAACATGAGCTCTCAAAGAAATGTTGCAACTGCAGGTCAGCTATGATCCTTGGATGTACAAGACCATCAAGCAAGACTCCATGTCCCTACCTGTCACTGCTACGAACACTGCTGGAAAATTAACTTCAGTGAGCTGTCCCTATCGAGGAATGACACTGTACACTAAGGGAACAATAAAGCTGTGAGAGTAAGGCTGGAGTGGAAGGTTGCCAAAAGCTTCTCTGCAGATGATTTGAAAATAGTCTACAAGCATTTATACACAGGAAAGCAGCATGACTGTGGAGGGCTCTCAGTATAGCACTGGCAGAACAAGAGCCTAGAAATTAAATAAATTCACACAAGAAAGATTAATAGAGAGGACAATTAATTATGAAACAACTTCAACAATTTCTGAAGTAGTTTTTCCATTATTAGAAGGTTCTCAATGAGGGGGGGTGCTGATGTTTAAATCAGCCTGTTTTCAGAGTCAAGAATTAATGCAGAAAATTAGAACAGTCTGCACTGCACAGAAGGTCGGTCAAACTGAGCATCATCACGCAGGTGACTCTTTCTCACCTTGTAAATTGATTGACTTTTCCTCACCCTATGAATTAATGTATCAGTGAATATGGACACTGAGGCACAAGCAATATTGGACAGAAACCTCCGGAGAGAGTTTCAGCTGGAGAGAAGGTGAATGGACAAACAAAGGCTCTTCTGGGCCAACACTAGCATGAACTGTGCACCCTAACAGCCCTGGGAAACTCAATTCCTTGGGAAAAGGTCTTCAGCAGTCTGTAGCAACCTTTGCTGCAGAGGTTCCCAAACTGCTGTCCAACTGAATGTCTGCCAATAGCAAGCATGAACCTGGCTAAAACGATGTTGTTCTCACTGCTTTTTGTTTCCAGCTGTTAAATTCCAGTAAGACAATTAAAATATTTAACTCATACTGGTTTTCCCATAAGTAATTGCTCTGGCTGCACAAGGTCTTGGAAGACAGGAGGTGAATTTGATCCCTTTTCTCTGATACATCCACCCTAAAGAAAACACTTATGAGTTCCCATGTATTTGCTTTAGCTGAAAACTGGGAGGTAAGCTATGATGCAAACGCCCACCACAACAGGAATTTGCTCTTTGACTGATTATCTGCAAACACTAACATCACTGCTAAAAAGATGGAGCATGACAGCATGCTAGCCCAGCTGCAGCTTAACATAAACACCATGACAGACAGACATGTCAGCATGGGAAGTGAAAACACTGAATTCTGCAAGTCAGCAAGGAAAGTCAATCTTGACTTTTCTATTCCAACTCTGTTGTTTTACAACAGAACAACCTGAAGCATCTTTAACAGAAACAAACTCATTGGCAAGAATTTTGCAAACACAAACTCTGGCTACTCAGAAGCCAGAGTGCTGCTCCACCTTCTCAAAGGAGACTGATGGTTTCATTCAATCCCCTTCAGCTTGTTACCTCTTAAGTAACACTCTCGGTGTTCAAACTTTTGCAAGGATCTATTACCAAGCCAGGACAGCTGAACAATTCTGAGTGAATTAAGAGTTCCCAAACAGAGAGGACAAGATGAGACGTGCCATCCCTGGGGAACTGGGAAGCCATCCTTCCACATACCGACTTCAAAACAAGGAACAACTGCCACTCTAACCTGCTATTAGGGATTATACAACAGTAGTGCTTTTGGCAGCAGATCGTGGCTTTTCAAAAACAATGACTCTCTTCATTAATTCCACTGTGTTTCAGGAAGCAAATCCAGACTTACTTAACAGACCTTTCCAGAAGCGCAGCGGCAACCGACAAAGTATTTGAGACTCACAACTCCAATTTACTGATTGTGCAGCCCTTCTGAAAGCATGCAACTGGGTCAGCTTGGGTAACACAAAGAGCCAGAAAGTCCTCTTTATCTTCTAAACACTGAAGGTGAGGGAGGACACTTTAATTGGCTTTCCTTACTGACTGTGCTTACTGGTAAATTATCTTGCCTCTGAAGCTCCCTGCTTCATTAATATTTTATGGAAAAAGCAGAGATACTGAAAGCTTATTCAGGCTTTTTTCTAATCTTTGGAAGAAAAAGGAAGAATAAGGAATTTTTTTTTTTTTTTTGTAAGGGACACTTGAACACTCTTCCATAGTGAATGGGCCCTCTCTACATGTTTATGGGCAACATAAGCAAATGTGACATCAGAATCAGCAGCTAAACCATGTCCACAGGCTGGAAACATGAGTTTGCATCTGCCTCCAGCCTTGGCTGAAAGCAGTCCCTGCTGAGCCCGGGTGTGGAGAGCCAGCTGGCTAGTCAGCATGAGTCCCAGGGCTCTGGACACAACACCTGCCAAAGGACGTGCTGCTGAGTAAAGAAGTTGGCATACTTGAGCTGGGGAACACTGGCTCCTCCTTCATGAAAAAAGTTACTGAAAATAAACACTGAGATCAACAGCTGAAGATGATGTGGTAATTCTGAGAGCTGCTCTGTCAAAACCAGTCAGGTTCTTTTTTTTTTCTCTGCTAAGAGTCTTCTTTTCCAGCACCATTTCCTTCCCCTCCCACCTTCTTTAAGGAAAAATCTTACCAAACGCTCATCTAATAACTTGGCCTCTCTTCCTTTTGAGCTCTTACCCACCAATAGCAGCCAGATCTTTGACAAATAAACCCATCTCTCCAAAAGAAGAAAGACAAGCTGAGGGCCAGGGAAATAAGCCAGGCAGGAGAGAAAGCCTTAACACCCAGCAAGGCACCATTTCATATGCAAAACTTGTCCATTTCTCAACTTGCTGTTTGCCCATGAAACACAAGATAAAATAATTACGCTCTTTAGCTATAAAGGGCACTGTGAAGATACAGAAATAATTTAGTGAAGAATATCTTGATTCTCAGTTACCCTAAAACACAGGGCTCCAGATGCACTCCATCCTGCTGCAGATTTCACAGGCTTCCTACTTTTGTCCTTAATAAAGGTTGCCCAGCTCTTTTACAAGAAGCCTTCCCTGAGGCTGATCTAGCCGCTCTGGTGGGAATGGCAAGAGTCTCCTGCATCCAGGTTCAGCTCATCAAGACCCTGAGCTGGCTCTCACACTTTCCTTAAATGCTCACAAATGCCAGAAGCACAATTCCCCGCTCCTCTATGTTCCTTCTGTATCAGGAACCACAGGTGCTGTTTAAGGCCAGGCTGGATGAGGCTCTGGCCAGCATAATTTAGGGTAGGGTGTCCCTGCCCATGGCAGAGGGGTTGGAACTAGATGATCCTTGTTGTCCCTTCCAACCCTGACTGATTCTATGATTCTGTTCTATGATTCTATTCTGTTGTCTCTTCTGAGGCACATAGAAATCTTCTTTCTCCCCAGACCAGAAGCTGGGCACGTATCTACCACTCATCATGGAGACCAGAAAGGTGCATACCCAAAACCTTTCCTGCCCTCTATTCTTAGCAGGCAGTCCCACACAACAGCTCCATGCCCGTGAGAAGTGAGCTACCCAGACCTATCAAGTGAGCAAGCACAAAGGTGAAAAAGCAGGGTGTTCTGAAGTGCTCTTACGGTGTGAAGTTCCCTTCCACATAAAGAGCATAATCCGTTCTTCTCCTGACCTGTTTTTTTAATCAGAGACAAACACAGTAATTATAGTTTCCCTGATTACAACTGAAATTACAGCTCTGTCCTTAGGGCACAGTAGTGTCCCCACCTAGATGTTATTAGCTCCTGAATCTCATTTAATCTTGACAGATGTGTAGTGCCGCAGCACCAGTGCAGGAACCTCTACAAGTAAATTAGTACCACGACTACTTTCTCTGCAGTATTCCTGTGCTCTTCCAAAAGGCTGCTAATTCATGCGGCACTTCTTAGGCAACCTACGTAACTCAATGCATCAGTGAAATAACTGAAGGCCCCTACGATGACTCTGGCTTTTGCTAAGTCTCTGGCTTCTCTTCGATAACCTAACTGCCTCGGCTTTATCAAGTCATACCAAAGGCCAACATCGTATCATTTTCCAACTGTACCAACTGCTTTTCTTTGGAAACGTTTTACTGCCCTCATCCAAGCAAAACACATCCCATCAAGTTAATCTGGGGAAAACAAAGTCGTCTTTCCATGGCCACTTCTGCACACAGCTTTTAAATATGTTAGATCAATCCTGCTAACACAGGAGACTGCTCCCCAGCAAAGGATGAGGAGAACACATGTAGTGCTCTCTCTCTACATATCTCAGCACAGACAGAACAGAATACAGAGGAAGTGACAGACCTACTCCATCAGCTGAAACCTGGAAGTAACCTGTCAGCCTGAAGGGTGACAGAACATTAACAAACAACTAAGGTGGCACTGTCAACAGACCCTATTATTCCAAAATCAGAGCCAAGAATTCCCAATGCTGAACCTTCCCTCTACCCAGGACTTCTCTGGAGTCTCATTAGTGCAGACATGAAGACACATTCAACAGTGTGGTCTCCTGCTGCAGATGAGCGAACAGCTTGAACCCCCTGGGTTCTAAAGACACCATTAAAAACATTTGTCCCAAGCAGAGTAGCAAAAAAAACCCTGATTCACCGAGGACTTCTTTTTCAGCATGTTACCTGAACTACTGCAGTCGCTAAAGAAAAAGCACCCAGCCAGCACAAAGCCTCCTGTTCAGCCCACAGAAATGCCTCTTCCTAATTGCTTTCAAAACAGCAGTTGAAAAAAATCCCAGCCTGGCCCTAAGCATCACAACACGGGAAGACAGTTCTATACGTGCCCTAACCTTTCAATATTCGTTCTTGAACTCACCAGCACACATTGATTTATGAGGACTGAAAGTGCTTTTTATTACTGTCTTTGTTAGTATCTACTCACCACATCCCTGTGAAGAAAAATGTGTGGTAGATGAGTAAAACATTGTTAGTTTTTCATCATCTGTTCCCTCCTGATTGCTCAAGTTTAGCAAGCAGAGTTTTTTTTTCGTCCTTGGCTCATAAAACTGCCAGTGCAATACTGCAACAGAAGTTAATATACATGTAAAACAAGAGGTTAAGAACCTACCTAATCTATTAGCATGTGAAAAAAAAATAAACAGGAGAGGTTAGATTACAAATGTTAGAATGTCAGCAGACTGTTGGAAAGGCTACAGTGTTGTTTCTCTGGATCAGAAGTGGAAAAGTCTCCAAATCAGTGAAGGCTAAGGATGTATATTTAATCTCAGATTACAGCAGGTAAAGCTCTTCACAATTTGTATAAAATTTGCTCACAAAATATCACACACACCTGCTCATGACTCCAGCAATGACATTTTTCAACACAGTCTCTCTCTATAAAGCCATTCCACTCCAACACCACTGTACAGAGGGTAATATAAATGCCAGAACATGTGCAAGTCACCAAGTGGTTAATGGTACAGGCAAGCTAATGCCTTCTAGAGGCTAAATTCTTCTTCTTAACTCAAAAAGACTGAGGAGATCATCTGGTATGCTAGTCACTGCTTATCAGCAACACTTCTGGGTACAGCAAGCATTCTGATGAATAAAGAGGGAGTTCGTGTCTACTTACTTGAACCACTTACAGCTTTAGGTAGCAAACGCTTCTTTTTACCATTTTCCTCTAACACAGCTCTACCCAGCCTTGTCAGCTGTAGCTCTGCTTTTGATTACAGGTGGAAAACTCTATTGACCACTTCTTCCTCCAGAAATGTGCTTCCCTTTAGGCAATGCTGTATTTACCTTTTTTTAACAAAGGGAAGTCATGGAAATGGAGCATCCCAAAACACCAAAAGATTCAAAATAGGTACTGCTTTGCTGGCCTGCCCTTAAACATCACTGATGCACTGAGTGATGCCTGCAACATGAAGCGGAAAATGAAATCTGACTCCTGCCTCAGTTTCCAGACAGCAGAACTAACAGATGATTTACCAGTCTGGCTTGCTTCTGTGTCAAATTCCTCTTTCCAGCTTCACTCAGCCACTTGTATTCAATGATGGGAAAGCTACAGGAACTGAACTGGAAGAGCAGTTTCCAGGGTCAGCCTCAAGCTAACTGGTTCTCAGAACACCTGCAATTTATGATCAGCTGATCAGTTTAACATTCAGGCACTGAACTCGTCTTGACCTAAAAGTACACAGGAAGAATAGCACTATAAAACTGGAACTGAGCAAGCAACGAAAAAGAAACAACTATGCAGCTACTCTCAATATCTGTTCTTAAAAGGTCTCAGTGAATACTGCATAGGGTGTCAGAAAGGATATGATTTAACCAGGACACTTGGGACCAAATCTTGCAGCTACTTCCTGTGGCTTCAAAGACCTTTGCACAGTCTGGAAGTGGAATCGCCTTGTAATATCCAAAAAGGTGACTTGAGAAGATTAGAAAGAAACATTTGAGATACCTCTACCAGCATGTCCAGCTCTTCCTTTGAAAGAGAGAGGTGGAGGAGATAAGTGAGATGGAGAAAGTAAAGCAAAGGAACAATTTAAAGGATTATTTTTTAATTGCAACTAGTTTTATTCTAAAATTACCTAAGCAGCCTGAAGTTTACCAGCACTTACTCTTAGATGTTATTACTGGTAATTGATGTGTTATGATTACAAAGCACTAGTATAAATCTCACTCAGCACTTCTTTGGGTTTCCAAAGGCCAAACATTCACATGCTCTCTCTGACCCTATGTTCCTACTTACTCACCATGTATGTGTATGTGCAACTCATCACCAACTGAATTTTAGAAACAGCTAAATTCAGCTGATCTAGAGACTTTGATATGCTTTATGTTAAACCACTGGTCTTCAATCTTTCAAATTTACCTTCCTTTCCAGGTTACTCTAGAAGCCTGGTTATACAGCATAGCCAGATGTATTACATTTGATGCAAATACCAAGAGTAGCACAGTCCAAGTAGGGAAGTATTACTTGATTCCAAGAAAAAGCTACCATTCTCCAAAGGAGATAATCACAGAATCACAGAACATTAGAGGTTGGAAGGGATCTCCAGAGATCATGGAGTCCAACCTCCCTGTCAAAGCAGGATCCCCTAGGGTAGTTCACACAGGAATGCATCCAGGCAGGTTTTGAAAATTTCCAGAGAAGACTCCACAACCTCTCTGGGCAGCCTCTTCCACTACTCTGTCACCCTCACAGTAAAGAAATTTCACCTCATGTTGAGGTGAAGCCTTCTATGTTCCAGTTTGTAGCTGTTGCTCCTTGTCTTATTGCTGCTGACCACCAAAAAGAAATTGGCTCCATCCACTTGACACTAGACATTGATCAGGTCTCCTCTCAGTCTTCTCCAGACTGAACAGCCCCAGGTTTCTCAGTCTCTCTCCATAGGCGAGATGCTCAAGTCCCCCAGTTATCCTTGTGGCTTTCCACTGGACTCTTTCCAGCAGGTCGCTGGCTCTCTTGAACTGGGGAGCCCAAAACTGGACACAGTATTCCAGGTGTGGTCTCACCAGGGCAGAGTAGAGGGGGAAAAGAACCTCCCTAGACCTAGTAAGCAATACTGCTTTCAGCAGCAAACACTGCCTGAACAGTTAAACACTCTCTCCTGAGTCCAGCAGGCACAGCTGAGATGCTGATATTCCTACTCTAGCAGTGCAAGCAGCATCTCACACAAGAGAGGGACAGCCCACCCAGAAGCTCCCATAATCCAGATCTGTCCACCACAACTGCCAAATCTGGACCATCTTGGTGGGCAAGCTTTCTATGGAAGTGTACTTTCCTGGATGGTTCAGGGAGAATTTGTTTTCTGTAAATCTAGCAAGAACATGTCTTAAATGTTTCATGCAGTATGCCACTTTTAAGGGAGAGAGCTACAAGACCTGGGTCAAAGCCAGCTAATCCAAAGGCCTGCTCTTAAGTAAACAGTGGAAAACCACTGTACTTCAGAGCCTCCTGCAGAAACCCATACAGGAAATCTCTGTTTTACCCTTTCCTTGGAACCAATTGTGCCAAGCAAGGTTAAATGGTAATCTCGTAGTAAAGATATATGCAAAACAGTAAGTCTTTCTTTAAAATTATCTGGAAGGCAGCTGGGAGCTGTGAATACACTCTAACTAAATTGAGCTCGGTTTGGGCTGCGTTAATGACTTCAAGGAGCCTTTGTTTTTAAATAAATCACTGGCGGAGCAAAGAGTCATAATGGTAGCTTTGGAGACTGTAACTGTCATATTATTTAAAGGACGGGTACAACACAAGCAGTGCCAGAGTACTTTGTTCCCACACAGCTATTTCTACTAACTTCCTTCACGTTGCAGCCACCTTCAAATCTGAAGAGTCACATCTCCATGGACATCCCCTTCTTCTTCCCCCCACCTACAGAAGCTCTGCCCACAGATGCTTTAATTTCAGAAAAGAAACCACCAGGTTGCTCACATCCCAGCAGCGTTCCTATAGGTATCTCATTGCCGTGACTCCTGCTCTCCACGTTTAACAGGCTCACATCTTTGCAGAATTTAAAACCATTTTAGCTGGTACAATGCGCAGGGTAAGAACCCAGTTATTTTCTTGCTTATCTGTTACGAGAATGCAGCATGCAGATAATGACAGGGGGGTTTCCAGCCTCTCCAGTTTAGTCAGAACTTTCTCTCTAACGAAACTACCCAAAAAAGGCTGCTGTGCTGGTAAATCTGGCAGCAGGTATTCATGCCCAGAGGATGATAAGCTAAAGCCTGCCCCAAGGAAGAAGCTTAGTCTCTACGTTTCTGCACTAGCCTTGAAAAAGCCACAGTATTGAGAGCACTGGCGTGCAGCCATTCACTACTCCTATCTTTGTGAGGCCAACTGGCCACAAAGTAAGAGCAAATCTGCTTTTGACCTTACAGTAAGGTGCACACACTGTTATACATTCAGGTAACAGTAAAATACGGTTATACATTCAGGTATGTTATACATTCAGGTATGTTATACATTCAGGTATGTTATACATTCATGTTATACATTCAGGTATGCGGTGGGGTTTTTTTAAGCTGAATTATTCAAGATCCCTTCTTCATCTCATGCTATCATAAAATATATATATATATATAAATACACACACACACATATATATATATATGTATATATATATATTATTTCTGCTTCACAGGCAGGTCTCCCAAGCACCTTTTTAACTCTGCAAACACATTCATGAGACTTAACAACTAATTTTACGTAGGTGGGTTCAGATTACCGATTGCATACAGTGGCTACCTTAAATAGCTACGCAATCACTTCCAGATGTTGCTTAAGGTCTATTTACTGTACATTAAGTTCTATTTATTGTACATGCTGGATCCTCTCTGTGGTTGTGTTAAGAAAGCAGACTCGTGTTACACAGGCTCTCTATGCAGAGTACACAGTCCAAGGTTTTAGGAACCATTCCAGCTAAGGAGTCATTATTATTAAAACAAAATGCAGCTCATCATGACACATAATAATAATTCCTCTAGTAGTACAAAATAGACATTTTATAATAGGAAATATTTCTATGAATGTGCACTTTAGAGATGCTCAAGGAATAGGATATGCTTCAGCACAGAACACCCAACTTTTGAAGACTCAGATCGTGGCCGTTTCAAGTATCCTTTCAAATGGCATTTGTGCTGCTGACGCTATAAATACAATGTTAAAAAAAAGTAGATGCAGTACACATAATTAGTGAAGAATTCCCATGTGCTGACTTGGTAATATATCTCATCCCAAAGAGCAAGACAAAGCTTCCACTCCCAGGCACATTCTGTTCAGCTTTCTGCCCCATTATTCTCGCTGCTAAGAAAGCACAGCTGGTTTACATCAGGACACCCAGTGTTCACGAGCCACCCGAGGCAAGGACACGGTGTAGAACAGGCACTGTGATCTCAGCCCAAGGTATATCGCTGATGACGCATAGCACTGTCCTCAGTTTCCCTTGGGGCAGAGCTCTCTCCGTGGGGTTACACTGGGTGGCATACTAGTATTTCTTATCTTGAGGTGATTAGTTACAGAGGTGTTCTTTCAAGGGAGTGAAGACAAGGCACAGCTCTGCCAAACAGCAAGCCAGTTCCTATGACAACTTTCCACTGCAGCCTGGCTGGAGCCCATTAATCTATCCTTACCCAGGCCAAGCAGCTTCTCTGTGGTCATGTTACTTTGGGTCATCATAGACCTCTGTAGGATTTTCAACAGCGGCTAAGCACTGGCAGGTTGCAAAGTACTGAGCCACCCAGATCCTATGACAAACCCTAATTTCAAATTCCTACAAAAGAATGAGTTCACTGAGTGCAACTACATGATCCCGCTTGTGTCTCTTGCCCAAGACTTCCAGGGCGAAGCTGAAGTCAGCCCTTCTTCCTGCACCTCCTCCAGAGTCAGTATCTAGAATTCCTGTAGGATTCAAAGGTTGCAGATCAGCACTGCAAACCTGCTCAGGGGCCATCCCCAGATAACAGCTCACACTGCAAGCTAACCACTCATCTATTAGTTTTTAACAGAAGCATTATTTTATTAAGCTGAACTGCAAATAGCAGGTATGATGTGAGCAAACAGACCTATCTGCTTTTTCAATAAGCATCAGTTAAGCATCATATTTGAACAGCTTGCTCCCCTTTTTTCTTCAGACATAAAAAATAATACACTTGAATATTTTTCAAGGAAATAAAAACTTCCTTTCAGTGTTTCCCCAAAGAATATTATACCGCAGTGTTTACCAGCAAACACCCCACTAAGGTGGCTGGTTTTTTCAAAAACAAACATTCCACTGGAAGTTAAAAAGAAAAAAAAGAGTCTAGGACAAATATTTCTAGCAATTTTAGGAAGGGTCTATTAACTTTTAATTCAAACATGACAAGGAGTAACAATTTGAGGGGGATTTATAATAATAATTACTTTTTTTTTTAATGGCCTACAATCTGGAAATCTGCCTGGGGAAATTTCAGCCTGCATCTGATCTTTGCTAGCATATAGCCTAGAAACAGCATATATCACTAATGCTGCCAATGCAAATATACTAACAAGCCGTTAGTTTCAAAGCTCAGCTGAAAACATTTCTCCCATTCTTACCCTTTTTCTCCCCATTTATCTGTGCAATTGTACTTAATTCAATGGAGCGTTTTCAATGTAATTCGGTGGTGCATTTTGCCATACAATTTGTCTGAATGACGCTATACAGAGTAAAGGTTGCATTGTACTATATAATGAAACTACGTCTATGCTTGAACAAACTCCAACTGCTGTTAATCAAACCAGCAAGCTCCTGAATGATCTTTTGGACTCTGGACTAATGGCAATAGATTATTTTAAATAGTGGTCCTACTCTAAAATATGTTTAGGTCGACATGGGCTGACAAAGACTGTGACAGACTTCCAGAGCTAAGCTGATGGGGTTCACAAGTAAAACATCAAGGTTTTTCGCAGAGTTACAGAATCACAGAACTGCCAGGGTTGGAAGGGACCTCAAAGATCATCCAGTTCCAACTCCCCTGCCATGGGCAGGGACACCTCACACTAGATCAGGTTGCTCAGAGCCACATCCAGCATGGCCTTAAAAACTTCCAGGGATGGGGCTTCCACCAGCTCCCTGGGCAACCTATTCCAGTGTCTCAGCACCCTCACGGTGAAGAACTTCTTCCCAACATCCAACCTGAATCTACCCACTCCTAGCTTGTTCCATTCCCCCTAGTCCTATCACTACTCCTAAGAAGTCCTTCCCCAGCTTTTCCTGACTGAGAGAACTACAAATTCAGCACACGAACCAAAGATTAAAACGTAGTTTTGAGTTTTGTTTATGATTTTCAATAAAACCATCCTAACACCTGGAAGGTCCTGAAAACCTGCATAATTTTGATTTATTCACTAGTGACAAACAGATAAATGGATAAATATATTTGAGTCAGCAACAAGAAGTTACTCTAGACTGACGGGGGGGATCATTTGGATAGGTAAGAGGGAGGCATTTTTCAGTGACTACTTGGAAAGCATTTTGCAACCTTTGACACTCAAATGGTAAAACTTCCAGAGGTAAAAAAAAAAAAAAAAAAAAAGAA
>VWZI01019365.1:1358152-1394493 GCA_013396835.1 Psilopogon haemacephalus
CAGCCTCCGGGCGGCCCGATTTGGCGGCCGCGCTGCGGGAGCTGCGGGCCCAGTACGAGGATCTGGCGGCCCGCAACCTGCAGGCGGCCGAGGACTGGGACCGTGCCCGCTGCGCCCGTCTCCACGAGCGGGCGGCCCGCAGCCAGGAGGCTGTCCGCGCCAGTCGCCGAGAGGCCGGCGAGTGCCGCCGCCAGCTCCAGGCCCGTCTGGCGGAGATGGAGAGCCTACGCGGTGCCCACCAATCTCTGGAGAGGCAGCTGCAGGAGCTGGAGGAGCGGCACAACGCCGAGGCCGCCAGCCTGCAGGTGAGCCGGGCGGCGTCGGGAACCGTCACAGTCACCTCCCCGTGCAGGGCCCGCGGCACCGAGCAGCGCCGGACAGCTCCACCCCGCCGCTCGGTACCGTGCGACACCGAGCATCCTCCTCTCGGGTCATGTGCCCGAGTTCTCGGCACCGCCATCCCAGCAGCCTCCCACGGTACTGTGTAGCACCGGGCATCTTCATCCCGTGCAGTTCCCGCAGTGCTGTGCAGCATCGAGCCGGCGTGCGGCACCGGCACCTCCGAGCCAGCACTCCCCTTCCCCTGTCCTGTGCAGCGCTGAGCGTTTCCACTGCATGCAAAAGCCTGCAGTGCAACTCCATCGTCTGCAACAGCTCCTCCCGCAGCTCTGTGCAGTGCCGGACATCCCGACATATGCGGTATCCCCCCCACCCCGCACCGTGCGGCGCCCAGCACCCTCCCACTATCTGCTGCTTCGCTGATCTGCATGAAACACCCTTCACTTGCCATCAGCCCTATACAGCACCAACCCTCTTGCTTTTGCAGTGCCCACCCAAGCAGGGGCAAGAACGTGCCCCTGCAGCCTTCTTCCCAGCCTGGCATAGCGCCTCTCTACCCTGGTGATCCAGGGCGTTGCCTAGTGCCTTCAGCCTTTATCCAGAGGCAGAACCTCAGACGGCAGGTTTCAGGAAAACAAGCAGGGCCAGGACACTCCTTCCATAGCTCCTTTTCACAAGGGACATCTCTAGATATGGCATTGCCCCATCTGTGTCCTGTCCCTCAAGGGTCAGCCCCAAATTTCCCGCATATTCCCTGTTTTTGTGGATAATTCCTCGAAGCTGTCTGCTTGGCCACTCACCCTGGGGCCTAGCTCTTGGCACCTGCACTGCAGAAGCTGCAGCTCAGCAAACGTTAAAGTTCAATCTGCAGCCAGATCCCAGCATCTCTTATATCCCTGGAAGGATTCACATCGGGCAGACACTAAGCATCCCATATCTCATATTCCATTACTGCAGTATCATTACATTTTCTTGCTATGGGAAACATTAATGATTTATAGTAAATTAGATCCTGAGATTGTGCTTTTACATAGCTATTGAATGATCTGTGGCTTCTAGATTGAGCTGGTTCCTTCTAAATACTGGAAGAGGGGAAAAAAAGAAAGAAAAAAACAAAAGCTTATATCATGCCTGAAGGATGTTGCTATTCCACACCCAAGCAATGCCTTGTCATATTCAAGGGCAAGTGTGGCCAGGCTCTTTAGATTTCGTGACTGTAGCTCCAAGCTGCTTGCAATCTTCCTGAGTAATTGAGGTCGTTTTCAACAAATATTGCGGAAATGGGCAGTATACAGTATTTTCTGTAGTGAGGGAAGAGATTACACCCAGTAATCTTCTTAAACAGACTTGATGCCATGTAAAAGGAGGGATTCTGGGGACAACCTATCAATTGAGGGGAAAAAATATAATCCATCTGGATTAAACAGCACCATAAATGAAATTGCTTTAGTGACAGCACAGGAGCATTTTCCAACATGCTTTAGGTGTGGTAATACTTTGGAGTCTTTCAAGCAATGTGCATGTGTAGCTAAATAATTTCCCTGGCTGCGACCAGTGGAAAAGTCTGGAAGTCCACCATAAAAGAGAACATTCCTATTGTTCAAGCTTTTAAAACATTCCTATAGACAGCTAAAGCAGGGGTGTGTCTTTGTATTAGATTATCCAGTCTGAACTGGTATGTGAAAGCTTTCCATTAGGGGACAGGTTTGCAGTGCTGTAGGGAGGGGGGTTTGTTCAGCTAGCTCATAGAGTCAGGGAGTGGAAGAGAGATACAGATGGAGTAACAACGGAGTATCCATTTTTAAAGAGTGTTTTGTTCATGCAGACTGCAGGCAGAGGGAAGGGGACTGAAGGCTGTGAGAGGCAGATCTGCAGGAGTGAGACTATCCCAGGGGCAGGGTCACTCCAGGTCCCTTCCTCCTGTCATGGCTTAGTGCAGCAGCGGTCTGGCTACACCAGAGCAGATTTTAATCTGTACCTCAGTGGCATCTATGCCCATGCATATGCTGAAGCTTTTCAGTTGGTGCCCTGGTGGTCTCCTTGAACCCTTTCCCATTGCCCAGTCCCAGAGGCACCACTCTATGCATCTTGTTAGAGAAGATCATTGGAGCAGCACAGGTCAAGGCAGAGACCTCAAGGATGTCCTGCAATTGTCCTGCAAGGTGGGATGTGTCCATCTGACTTGACTGAGAGATGCCCCATGCCACATTCAGGATGAGCTGGCACTGCTTTTCTGAGGGTCTCTGCTCTGACTGGGCTTGCTGTGTCAGGCTCAGTGCAACTCGCTGCTTCTTCAGCAGCTCCATGCTTCATGGCTGTCTCTGCACTGTGCAGAGGAAGGATATGCAGGACATAAAGGAGAGAATAGGGTGAGAACGACGACAGGATGGGAATGATGTGGCAGGATAAAGCTCCCTCAGTGGAGCTGGAAGCAATCTTAAAGGCCCTGCTGCAGAAAGGGGTGCAGGAGAGCAGATGTTGGCAGTGGTCATTGCAGGACTTTGCAGGCAGGGCTGCGCTGACACTGAAATGAAACTGCTTACTCATTCCTGCTCCAAATCACACTCCTTGGGTGGCATGGCAGGCTGTCTGAAAAGGGGAAAACATCTGATTGGGAAGATCCCTGTAGGAGTGGGTTCCACTGATTTCAGGCTGCTACAGAAGTGCCTGAAGGTATGTGGGAGAAAACCAGGCTGCTTGTTCTCTGAATTAAAAATAGAAAAAAAATAGTTCTCTTTGGCAGTAGGAGACATGACCTTGGACTCCTCTACATCTCAGGTAGAACTGGGTGTAGCAGCCATGGCAGGACAAAGCTGATGGGAAGGATGCTAGGACATTGTCCATCTGCTCTTGCAGCACAGGTCTTAGGCTCTGTAATCCACTAAATCCCTGCTTTCAGAACCCTTCAGCCTGAGATGTTTTCTGGGGAAGGTGTCATCTTTTCTCTTCTGCAGCCAGCTCTTCCCTTCTGCCCTGGCAGCATCACTTCTCCTTTCACAACCTGGATGCATGTCTGAACCCTTCTTAAGCCCTCCAGACACAGACTGCAGCCCTTCTCCAGCCATGGGCTGCTGCAGTGCTGGGTGCTCTCACTCAAGCCATGGGCCACCTACCCAGCTTTGACAGTTTAAGTCCAAAACTTCCCATACCTGCCAAGCAGCAACTCCTATCACTCTGTAGCAGCCTATCTTATTCCCAGCAGGACTGGGAGCTCCATCACCATGCATTATTAGCCTCCCACCCTGTCTTACAGAACCTGCCACAGACGGGCAACTGTATAAACCCATCAGTGCTGCCTCCCCTCACTGCACACTCACAAGCCTTGCCCAGTGCTCTGCTTTCTCCTTCATCCCTGTCAGCATGAGATTTCATGATCCCATGTTCCTGGTAAGATGTGCCATCATGGACCAGCTGCATGTGACAGCATCCCTGCCTATACAATAAGCCCAGAAAAAAACCCATGGGAGAGGTCACTCCTCCAAAGCATGTCCCTGAGCACCTTTGTCTTTGCAGGACACAATTGGGCAGCTGGAGGATGACCTGCGAAACACCAAAAATGAGATGGCTCGGCATTTGAGGGAGTACCAAGACCTGCTTAATGTCAAGATGGCCCTTGATATTGAGATAGCTGCCTACAGGTAAGGCTGCTGTGCCCCTGCTCTGTATAGCCACCTCCCAAGCCCAATCCACTGACCCTACCAGGCTGGGGTATTTTCAAGGGCCTGGAAAATAGCTGGCTACACACTCAAGGAACAACACCACTATGTTACTCATCCCCCCAACCCTGACCTGCTGTGCTCTCCTGCCTAGGGAGCAACCATGGCTCCATGACATGCCTCAATATAGCAGCCATGAACCACGTCCCCCAGCTGTCCCCGAAGCAGTGGTTTTTGATGGGGACAGTTGGGGTTGGAAACTTGGCTGTCTTGCAGAGTCAAAGTAGATGCTAAATGCAAAGTCCTTCTGGTTTGGGGTTTTATTTTCCTCTTGTTTCTGGAGGGAGCTGGTCTCATGTTTTCTCTATTGCAAGTGCTCAAAAAATGATTGACCAAAGCATGTGATTCTGCACCAGCTTCATGGTGCAGTGTGACCTAAACCAATGTCCACCACAAGCTGGTGTGACAGCCCAGAGTGCTGAGACTTGCTTACAGGTCACACCATCCCCTTAGATTTTGAAGGTGTTTCACGTGAGATGTTCCCAGACTAACCTCTTATAATGTGCTTGCAGGAAGCTGCTGGAAGGAGAGGAGACCCTCTTCAACATGGGAAGCACCAGCCTGTCAGAGCCCAATCCTCTCTACAACCCCACTTACTCCTTCCAGCCAAGAGGTTTTAGTTCCTCTACCCTGTCCTTCAAGGAGGAGAAGCAAGGAGAGGTTATTAAACTGACCTCTAAAATATCATGCAGCAGGGCTGAGATGATTGAGGGGACCATAACTTCTGCCAAGAAAAGAGGGAGATTAAACATGCATGATGGAATAATTTCAAATGCAAAAATGTAACTGTCAGGACCCTGCTCATTTTGGATTTGATGAGGAACAGTCTCCACTTCGCCTTTAAATCACCCCTTCAGGCACAAATATATGCTGGGCTTGCAGGAGGCTCTCCCTTAGAAACACATAGCTCCCTAGGGACAATGACCTGGGCCAGCTTCTTCATGGGTCCCACCATGTGGAGGCTGAGCTTGGCACATTGCTCCCTTTTGAATGGGGCAGAGGCATGGACAGGTAGCTTGATGCATGTTGGTCATTGTTATGGTGGCACAGTGGACTTTTAGCTCTCACTACCCCTCCCACCTCCATCAACGGGTGAGAAGCTGGCTGGGACTGCTGCTCAGCTGGCTCCCTGAGGGGGATGGGGGAGTGAGGGAAACGTTTACTATAACCAGTTTCATATTATACAAATCCATATTTATCCAAACTATACCCCACTCCTCAGGCCGTAGCTGACCACTTTTAATTCCAGAAGCACAGAAATAGCCATACTGGACTGTTACCACACTTGGTGTCTGGTCTGTGAGCCACTGATGTTTTAAACTATAAGGGTTGCTTGTTTTCTTTTGTCCTGGCAGCTCTCTGGTTTTTGGCAGTGATAATCTGGGCAGGCATGCAGGGTTTGCTAGCAGCATGTGCAGAGCAGGGAACTGGTGCATCAGAGGTGGAGACATCACCATGCCAGAAGGCACAGCACCTCATCTGGTTTCACTGGCTCCACAATGACAGGGTCTGCAGGGCCACTCGTTTGGCTGCACAGTAATCAGACGAAAACTCAGCACTCACATTAGCATTGTGTCCCAGCTGGTGGTGGGAAGCTGCAGGACTCCAAACACCAGCTCACAAAGCGTTCTCGTCTCCACTCTAACTGTTCTAATGTGTGCCAAATTTTATATAGGATTTACAACCATAGGTTTCCTTCAATGCCTTAAAATTGCCACTGATCGCTTTTGCAAGAGCCAGAGACTCTGTGTGTGCGTGTTGTAGTGTGTCAATGCCCTGGCAAGGTTATCATCAGAGACCTTACTGCCCTCACGGTGGTGCCAGAGTAGTTCCTGGAACCAGCAGTTTGCTCACTCTCTTTCCTCTTCTATTGTAAGGCACAAATTAACAAATAAAGAGAAAGAAATAGTTACGTGGATCAAAATGAGCTCTTCTTTCTTCTTTGCTCCTACTTTGCTTGGGAACATATCTCAGTGTTTGTCCTGCAACTGGTTTGGTCCCCAGCAGTCTCTGCAGCCCCCTGCTTGGTGTTGGGTGTGCAGCTGCTCAACTGTGCTGCTGGGGCTGCAAGGCAAGGCTGGTCCCACTGCCAGTGGGGCATGGCTGGGTTCCGCTCACCTGCCATGGTGGCTTGAGTCGCAGAAGAGTTCATCACTGGCTGGCCAATGGAACAAGGTCTTCCATGGCCAAGTGCACCCTCGTTTGCCCAGAAAATGGTCTCTGAGGCTTTGCTTTGCATCACCCCCCTGACTCCTGAGTTCCAAGATACCTCCCGTTTCTCTTCCACCCTGCCTGCATGCACAGGGGTTGAAAACAGCCTATTTGTTTACTTTCACAAGCGAAGACAAAGCAGAGAGAAGAAGCAAGGGTGCACCCCACCCACTGCCCAAGTAAACCTAGTAGCCAAAGATGCCCACATTGCTGGCATGACCAGCGTTGGCTTATATTCAGCAGACGCTCATATGCTGCCAGAGCCTGTACAGGGGCACATGGTGGGCAGTAGGGCATGGAAATAACACAGGCAGGCTCCCAGCTGGGTGGCCTCACTGACTGCACTGTCCTATTGCCTTCTCATTCCTGGCTTGTCACACTACCACATCATAGCAATCACAGCCCCAGGGACACAAAGTGACAGTCACAGGCCTCTCTGCTTGTGCTGCAGGCCAAGAGCAGCACAGCCACTTCCCCTGATCCTGCCACACCGATAACCCTGGGGGCGATGCCCTTGCAAGGCCACTCACAGTGGGGTGACACAGGGCCAGAGGAGGCAGTCCTGTGGATGGGAGAAGCAGGGTGCACTTTTTGGAAGCAGGGGAGGGGCTCAGGGTGTGGCTGGGGTAGCACATCCCACTGGCAGCCTCCAGCAAAATGGCACAGATAACTGGAAGCACCCAGGCAGAGCTTGGGGGACTGGCACCTGCAGAGTTAAATCCAAGGCACTGGAACACAAAGTGAGGGCAACTAACCTCCAGATATCTCCCGGCTCAGCTGTCAGTCTGGAAATGCAAACACACACCATTCCTCCCAAACCACAGGGGAAATAAAAGGCAGATGTGTCTGTTCAGCTAATGTAACATATTCTAAACCTCAAATACCCTCCAGCGCTGTTTTCTTTCTGTCTCGAGTATAAACAGCCTGACCTGTCCTTTATTCCCACAAGCCTCTATCAAGATTCTTGCTTGCTCAGCTGGCTGAAAGCTAGCAACAAAGCTGGGAATGTTACTCTGGTGATACCGATGTGTATGGGCTGCAGCTGTGGGGGTGGGGAAGAAAAGGCACTGCTTTGGAATACAGCTGCTTTGCAATGGTCAGCTCCAGAGACTTCCTCCATTTTGGTAGCTCTTCAGCATTTTGTTTCTGTTTCATGGTATTAACCCCCTGAAGGGGTAGAGGGGCAGCAAGGAGAGAAATGACCTGTGCAATTAGGACACACCAGGCTGGATTTTACATCACCTAATGATTTTGATAGCCCCTCAGCTGGATCATGGCCCTGTGATTTTACAGAATGTGAGGTTCCTGCTTCAAATACCCTGACAGCAGCAAGTCATTGACCAACTCCACAAATGCTCTCTCAGGACTAGGGGTGAGCAAGAGTCCTTGCAGGAGATGGACACTGCTTTTCTGAAGGACAGAGACCAACCACAGGTGCTATGCAGCAAGGGAAGAGCTCCCAAGTGGCCAATGCTGCCCCCAGCTTCACAGCAGCCTCCCACCTACCCACATCCAACAACGCTAACACTGTCAGACCTCGGCAGACTACTGCTGCTTTGACACAAATATATTGTTGTTATGCTAAATGAACCCTCAGTGAAAATGGTGATACAGCCCCAGCAACAAAGCAGCCAATCATTTAATTTCATTCATTGGATTTCACCTCATCAGGGATTACCATTTAGCTCTCATAAATAAAACCTGAGCAGTGATTCAGTGATTAAACCTGCCTCTGTGGCAACCTTCTGAAACCTCAGCAAACATAAATGTCTGGTGACTCATTCAGCAAGGGTGTCTCTAAAGATGACATGAGTAAAATTCAACATCATCAACTTACTGCTTGCCTGCATGTTTAGGTACTTCAAAATACACCTGTTCTGCTGTGCCAGGTAATTGTTGAGATGGAGATAATGCTGCAAATGATCTACTCTCATCATTTTACTTTTTTTTTTTCTACCTCTTTTTTTCTTCCGTAACTATAACTAGTTCAGTTTTGAAGGATCTAAACATTCTGGCTGGCACTTGATGCACTCTATTGAGCATGCAGCCTGTTAGAAGGTCCATGGGGACAATTTGACCATGCCCCCTTCAAAGAAAGAATTCAGCTCTATATCTCTGTTAATAGGCCTGCTCTCTGCTGGAGTGAATGCCTTCCCCCACCCTCCATTAGCTTAGTCCACACTGAAGAAAAGTGAAACAGAAAAAACAGTCACCAACCTTGAATGATTTTTCAGTGAAACTCATTGGTTGTTTTACATCTATGGAAATAAGTCTTGTGTTCTTCTGGTTCATATGTGCCACAACCTAGTGGCACAATGCAGGTCAAAGCTAGGTGCAGTACAGATGTCCTGGAACATAAAGTGACAGTTACACACTGCTATTGCAGTGCCCCTCCATTCAGAGGGCTCAGCTGCACATTTCACAAGTCTCCTGAATCACATCAACTTATTTCACTAAATCTGTATTAAACACAAAGAAAACAGGCAGCATGTAACCAGCATGACTCAGCACTCATCACCTGATTGCAGTCTGATTTTGAGTTTCTAGGAACTCCTGAAGCTTGGGCTCACAAGTCTCCTCTTGCTGGGAATTAGCAGATCTGTAAAGCAACTCAGTTGTGCTGCAATACAGGATCACAGGATGGTAGGGGTTGGAAGGGACCGCTGGAGATCTTCTAACTGGCAAGCAACTCAATACAAGCAAGCAGTGTGCCCAGGTGTCAAGGAAAGCCAATGGCATCCTGGCTTGTGTTACAAATGCTGTGTCTAGCAGGAGCAGAGAGGTGATTGTCCCCCATACTCAAGTCTGGTGAAGACACACCTCAAGTATTATGTTCAGTTTTGGGCACCTCATTACAAGAGGGATGTGGAGGTGCTGGAGCGAGTGAAGGAGGGCAATAAAGCTGAGGAAGGGCTTGGAGAAAAAAATCTTATGAAGAGTGACTGAAGGGGCTGGGGCTGTTTAGTTTGAAAAAGAGGAAGCTGAGGAGAGACCTCATGGCTATCTACAGTTATCTGAAAGGATGTTGTGGAGAGGTTGGTGCTGATTTCTTCTCAGAGCTAATTAGTGATAGAACAAGAGGGAATGGACTCAAGCTGTGAGTGCGTAGGTTTAGACTGGACATCAGGAAATTATTTTTCTGGCAAGAGTGGTCAGGCATTGGAATGGGCTGCCCAGGGAGGCGGTTGAGGCACCAGTCCTGGATGTGTTTAAAAGTAATTTGGATGTGGCGCCTGGGGATATGGTTTAGGGTGTACCTTGCAGAGTCGAGTTGTCAGTTGGACTTGGTGAACCTGAGGATCTTTTTCAACCCTGATGTTTCTGTGATCCTGAGCCCAGCTCCCTTGGCAGAGTCAGACCATATCATCTAGTGCAGGTCACACAGGAACACATTTAATTAGGACCTGTCTTAGCCATGACACTGCTAAATACATAATCAGAAAGCAGACCCAGAATAATTTCAAACAAAGAAACAATAGTCTCTGTGAAATAATGGACAAATCCAAGCACACCTTCCTTGACTTCTAAAACTTGGAAGATAGCTCATCTCTCACGAGGGCAAAGATGCCATCCCACAGACAGTATGTTGTAACAGAAGATCTTCTATCTTCAGGACCAAACATGGCTGGAGGAAAGCCAAGGTTAAAAGGAGACCAACAGAAATAAAACAACTGCAGGAATGCCAAGAGAAAGGTGGCATATCTTAAAGTAAGAAGACTGATTATCTTTACATGCAGGAAACCACACAGCCCACATACTGGCCAAAGGTCACCCCAGCTGCACGCTGATGTGCCCCAGGGGGTATTGCAGGCAGGGGACCAGATAAAACATCACTGCCTTCAGGATCTGCTTTAAGGTGAAATAAAGCAGGATGTTCAGCCAGGAAAACTAGGATATGTGTTCTGAAGGCAGGTGAGGAAGAAATAAAAAGAAGAGGACAAACGGGAAATAAGAAGTCACTAAGCATTCATACCAAAAATAAATCTTCAATCCTCCTCAGTAGGTCACTTATGGAATCAAGTCTTGCCCATCTGCATTTTAGCTGGCATGTGATTTACCCTACAGACAGCCTCTCCCTCTCTCAGATGCCCCTTGTGTTGATTTTTTTTTTTTTACACCAGAAACTGACGCAGCAGAGTCAGTGGGCAGCACTGCTGTCTGGAGGCTGTGCAAGTCAGCAGTATCCTAGAGTGACATAAATTTGAATAAGCCATCAGCCTCTATACAGCTGCTTAGCTTTGCAAATAGGCCCTGCTGTACGTATGAAGTTCAAGCCTGAATTAGGGGGAGAATCTGCAGTGTAAAACATGACTATAACTTTTTTTGGTAAGTATAAAGCTATGCATAGAAAACAAAATAATGAAGCAGTAAGTGGCAGTATGAAGTATATGTGCCAGAAGCCTTGCATCCAGCCAGGACAACCAGAACAGCAAAGGAAGATCTGTCTCACTGGGCACTTGGTAACAACAGGCAGAAACACAAACAAAAATAATCTAGAGGTGACTTGTAACAGATGTGTGTATTGAGAGAAAACAGGAATCCTGTGATTGTATTGAATTATTTCTCCTGGATGTGTTGAAAAACCATCTTGAGATCTTTATTGAGCTATTTCAAGAGAAGTGTGGGCAGCAGGTCGAGGGAGGTGATTCTCCCCCTCTACTCCACCCTGGTGAGACCCCACCTGGAGTACTGCATCCAGTTCTGGAGCCCCTATTACAAGAGGGATGTGGACATGCTGGAGCGTGTCCAGAGAAGGGCCACGAGGATGAGGCTCCAGAGGGCTGGAGCACCTCTGCTATGAGGACAGGCTGAAAGAGTTGGGGCTGTTCAGTCTGGAGAAGAGGAGGCTCCCAGGTGACCTTATTGTGGCCTTCCAGTATCTGAAGGAGACTTACAAAAAAGCTGGGGACTGACTTTTTAGGACTAGGGAGAATGGAGCAAAGCTGGAGGTGGGGAGATTCAGACTGGCTGTGAGGAGGAAGTTCTTCACCATGAGAGTAGTTAGACCCTGGAACAGGTTGCCCAGAGGGGTAGCTGGGGCCACTTCCCTGGAGGTGTTTAAGGCCAGGCTGGATGAGGCTGTGGGTAGGGTGTCCCTGTCTGTGGCAGGGGGGTTGGAACGAGATGATCCTTGTGGTCCCTTCCAACCCTGACTGATTCTATGATTCTATTCTAGTTCTCATTGAAATATGTATTAAAAGGAGTCCCAGAAATTCCATTTTACTCCAGATATCAATATGGCAGTTAGCTCCAGTGGAGAATGTGGTATTAAACTACTCTTCATTATTCAACCTTCTAACTGAAAACTCATTCTAACAACCCCAGAGCACAGAGAACAACTTCAGTATCAACTGCTATAATTTTGAGGCTGACATTGGGAGCATGGCATGAAAATATGACAGCTTCATTTCAAGTAGGCTAAAATAAAGTTTATTTTACCGTTACAATATATAATCTCTTATCAATACAACTCACAAAGTGTTTACAAAATAGTCTCATTTTCTGCTGCATTTTAGACACTACTTTTATACAAACTTTAAAGGTAAAATAGGAATTTGTAGCTAGAAATGCTTTTGTTATAGTTTTTAAAAAACATCACAAGAATTACTTCAAACAGGACTTTTTTTTTTTCTTATGGTGTCATCTTCACAGATGTAAAGACCTGAGGAAGGATTCATGAAAGCTTTCTTTAGACAAACTATGTCAGTCCTCTTAGGTTGACAGTGAGCAGCTCCATCTGAGATAATTAGGTGTTCTGAAACACCTTCCAGAGGAATCTCTTCCCTCTCTCTACACTGGCTCTACGGAGCTGGGGGAGCCGAGTGCGTAACTAGCTTTCACAAATCCCCACACCAATGACTCGGTATGCAGCAAGATCGTAACACACAAGGCTCTGGTCCTTAATGCTGCACAAGAAACCATGGAAACCTCACACACAGAACAAAATTTGAAGTACTTGAAGTTGTCATGAGACCTATGATTTTAGTACGTTACAGTTACCTAATGCCCTCTCTGAACCTAGTAGTAAACAGGCAAGTACTATACGACTCAACCCTGGTTTCCACTACAATGCACTAATACATGTAAAGAAAGAGTGTAAAAAGCTACCATTTTCATGGCTGCTAGAAAGACATGTGCTGAAGTCAAAGGATTTATGCTCCTGCCAGTCAAGTCAGCTGAGAGATTTTACATGAGAGCAAAATCAGGCTGACACTTATTTCACATAAAGCGAGCAGGTAGAAAGAGGTGCTACTTCTTTTTTTCCCCCATGCATAGTTTAACCAGCTTACAGCCAGCTCATCTCCATTAAGACTAGAGATGCACGATCCACCATTTGGTATAAGCCAAACTGCCACCAAATAAATTTCCAGTGCATATTAAAAAAAGAAAAAGCTACTTCTCAAAAAAACCCAATGCACGTGATGCATAATTTTCTTATTTTGGTCTTAATTTCTAAAGTTCCCTTCCCCTCTCCAAAGACAGATGATCATAGTCCACTTATTTATTTTTTTTAGGCAGATGACCATCTCCTCTCCATAATAAATTATACTGCCCCCTAAAGATCATCCCTGAGAGCACTGTTCTAGCTAGACACTTAGAAAGCAAGCAGTATCTCACAGCTTTAAGGAAGAAAAGGCTGTTCACTTAGTGAGATCTTGTGGTTTTAAAAAGGTAAAAAAAAAAAATGCAGTTACTCTGAGCATTGAAATTCCCTGAGCTGAGTGAAATCTGAAGACAGTAATTTGTAACACAAAATGTAGTAACATTTATAGCCGTACTTACAGAAGCTGTAATTTTTTTTTTACAGTGGTAAAACTGGATGTTAAATTACAAGCATACAGCAGTTACTGGTGGTTCTTTTCACTCGCTTCCTGTCACAGGAAATACAACGGCCTTCTTTGGTGAGAAACAGCAGTGAAGAAGCTTGATGACTTCGGATTCTTTTGCCTTCTGATGTTGTAGCCATCTTTAAGTTACAGACAGCGGAGATACTACCAGGCCATAGTGCAGTACAAGTAAGCCATCCTATAAAGAAGAGAAAGGTGATACAGTTATCATCACACCATTTCACCATCTTTACTATGCCCTGGTGAGAACACACCTGGAATACTGTGTCAAATTTTGGGCTTCCCAGTTCAAGAAAGATAGGGACCTGCTGAACAGTCAAGCAGAGAGCCATGAGGATGACTGAAGGACTTGAGCATCTCTCCTATGGAGAGAGACTGAGAAACCTGGGGCTGTTTAGTCTGCAGAAGACTGAGAGAAGACCTTATCAATGTGTGTCTGAAGGGTGGGTGTCGAATGGCTGGGGCCAATCTCTTTTTGTTGGTCAGCAGCAGTAAGACAAGGAGCAACAGCTACAAACTGGAACATAGAAGATTTCACCTCAACATGAGGAGGAACTTCTTTACAGTGAGGGTGACAGAGCACTGGAACAGGCTGCCCAGAGAGGTTGTGGAGTCTCCTTCTCTGGAGACTTCCAAAACCTGCCTGGATGCGTTCCTGTGCGAACTACCTTAGGGGATCCTGCCTTGGTGGGGGAGGGGGGCTGGATGCAATGACCTCAGGAGGTCCCTTCCAACCTCTAATGTTCTGCGATCTCCCTGAGACATTTCTGTCATCACCTGGTGTGACAGTTGCTGCACAGCGGAACCTCTTCTTAATCTCATTCAGCATCTTATACCATGTCCTTTCTGTATAGTTTTGAAATATCAAGGCAAATAATTACATTTCCTCTTGTCTTTGAGATGGAGAAGGGTGTTACTAAAAGTAAAATCTAGTACTTTAAAATAGAAGTTACAATGGATTTATCTCATCGTCATACAACAGACTCCCTTTTACAGCTTGTGTTGCTGCTTTCCATGTGATATTACGGGGCAGAAAAAACAGTAATTGAGGGCCTAAATTGCTATTACACACTTTCTGAGTAATGGATGCAAGGGATAAAAAGCCCAAACAAACTTTTAGTTTATTATTAAGCTGTGTTTCTCCCCATCTGAGATTGTTCCACACAGTAAAAAAAATTCTTTCAGCTGCGAAACAGGACACATTGGAACTCATTAGTCTCACCTCACCTAACTCACAGCTGGTGAAGGGCCTAGCACTTAGTCAGCTTCCACCACTGATCCACTAGGAATCAGACTTGTTGCAATAGATCCACTTACATAGAGAGGCTTCAATAAAAGCTTTCTTGTGAAGAGAGAGCTACATTCATCACAAATGACATGCTACAACTTCTAACAGATTTTGCTTCTGATGTTTTTGTCTATTAATGTATTGGACATATGTTCCAGAGAAGTTACACAGTTCTGTTTGAGGGGGCATAGCAGCACATTAAAAACTACAAGTCTTTAATTAAGAAAATAGTAACAGGACTGTCAGCACTTTACAGATTCTGTATTGTAACACACTAACGGTACAAAGTCTTATATTAGTCTATTAGTCTTTTGGAAGAATGTATGTGTTGGTTTTTAAGAAATAATTTGTTGTCTATGCAGAAATGATTTTGTCTGGTTGGCTGGTGCAGCCTACTACAGAAAAACAAAATATATCTCTCTGATCCATTTTGCATTGAAGAAAATTTAAGATTAGATCCTTTACAATGAGAGTGGCGAACTACTGTAACAGCTTGCCCAGTGCTGTGGTTGATGCCCCATCTCTGGAGACATTCGAGATGAGACTTGATGTGACCCTCAGCAGAAAGGTGTTTGGACAAGATGATCCTTGAGGGTCGCTTCCAACCTGATGCAATCTGTGAAATTTAAGTTCACTTGCTGTAGATGAACCTGCTTTTGCAGAAGGGCTGGACTAAATGATCTCCAGGTTTCCTCCAACCCCTCCCATTCTGTGATTTTCTGATTAAGAAATTGATCTCAAAAAGACTCATGAGGACAGAATGTATTTTTCTACATCTTCATAACACACTATTTCTTCTCTTGGGACTTCTTTTCAGACACTGGCTATCAAACCCCCTATATTCAATCTGCAAAATGCTCTCTTACTAGGAAAGTAGCCTTTTTTCTGACTCCAGCGCCACAAAGATTTTTTAATGGAAGACCTCTGTAATTGCTGCTGTGTATAAATATTTTACTTTCTTGTACCACTAATTTCATTAACTTTGGCAGCTAAATGATGGCACAAGAAACACATTTCTGTATATATGTTCAGCTGTTTTCTGTAGATACTCTTCTTAAAAGGAAACCCAAATAGGTGAACTCTCACTACTTACTACAAATCTCCAATCAAGCTAACTCAGATATACTCAAAAGGAAAACTCACCAGCGTTTTTTGCCATACATTTTTGAACCTGACCTAAAAATAAATAAATAGGAAGGATCCCACATGTTGCACCCAGCTATAAACTTTAGAATGGAACTGACAGACTGAAAGATCACAGTAGACATCTTTTGATGTTAAAGGAGCAGCAGCAAGGAAGTGCCCTGTTTTCCAAATTCTGTGCCTTCACAACGAAAATGCTTCCATAGCAGATGTGTGCTAGAGGGTCACAGTAATTAAATTAGATGGCAGCTCTCACTGCCTAGCTCAGGAAACAAACAAACAAAGAAAACACAATAGCATTGGGTTACAAAAAGGTGAGAGTAACAAAGAGATCATTATAATCTGCGAGACCTCTATGCCAAGGACATAAAAGAAGCTACTCTTTTTAGCTTTTCCCAGGTGTAAACTCATTATAGCCATCAGTGACAGAGAGTTCTGAGAAGGCCAGTTTCAGACAAGTGAAAATAACTAGGAGCTTGGGTCATGCGGCATTTCTGCAGCAAAGGGGAGGAAGGGAATACAAGGAAGAAATTATATTCCTTCAGAGTTATTAATAAGCTTCCTTCATGAGCCTCTTCATCAAATTCTTAATTACAGGCAGAACTCAAAGGTTAGTAACAAAACTGAGATAATTTACAAAATATCTGTGTCTTTGATCCCTCCCTGGGGTAAATTCCACAAGTTTGCATGGCTTTAAAAATAAAACAAATACCTTGCTTTTATGTAATTTCTGTGTGGCATTCTGTTTTGCCCTAAACAGGGCAAAAAAAATTCCTTTTTTTCCAGCTAAAATTCAACCAACCACCCAAATATTAAAATACCTTCAGATCTATAAGACCTATTCCTGAATTTCTTTTTAGCCCTCTATCAATTGCTCTGAAACTAACATGCTTACCTGCTTACACTCAACTGCTGCAATTACTTGCCTAGGTACTCTAAACAACCCAAACAGGTTACTGTGGGGCCAGTATCAGGAATATTTATTTTACTGTCAGATCCCATTTCTCTTCCCACACTTGCTGGAAAGGCACACAGCTATAGAGACCAGCTAAAATCCTGCTGGCTTACACCTATAAGAGACTTGAATTTATTGAGGCTCTAAGGCATTACTACACTGCATGACTCAGCAAGAAAAAAAAAAATCCCCAGAAAAACTGAAAACAACATCCAAAATCTTCATAAAACAATCTTCAGCATTTAAGAACCATTTAGAGGGAGTAAAAGCTCCATAAAAAAAGAAGTCACAGTGATTATGGCCCAGAAAAATAAATCACACAGAACATATGTTATGCTGCACTGCACTGGATGAAAATTCCAATGTAAATACTGTCAAAGAATGCATGTTCGAATTAATGCTTTTGCAAAGAAAAACTTGTGTGTTTTAAAATCACTTTTATCAGCAAAAAAGAGTAACTGATGACAAGAATAAACTTGCAAGTGAAAAATGTAATTCAGAAGAGCAGCTGTTTTTTCTCTTCTATACTGTGACTGTACTCATCTAAAAAAAATAAACCCTAATGTTTATTCCATTAAATAACTTTGTAAGGCCTAAGTAGCTACTGAAGCTATTTTCTTAGCATGAAGCATCTACAACAAAGCTGAGAAAGTGGCAAATGACAACGGCAATTTTTTGAAGAGCAGCATCCTAGTGAGAGCTGTCAGGGACATTCTGAGCTCCAGCACTGCTTTGGAAAGGTTGGAATGTTATGATAGCACAAGATGCCCTTGGAGCTTAATTTAAAACCCATCAAATATTCCTCTGTAGTTGTAAGCTCACCGAGACAGGACAATCACATCCTTCATTAAATTTCAGGTCTTGATTAAAAACAAAACCACTCCAACCAACACAAAACCCCAAACCTTTAACATCTTTAGACTTGACCTATCTTTTCCCCTGCCCTTCCCCAGACAATTATCTAAAGACATTTTTGCAAGGATTTTAATTGTAGAAGTGGATCTTCTTGAGTTCTGAAAAATAATGTAATGTGAAACTATAAAACCGGAAATCGTCACAATTACCTCAGCATATATATATATATATAAAAACAACTGTCGTTTATTTGCAACATTTCTACTGTAACTACTTGGTACCATAAGAAGTTGTGTAATAAAATGATGAAAAATTAAGGATCAACCTGATCTTTCATATTTTCTGGCAAGAGTGGCTATGAATCACAGAATTAACTAGGCTAGAAAAGACCTCTAGGATCACTGAGTCAAACCTATGAAAGAACAAGACTTTCCAAAAATATTTTTATTTTTTCTCTTTGTTTGCCCAATAGGGCAGGCTTGCAGGAATTCACCAGTAGCATAAAGATTTGTAATAATGAGATGTGAAACGTCACTGGAGAATGTATCCTGAGACAACTGATCTCTTGGGAGAGTTTCTGACAGGTACATAGCCACTAAACAACATCAATCAGGCAGACCCAATTCTGACAAGAAAGGAAAGACACTAAACTTCAGTTGGGATGATCCATTTCTGACAAGAAATTAAACTGATGGAGTTTTCCTTGAAGTGCTCCCTCAAGACCATTTCTCATTCCAAAAAGGATTATTAGGATGGAGGCTTGAAAGCAGGTACATTTGTCTATACCCCTGGAATGAGAAATAAATCGTCCTCCCGCTAGTTAGTGAAGTGTTTAGTAGAGGGCATTTGCACCACTAAGTATGGATTGCTGTATTTACTTACAATGAAATCGTCACATTACAAGCAAGTTTGTTACCACTGCTGGCTTTCTTCTGGGGTTTTTTTTGTTTATTTTTTAAAATCTGTCCCTTGCTCCCCAAATTGGGTTAGGTCACATTTTTTCTTCATACTATATAAGCAGGTAAGACCTCAAGTAGGGCATTAAGTCTCACAGATTTTTAACACTAACATGTGTCTTTAAAACTTGCATGCGCCATGTTTATCTGCCCTGACTGTGGAAGCTTTTAAACCAGGTAAAAGCAATGCAATGCCCAAGATACCTTAAAACCAGCTTTCCACTTCTTGCCCCAACACAGAAGCCTTCTTATAGCATGAAAGGGCTCAGCAGAAGTTTAAAAGATTGTGAACATGTATGCACAAACGAATCAAGAGTACTGAATTTGCTGCTATTTTAGTCTTTCTGCCTCCTGCTCAGTATTTCATTCCAAACTAAATATCACTCTAAACCCTATTAAACCTTTTTTTTTTTTTTTTTTAATGTATTATATCAAACATTAACTTCTCTGGCTTCCAAGTTTAGAGTAATATACAGTTTACCATACATCATGATTTTACATCTGTATCTTACTATGAACTGGGCAGACTATTGATTGCTTTGGCTGCACTTCTAAAATGGAGTGACCCTTCCTATTATAAAGATGCTTGAAAAGATTCCCAAGGAAATTAAAAAAAAAAAGCTTTCTTGTTTGCAGAGCCAGCAGCACTTAAGAGAGTAAGTTAGCAACAACAGTTGACTATACATACATGCTGTAACCAGGACCAGTATAATATGTTTGAAGCATATTGTGTTCATTACTCTGTATCTTTGGCTTGTATTTTTATGAGCAAGCTTATTCCTCTCTGCCAGTTCGAAGGCTAGCCTTATTGGAGATCACACAGGATGTCACAGGCTGGAAGGGACCCAAAGATGTCACTGAGTCCAACCCCCCTGCCAGAGCAGGACCATACAATCTAGCTCAGGTCACAGAAGAACACATCCAGACAGGCCTTCAAAGTCTCCAGAGAAGGAGACTCCACAGCCTCTCTGGGGAGCCTGTTCCAGTGCTCTGTCACCCTTACAGTAAAGAAGTTCCCCATTGTGTTGAGGTGAAACCTCCTGTGCTGCAGCTTACAACCATTGCTCCTTGTCCTATCACAGGGAGCAAGTGAGACAAGCCTGTCCCCCCACCTCTGGGCACCCAGCCCTCAGATATTTATAAACATTTATTAGATCTCCTCTCAATCTTCTCTTCTCCAGACTAAAAGATGACTCATAGTGTACTACTCAACTCTACTTACGATATCTTTGGGCAAGTTAGTGCTAATTGCAACTTTACGAAAGAAGTATTCTATTTTAAAATAGGAAACCTGAACAAAGCCCAGCTGCCACACGTACCTGCACTGCACTCTCTCCTATGGCTTGACGAATTTCCCTCAGTGTCTGGTAGTGTTCTAGCAGATGATCACCACATATTATGTCCACCTGTGAAAGAACACAAATACAGTCAAGTTCAGCCTACCTTTGGACTAGCAAAACAGTATCTAAGCCCTTTAAATTTCATTGTAAGAGTTCAAATATAGCACACTGGACACTAAAGTCGTCTGTACCTTTGTTGTCCAAATATATTCTGGGGTGTATTAGAAGGGCTGTGGCTAGTAAGTGGAGAGAGGTTCTCCTCCCCATCTAACTCTGCCTGGCAAGGCCTCAACTAGAGTACTGTGTCCAGTTCTGGGCCTCCCAGTTCAAGAGAGACATAGAACTGCTTGAAAGAGTCCAGTGCAGAGCCACAAAGATAATTAAGGGAACAGAACATCTCTTTTATGAGGAGAGACTGAGGGAGCTGAGGCTCTTCAGCTTGGAGGAGACTGAGAGGGTGAGTACCAGGAGGATGGAGCCAGGCTCTGCTTGGTGATGTCCAACAACAAGACAAGGGGCAATGGGTGGAAGTTGAGGCAGAGGAAGTTTCATTTAAACATGAGGAGGATTTTTTTTCCCTGTGAGGGTGACAGACCACTCAGGATCAGGCTGCCCAGGGGAGTTGTGGAGTCTTCCTCTCTGGAGATATTCAAAACCTGTCTGGATGCATTCCTGTGTGGTCTGGTGTAGTTGATCCTGCTCTGGCAGGGCGGCTGGACTGGGTGATTTTTCAAGGTCCCTTCCAGCCCGATATTCCATGATTCTGAGTATTTAGCATGCACAGCACAAGTGCACTGACGTAATGCCTCCTACCCCATATGTCTAACCTGGGGCTCACTTCTGGAGCTGAGAGGACAGTTTACTGTTCCACTGCAAGTTTGGCAAGACCACTGGAAAAAAGCTGTTTAGTCATAACTATGATGAATTTAATATGACTTCAGATGGTGTACTAAAGGAAATTCCACCAAAATCCAGGGTCATTTATGAGTTTCGAAAGACAGCAAGTTGTTCATGACTGAGAGAAAACAAGCCATTGCTATTCTCATTCTTACATTGAGCGAGAAAACACCTGACTAAGTCTGCTTAATATGACTTGAAGTGATTTAATAGCAAAGAAGTACTCACTGTGTGCAACTGTCAACTACATCACACAGTCCTCCTTCAAAATGCAATCAATACTTCTGTGATGCAAGTGAAGGGCATACTCAGTAATTCTAAGCAAGGTCCTCTACCATAGCCCAACTAGGTCAGTGAAAAATGCAGTTGCACAGGAGGCACTTTTGTTGAGTAACTGTCCACAAGCCCAGTAAGTTGGTGGGAAAAAAAAATATAATGAAGTATTCTGAATTCCTTGCCTTGACAATTATGAAAAGTAAGCTTCTCCATAAAGTTACTATGAATTTACTGTACACAAAAGTAACTCAAGTCTCTAACACTCCAAATTAGAGCACCTAACACAGCAGCTAACATTCTGGCAATTGCAGATTGGTTACATTTTCCTTATGAGCAATTTATAGATATGGAAATTAGAGGGCACTCATCTGTGAATTATAAACCTCAAAATTAAATTAAAGAATATTGATAACGAGCAATCCCACAGCTTTCTGCAAGGAAAACATCCAAGCTTTGCCACTGCATTAGTGAGGGAACATACTGCAGTATGGCAGAATCTTTAGGTTGGAGAAGACCCTTCAAGATCACCCAGTCCAACCAGTAACCTAACGTTATGAAGTCTGTTGCATATAAATAAGCACCATGTCTATCACTTTTATATGGTCACGTTCCCCTATAGAATGCACTGGGTGCTTCAGTTGTACTGCCCTGGATTTACGCTCTCTGGCAGGCTGACACCATCGTCTCTCACTTGTTCTTCCTTAAAAGATTTAGGAAAACTTATGCCTCATGCTGGCAGACCACATTGTTGTGAGAACTGAGAACACAAGAATTCTATTCCTTAGAGGCTCAAAAAGGGCTAATTCTCTTCACCATCTATATAGTATGAGAACGATATAGAATGTTCCACTAACATTAGGTTGAATCACGAAGTGCAGAAGATACGAACCACTTAGTATTACTTCTGCTTTTAGCTTCTAGAAGGAAACTAGCAAGTAAAAATTAATCTGTTTGTAACACTAAATAATAATGAGATATTGATCTGCACATACTCACGTGTATATATCAGCATTTGATGTATTTAACACAGAACCCAGAAGATTTTTTTTCTCTGAAAGCCAGTTACAGTTCTTTCTGTTTATATTCTGCATCCTACCCTCTATTGTTATTACTGCAGCAAGACAAACGTGTCCTGCTTCGCTTTCCAGCAATATGAGTTTAATTATTTCTGTTCTATATGCTTACTTTTATGATTTTTATGCCAGAAGGCACTTGAAAACTCAATCCTGCTCCCACTGAAACACAGACATTTTATGTATTATACAGAAATAGAAAATCTAATCTAAATGCCCAATGTGGGATGCAAACTGCTCACAATCTTGCAAAACTGAATTAGAATGCTTGCTTGAAGATGGCCCACTGCTGATCCTGCTGCTCCAATTTCAAATCACATTCATGAAAGATTCTGTGTCTTCTGATAAATTGGGTTTTTCACATTTACAGTGTCAGAGTGTTCTGAATACCAAATGCCTAATCTTTTAATTCCATCATCAAAGCCTGAGTTTCTGCCTGCTAATTATTATATTAGAATTCATTTTGTAAGGACAAGAGAATATAACATACAATGGACAAAAAAAATAATAATTCCCAGTTTAGCATGAAAATCAGTTGCAAAATGTGTTTCAGAGGGATCTCTGTGCAGTAGAGGAATTACAAAAGAGACACGGGCAACACAAGCACTACAAAACTACTACAGTTTCAGTTAATTGCTAAAATTCAAGCCAAGCAGTACTGGTAGCTGGTGAGACAGCAGAAAAGTAGTTTGACCTTTTGCTGAAAAGAAATACGAAGGTGTAGCTGCTGAATGCTTCTGTTCAAATTTTTATTAAAATGAAGTAGCTTTTCTAGTATGTAATTTATTTTCTTTAGAAAGCATATTTACTAGAGCTATTTCTCTAAAAGCCACAGTAACAACCAGTTATAGATTAATACTTGCCAAGGAAGAGAGATAGAAATGGAAAGTTTGCATCTAAGGGACATGCTACTTAAGATTCATCCCAAGGGGGAATACGGCCCAGAAAGGATTAGACTTCAATCAATAATTTCTATGCCAAGTGATACTATCCAGAAAAGTACAATGAAAGCGCAAAGTTTTAGAGATTGACATGAACGTTTGGGATAGTTATTCAAGAAGCTGTCAAAGCTTTCGATCTCTCTAGCTGCTATTTACTATTCAAAGCTACCAGATATTTCTATTTCGGAGTCTAAGATTGGCATAAAGAAACTGCAGTAACAATTACACTGCGTAAGGACAGACTTCCATCCAACCCTTCTCATGCTGCAGTTTGCACTTCCAGAATGCACGTCTGTTAACGGAACATTTCTGTTCCATAAACTACATTCAGGCATTCAGACTGGCTGAGCTGCAAGTCTCTTAGGAGTCTCTCTCATCCTTACAGAGTGAATGGGAGAAGGGATAATGCTGCTGCAGGATGACCTCAAAAGACAGTAACCCTTTAAAGAAAGCTCACTGTCTCCCCACTATTCAGCAGAACACAAACTATACAGATGTGCATCAGATGTCTGTTGAAGCCAAATACTTAATGGATTCCTGCCATGGAATGCTAATAGGACTCTTAGATGTCCTGGCTTGCCCCACCCTTCTGCTGATGTGAGAAGCAAAGACAAGAGGAAAACAAAGGCTTGGGCCATTATATTTGCTCCCAAAGTGATAAACAGGTACCCATAGGTGTGGATGTCTTACCCAAATAAGGGCAAGCAAGCCCTGGGTTCAACTAACATGGTTAGTTTTTCAGATGCCATTCTAACTGGTAAATCTCTGTGGCCAAAGAAGCCATTACACTCAGCAAATAATATAAATTGATCTAAGTTGTATGCAGTTGTGCTGCTCTGTGCTGCCTCTGCCTCAGTGTGTGATGCTCTGCTCTACATTCTGCTCTATGTTCTGCTTTGCTTGGACAATGTGGTCTGCTCTGCCTCGTGCCTCTGACCAGCTTAGCCCTAATGTTCTGGGCTTGAACGACCTGTAATTTAAGTGCCCCAAGTTTACCAGGAAAAGGCATTAAGAGCCTCACAATGTGGTGAGAGGTGCCACTTTGTACCTTGCACATCTGCAAGAGATGCTGCCTGCACCCCTACAAACCTCCATGCCAAGAGGAACCAGGATCAGGTCACAGATCATCTGCCTCTTTCCCAGCACCCTGCTAGAGTCAGGGAAGATCTGAAAGCCTCTCAATGGCTATCAAGATGCTGAGCAGTTCCAATATTGCCACAAAGGAGCCGGGTACTAACTGTGAATTCTACTCCACTGCTGTGAGTAAAACAGACTTTCCCTAGGGCTCCAGGCTGCCTATTTATAAGTGGGGCAAAGCCATTTTGTGGCTAAACTTTTCCAATATTCTGATTCTCCTAAATCAATTAATTGCCCATAAGCATCCTTGTGATGATTTTTTCCCGACTGAATTAGAACCCAAATTTAACTAACTTTTACATCGTTTGTGGGCAGGGCTTGTTGGGAATAAAGTAACTACATATTTTATAATTCCTGCCTCGTTAATTACCCACAATCAACTCAATTCCAAACACCACAGCCTGTATTTAGCTCAAATGAAATACTACCTACTTAGCTACTACTAGCATTTCCAGTTGCTCGAAATTTTTCACAACCCCTACAAACCAATTCCAGCAAGAATGTTTAATAGAGACATTGCAATTAGAAATAGAACACAAACAGAAAATTAACCCAGAGCACAGAGGTCAAATCAGAGCACCAGAAAGTAAACTACAGCCTGTCAGCTCAAGTGATAGACAAAAATAAATGAAGGCTTCACCTTCAGATAATCTGAATCATAATCCATTTGAAAACTCATATACAGAAGCATGAAAATAATTTGAAGCCCCAGACTACAAAAAAAAAAAAACCAGAAGCGACTTCAAAACTCCTTTTCAGTTTTCTCTATTCACTGTCACATGAGTCAAATGACTTATTCACATTTTTCATTAACCTCAGTCCAATCCACTTGTGCAGAACAATGAAAAAGGGCAGTTACTTGATTTAATGTCTTTGTGTGGAATATTAGTAAACAGAGCCAGTCAAGCACAGCCAGAGGTTCAGACTGAGTAACATGTTTCCTGTCACTTGATCACTAAGTCAGCTTTAATATAGAATGAGTAAAATACTCTCAAATAATACTTTTGCAGATTGTTAAACTGATGGTAAGTAGGAACTGACTACACTGACAAAATAATCACACCCTGTGTCCTTATTGCAAGTTTCAACAATGAAATTAAGAATGCAATTCATATATTGATAATAAAAAGATGAAAGACTCTGTGTCCTCTGTACAGTCACACCATTTTATGTCTCAGATAAGGTATGATTAAACACTGTGGAACTATCTGTACATAGATGTGCAGAAAAAATACTGCAAATGCAGTGAATTATAGCTTAATGGTGCCTAAAATATGTATTTCTGAGAGAAATTTTCTACCCTCCCAAGGGAATCCAGCACTTGGACTCTAGTTCTAAGTTGAATGCAAAAAAACTCCTACATTTTCCATGAAAATTGATTATTTCAGGTAATGAAGAACTGGTAAGAGTTAGAAATCAAGGCTAAATAAGTTTAATATTAAAAGGAAAAGCTTGTTGCCCTAAGATATTAAAGAAGTAAATATTAAACTTTGGGGAAGCCTACAGGAAATGAACCAAAGTCCTCAACTCCCTTCCAAATTTCTACAAACTGCAAAAGCAGACAAACACCCTCTACGTTTACATTCTTTGCACATATGGTTTAAACTATATTTCCCTAAACTATTTTGCCTGTGCTAATTTATCTTCAGATTCTCCCTAATTTTGTATTAGTTTCTATTTTGTTAAGTCACTGTGGGAAGCTGGAGTGAGACAAGACTCATTAGACTTATCTTCAGTGACATATCTGACATCTCATTTTCTGTGTGTTTACCAACAAGCCATCAGCTTCTGCATACTGCAATGAGAAAGTGACAGCTCACTGCATACACTCCTTTAACTGCAAATCCCCATGTGACAAAGAAAGGATCAATCAAGATAGGCAAAACGTTTCCTGCTTTGCTGCCTTGACTTTTTAAAAATAAGCCTTAACATCTTCAAGAAATCAGTTATCATTTGTGGCAGATCAGTTACAATGGGAAGAAAAATACTCACCAAAAAGACCTGACTGCAGAAAAAAAGCAGATTCATAATTTCCTCCAATTAGGTGAGGCTTGCACAGAAGAGACCATGGAAATCAGAACTAGCCAATGATCATGCCCTACTTCTGAACCACAGAATCACAGAATTGTCAGGGCTGGAAGGGACCTCAAGGATCATCCAGTTCCAACCTTCCCTGCCATGGGTACAAACACCTCACACTAGATCAGGCTGCCCAAAGCCACATCCAGCTCAGCCTTAGAGACCTCCAGAGATGAGGCTTCCAACACCTCCCTGGGCAACCTGTTCCAGTGTTTCACCACCCTCATGGTGAAGAGCTTCCTAACATCCAATCTGAATCTATACATTTCTAGTTATGCTCCATTCCCCTCAGTCCTCTCACTACCTGACATCCTTAAAAGTCCCTCACCCCTTCAGATACTGGAAGGCAACAATAAGGTGTCCTCAGAACTTTTTCCTCTCCAGACCGAACAACTCCAACTCTCTCAATCTGTCTGAATGGCAAACTGGACAATAGCAAGAGATAAAAGTGACTGGATCAGAATCAAGCAGCATCTTGAGAAGGAAGTCTATGAAACCAGCTTTTGAGACACAGTGACATTTACTCACAGTGGACCATATCCTCTCTGATGAAATCCAAGCAGAAAGTAACTAATGGGGGAAAAAATTTCAAATCATCTCTATTAGATGATCTCAAGATTGCAAAAAATGAAGTATGTCCAACATAGGGACCTAGCTTGATTTTCAAAGATGGGTAACTATAGTTACCATTATGGATGTTTAGTGTTTCTGAAAATTGAGTTTTAAGTAGTACACCAGACTTTCAAGCAAACAAAATTTCTTCCCCTCAATGAAACAACTAACAAGAAAAGCTTCTCTAGACTATTTTTTTAGAATACTTTTATTTGTTCAGAATATCAAGTCACCACCACTTGAAAGCTACAGACACACTTGCTTCAGAAGAAAGATATGATATTCAGAATGATAACTTAGGTCTGATTTGTTTTGTCACCACTGAAAAGTGGCATGAATACTCACTACTGAGGCACACAGTCATGCTCTATTGTTTCAGTTACTGCTGTATGAAAACACAGCCTTAACTCCAAAGCCAGGCTTAACTTCCACTATCTGCCTATTCACACCAGTATTGGCTCAATTCACTGATAATTGATGACATTAAGAACCACTTACACATTACAGAACTCATGCTGAATGGTTGCTGAAATATCTTGTAACCAGGTTTGGCATGCAGTTCCTATCTAAATGGTTAAGAAATAAATGTCAAGTTCAAATGATTTTGTTCAAAGTTCAAATAATCTTCTGTTCCTTTGAATTGTTATGTGGAGGAGTGTGCCTACCTTTGCATTCACACCTTTCATTTCAACAGATCCATCCACTGCATCAAGTCTTTCTTAGCCCTCATTTGCTTCTTTAGAAGTCAGTTTTTTACTGCTATTCAGCTCCTATTTGTCTGCCTTCACATCCTTCCACATTCACACTTTGAGTTTTATCTTTGAAACAGAAGCACCTTTTGGTTTTGAATTTCACTCCCTGAAATCCTACACGGAAATTTGTAAGTGGTACACAGTAAACCATAATGAAAATTTAAACATGTTGCAAATGAGTTTCAAATATTTCATTATTTAATCCTTACTTCACTAAAAAAAAAATTAAAAAATCTAACATTACATTTAGATGCTAATAAACAATGGAAATGGTCTGTCTGAGGCGCAGATATTAAACTGACCACAGCAGAATTGTGAGAGTGGCATACCTGACAATTAGGGTCCAGATCCATTTTTCTTCTGAGGAATTTCTCCACATGTCCAATTGTTGCCTCCCCTGAAACACGGACAAACTTCTTTTCCAAAGGCTACAGAGAGCAAATGGAAGATTTTCAGAAAATGTACTCTTTAAGCCACCATCCCTTGTAAATGCTGAGCCAGTAACAGAAGCCAAATATCAGAAGAACACAACTTAAAGCTTTGGACCCTCCTTGGATCTACTTCTAAATTACTTCACAGGAAGAGGACCAAAGATGTTTTAAGACTACAGATTCAAACATATGGCTGTTTAAAACAACACTTAAAAAAAACCATCTACTGACTTAAACCTTATTATTTAAGCCCTAAAGAGTATTTGCTATTGATTTCACACAGAATCTAGTATTACACATAATTTTAAGAACTTCTCTCTCCCACAAGCATTTCCTGAAGAGAAACAAATTAACTACTCTCTAAAATTTCCTTATTTTCCCTCAAATCAACCTTGTGTACCAAACATGATTCAGATAACCAAACCATGTCACTTTACAATGCGAGAAGCTTAAGTTCATTAATATTCTACAACCATTATGACTTTGGAAACAGCTTAGCTGTCCATGAAATTCCAGAGTCAACTGAAATATACTACTATGAAGAACACAAGGGTGAGACCAGTCTGAAATAACTTCTAAATCCTCTTGCAGCAAGGACTGCAATGACAAGACATTTGTTCTGCCAGCTTCAAAAATTTTAATGGGTTTCTCTTCTACAGATAAAATTTTCAACAGCTGATTGGCGATACGGGCAGCTAAGCAAAGATGCACAGAGGCAGAGCTGATGACTGTATTCAGTGTGATAAATGGATTACCTATTGTGTCCATAATTGGATTTTTATGTTGACTTCTGAGCAGCTGTGACTTCCTATCTAGGTTCATCATATTCTTTCAGTTTGAAAGAAGGGTCAGAGGGTTGTGGACTACCCTTGAACCCAATAATGAATTTAAACATGCGTGCATGATAACTGTGGGTTTAGAACTATAGTTTGACTTATTCATGTACAAGACCTAGAAATGACAGTCAAAACTGATCTAGGGAATCACACTGCTGCAAGCCTGGTGATGCTGAAGATATGCTTGCTGCATGTATAAATCACAGCTTATGGCCATAGACCTTGTGAAGCTGTTCCCTCCCTTCCATCCCCACCTGAAAATAAAAAAAGCTGGAAGCTTATATATATGAAATTTAACTTCTAGTTCCAAAAAGTGACACAGATAAACAAGCAATTAAGGATTATCTGCAGCACAGAATTATTCACTGCAAGTAATGGTGGGCTTTCGTCTTCAACATCCTCAGAATACTAAAGTAAGCAGGAATATTTATGGCTTAAAAGGAAATAAATAAATAAATAAACCCCAACCAAACAAAAAACCAAAACCCTCCACAAACCACTGTAAAAAAAATTCATCACCCTCCCCGAATCACAAACATCCCTTAACAATGATTGAGAAAAGTATCTTTCTAAAAAGGTAAAGTATGTTTCTGAATTATCTATAGAAGCTTTCTAGATAACCTTCTTCAGAAGCCAGTATTTTAGACAGCGTCTATAACTTTGTTTAAGATTCCAACAAAAAGCATGGCAGTGCACCTTGTGAAGCTAGAATCACTTAGGTAAAATTTCATTGTTATCATTCTCCCACAAAAACTTTAATTATATTATCTTCAGAAGCATTTTTTTTTCCTATTCTGTGATGCTGCACAATAGCAAGTTCAGAAGTATGCTGCAATCCAAGGTGGTTTTTTTTATTATCCTGATGAAAGTTCAGGCTGCACTCAGTGTATGAAAAGCAAAAGCACATTAAATACACTCAGTTTATATATATTTCTGAAGTAAATCATAAGAGAAAAATCCAAACAATCACATCCATACCTTAAAATTCCCTGTGCCTTCATCAGCTCTGAAAAACCAGGGAAACCAGTCAGTATTATGGAGATTAACAGTTAACATCCTCAAGCTCTTTATTGCAATAGTGACTTACGGATTTAGTGGTCTGGCACATTATTTTTCCAGACTGGGCTCTTCCTTTCATTAAACTCTAGCAAATGAAATATCATTAGAGTGAATTTATGTATCTTCATCTCCTATCCTTTTTCTGGTACTCAATTTACTTTGTGAATTTGGCTATTTATGACTTTAAGGCTTGTCTACATGAAATGTCAGGAAAAACCCCAACATATCCCAAAGCCATTTTTAAAGACAACAGAACATTCCTTTTCATAGGAATAAGTAGTTATATAAATGCTGCTCAAATATCCACACTTCATCATCTTTGATATTTGGAACTTTTAACAGCTAGTGCCTGAGAAGTTGCTGATGGAACATACCCAACCACTGAAGTGATTTTCTAGGCCAGCTGTTGGCCTTCCTGACTATTTCTATCACAGGATGAGTACCAATACTGTCTAGAAACACATGGAAGCAGCAGGTGCTTCTCTGGAAGGTGAAAAACACACAAAGGTGGCAAACGACTCTGACTTTAACAGAAGTTCATTGATATGCACAGTTTAACCATGTGATCTACTACCAATCATCCATACTCCACACTTCCATCTCATAGTGCAACATACAAATTTCTCAATTAAGTCAAATTAATTACATTTCACTATTCTTGCATTGCATTAGCAAATATGTACACATGAGAGAGGAAAAGATGTAGTACTTCATTGAACTGGAAAGGGCAAAACCCAAACACCATTATAAATTGACTGTATTTCTACTGACCAATTGATACAGAAACAAATGTATTTGAAACATTTGCATAGACTACACATTGGCGTGGCACTGCAAGTTACTGTACTTCAGTATCCCCACCTCTAAATATGAATATGTACCAGCTATGAGAGCATTCAGTAAAGATAGCACCAAAATCTGCCACTGAAATTTAAAGTTACTAAGAAACAAACATAGAAAAGCTTTTCCACTACAGCTGTCATTTTCTTTTATAAAATTCCACAGCCACAGCCAATTAGATACTCTAAAGACACAATGTAGGCAGCCAGGCTTTCAAAAATAACAATTTCTGCTGGCAAATCCAATCTATTCCAAGTTTTCTTTATATAAAATGCTTTCTTAATCTCTCTATAGATGGTACTTGCACAGTATTACCTGCTTTTCCCACAACACTGGAATGGGAACTTGAAATAAAACTATCAGGAAAACAAATACAGCCACATAGACTCAAAAGTCATCTTGTTTCGCAGTCTGTGTATGGTAGTTTTGAGGTCTAAACTGCCTGACATTTTCCTTTTGCTCAAAAAAAAAAACAAAAAACAAACAAAAACCAACACCCCACACCCAAAAAAACCCCAACAAAACCAAATCAAACCAACCAACCAAAGAACCCAAAATATACCTGCTGAGAATGACAGAAGTGCAGAAATCATGATGATGCTTTCACCGTGGAGACCTAAACTAAAGTACTTTCACCACGTTGAGTTCAAATAGTATCTAATCCTGCAGTCAAGACAATGTAAGGAATCTTTCCTACTGTCACTAAGCCTTCCAACCTAAAATGCTTTCAGTCCTCTAATACTCTCTTCTCAATCGCTAACATGCAAATCTACAGGTGCTGAAAGCAGTAACATTTTTTCTTCTTGTGTCACAACTCAAGCATTTGGGTCGGATTTTCCTCACACAGCCCATGGCTAAAGGTGACTCTCCATACAAAACCTTCAGCATAATTCACTAAAATCCTAGAAACTGTCAGGCAAGCTGTGCAGACGACACTATAATATAAATCCCACCTATAATATTCAGAGGAACACTACTCTTACTGTACAGGTTGTGGTTGCACACTCAGGGTTACATAACCAAGTTCTAGCACAGTCAGCATTAACGGTACTGCCACCTACAGGGATTAAGGAAGTGCAAGAGACAGGTATTTTGCCATTTAGTTTACTGAGATTATGCTATTTTCTTAAAAATAAACACGTGTAAGCTTTAAAACTACCCTTTTAAAGCAATTATTTTAATAAGAAAACATCTTATAGATTTAATTATCTGCATGATCTATGAGGACAGACTGGAAGAGTTGGGGCTGTTCAGTTTGGAGAAGAGGACGCTCCCAGGTGACCTTATTGTGGCCTTCCAGGCTCTGAAGGGGGCCTGCAGAAAAGCTGGTAAGGGACTTTTTAGGCTATCAGGTAGTGCCAGGACTAGGGGGAATGGAGCAAAGCTGGAGGTGGGGAGATTCAGATTGGATGTGAGGAGGAAGTTCTTCAGCATGAGAGTGGTGAGGCCCTGGAATGGGTTGCCCAGGGGGACGGTTGGGGCCACTTCCTTGGAGGTGTTTAAGGCAAGGCTGGGTGAGGCTGTGGCCAGGCTGATCTAGGGTAGGGTGTCCCTGCCTGTGGCAGAGGGTTGGAACTAGATGATCCTTGTGGTCCCTTCTAACCCTGACTGATTCTATGATCTAACTACGCATAGTAGGCTGTCACTATTGCACCAGAAGTTAAACCAGTTACCCACTGCTATTTGAGGAGGAAATGCACATTCAGTAACAGTTCAACACATACAAGTAGCACCCTCACAACATTCACAACTCACCCAATGAACTCCAGAAGCACGGAGATGTCAAGTTCTGGTGGGATCCGGAACACAGAGCCCAGAACTTTTCGAGGTCTTCCTCTGCTCACTGGAACTGGCTGTGGGACAGCTAAAACAGTCAAATAGCCAAAACACAAACAACAGCTTTAAATAAAAGACACTAACATGTGCCAAGCAAAACAGATGAGCTCATAAGGAAAAAGAGCCCATGCAATTCTAATTTTTTAATTACTAACTAATTAGTTTATACATTTCATGCTGTGTATCTGAACCAGCACTTTATTAGCTTTCAGCATGGCACTTTTCCAAAGAGCTGATTATTTGATGGTAAGACAAAAGATAATTAGAATAATCCCTCGTCTGTCAAGACTTTGAAGTTTTTTTTTTTAACATCTATTATCCCCAACACCTACTTCATATACATTTCCTGATTGTAGGCAAAACATAATGTTTAAAAAAAAAAAAAAAAAATCCAATCATGATCTGGTTTTAAGTGCAGCCAGTTCTGTATATTTTTGCAACCCAAGAACCGTGACAAATTATAATAATCATGACAACCAAGACTTCCCTATCTCCAAAGGGATGTCTTCTTCAGTTACAAGCTAATATTTCAAGGAAAGCCCTTAAAAATAAATGTTATAATAAATATTTCCTTAACAACGTGCTCAAAGTGATTACAGCTTACCTGGTTTGGGGACTTCTAATCCTCTTTCTTTGTAGAAGTCATGCATTTGTTTCTTTTCTCCTGGAAAAAAAAAAAACAAAACAACAAACCACAATAGGACAGATTGGAAAGTTATTTCAGATGCTGAGAACATCCATACAATTTCCCATGGTACAAACAGCAAAAACTTCCCAAGTTCTTACATATCATCATCATTAGTACTCTACAGGAAGAGGCTAGGACAGTTAATACACCCAGACCAAGAGTTTTTTAGTCAAAACCTGGGGGGGTGTGAAATCAGATAAACTGGCGATAAATCATACTAAAATAGCTGCAAAAACTTCTGACTGTCATGACTCCATTTTTATACCATCTATAGTCCACATATATCCACTAGATATATTTTACACCATCTACAGACCATATATATCCACTAGAAATGAACATTTTACTCAGTCCACCCATGTGGTCTGTGTGGATTTGTTGGCTCCCAAAAGTCAAGATAAATAACATGAGACAATGAACATAACTAAATAAATGTCAGTGAAGGAAAAATTAAAAACATTGAGAGAATTGATCTTAGCAAACCCTTTCCAACTGCACCAAGTGAACTTATTAGATGGAATGGTATTTTCTGTACTTGTACAAAAGTATGAGGCATGGCTAAGAAATGCCATCTAGGTGTTTATCTGACTGTGTTTCACGAGACAGGGGATATACCACTATCCATAACAGTATGCAGCAGCCAGAAAGATGCCAGTTCTTACAGCTAATTCATTAAGATTTGTTAACGAGCATTACGAAACTATTTTAGACTCCAGAATAGAAATGGGGCTTTGCACTACTCTGTTTTCTGTTGAGTCTTTTCCACCTCCATACAGTAATAAGCAACAGACTTACTTTCCTCCAAATTCACAACTAATTTATAGACTATGTCTTGCAGCTGCCGGTCCAGTCTATTAAAGAAAGAAAAAAAGAAAGTGTCTTTGGTGCAATACAGAATTGTTTTGATTAAATTCTAAGAGATAGCAAATAACACCATGTGTTATGTGAAACGTGTACATTTGTAGTGCAGCAACTTCCTGTCTGTCTAAATTCATATCTTGACAGCAGAGGTCAAACAGAAGCAGCAATGTGAAGTTAAAAGCACCACCCTTCAAGACTTCACGAATAGTTCAAGAAACCAAACCTCAGTATTTAGAGTTAATAAGTATATCAAAGCTTTAACCAACAAGCTTTGTCTAAAGGGAAATCAAAGCAAATTGTCAAGATCTTATATTGCCTGCAACATTGCAAAGATGCTTAAAAGTACCCAGGGAGGAGGGTAAAAAACTCTAGAAAGGGATACAAACTAGATAAAAAAAAAACCAAAAAAACACATTGAGTATTCTTATCTTCACTATAGAGATGAAACTTAATAAAGAACACAATATATTTCTTGTAACTGTTCCTTCTTTTGAAATAGGAAAGCACAAGTCTGTAACACAAAACATTTAAAAGCAATCAGCGAAACTTGAAAAATGTACACCCATAAAAGTGGCATGAATTTATTACCTGATATTATACAGGGGCTGTGTCTGATGTACAACGATATTGCATTTTGGACATCTGTTGCTATAGTAGAAGTGTCTCACTATGCAGCTTTTACAAACTGTAAAGAAAATAAACCCCATAAAAGCCACATACCCATTATACAAAAACATCTGCTTGAGCAAGAGGAGCAACTATGCAAAAACTCCTCAAATGAAGAACTGTCAGAGACAGCATGAAGCCAAGTTGTTCAACTTTCGAACTATAGTAAACAGCAGCTCTCTTCCTGGTACAGGATACAACATTCCCAAATATCCAATTAGAATTAAACTCATGAATATAATTCACATAAATAATCCTAATCCAACTGCAAAGGTAGGGTTCAATGTTGCAATTATGCTTAGAGAAACAGTACATCTAAGATAAAGAAACACTGACTGCTGCAGACAAAAGGTTTGCTGAGAAGCACCCTACAGTAGAAGAATCAAGGCAAGGAATTAGTTCTGCTATTTACATTGTATTTTGTGAATACTTTAAAAATTCAGAAGGAAAGCTAATGAGCGAAAACATCTAGAATAAATAATCTACTAACTACTGAATCAGCTTTGTATCAGCCCGCACTGTGAATTTCCCCACAACATTTACCAGGAAACTTTTAAGAGAGCACCACAGTTGCACTTGCAACATACAATGTCCTTAATAACAGTTTTGCCTTTTCCTGAATTACAAACTCCATTGAATATCACACAGTATATAACAAAGAAGTAAGCAGTGTCCAAATAAAGTAAAAGAAAGGAAGAGAGAGAAAGAAATAAAGAAAAGAGAAAAAAAAAAGAGTTTTCTCTCTATGTATTGTTAGCAGCTAGAAAGACTAAGGGACTAAGAAGCTAGGGTTCTTGGATTCAGGTCGGAACACGGATGTAGCTAAAAGCAGCAGCTTCACAGAAAAGGGTTTATCAACTTTAAGAGAAAATACTTCTGTTAGCAGTGGAGAAACTGTTAATACGACACAAAGACTGAGGGGGAAGATAACAAGATAAGAGCACTGAAAGTAGTTTTTAAAAAATATCCATCAATTTCTATTTATCAGCTTATAGACCAATTTTTTATTTATCAGCTTATAGACTGTTCCATGGGTGCATATAACACTTTTGGTGTCTGAATAGGTACTTCTACACAGCTGCTACTGAGTTCTGTGAGTTTATATGCTCATATCAACAACAGTTTAGAAAATTCTATGGTCTATTATGATATGAGCACAGCCACTTAACTTTTTTTCCCTCAAGTTATATACTTGGATTGCTAGAATCTACATAAATAATGAAAAAACAAAAATAACATGGAAGCTCTATTTGTGTATTACTTGGCCTTTATCTTTTGCTACGTCATCCTCCCTGTTACCTGAGATACTAATCTGACTTCATGATTGATGGATTTCATTATTCACTAATGCTTATAATATCCACAAATTAGTTTCCTTAAGGAAAAGAATAAATACAATACAGTCACCTCAAACAGAAAATTATCTTCGTGGAGTCAGATCATCTCATCAGCTTATCTTTGTCTGAATTTGCAGCTAAACTCTTAGAATGACAATAATGATACTTACAGGTGTGCAGGCACTCTGTAATAGTTGTAGCATCAATAAAGTAACCTTTACAGATGGAACACAGGATGTAAGGAGTCAAGTCTGAGAGGTTTATCATACGCTACAAAGAAACAGTTTAAAAGAGTTTGAATACACAGAATAACCCCGAAAATTCCAGACCATAGTAACCAAAAGATCACAGTCTTAAGCCACAAAAAAA
>VWZI01019365.1:1394533-1445265 GCA_013396835.1 Psilopogon haemacephalus
AAAAGTCTGGATCAATATGCTACAGAAATCGATTTTCCTAAAACGTCAATCATTCCTCATTACAGCTATTTCTATAAAGACTTTCTTCTAATCTCCTGAGTTGACAGTGTTTTGAAGGGCAATTCAATTCGTTTAATAAATCACACCTGAAAAAGCAAACTATAAACAAATATTTCAACAACACTTTTCCTGTCAGAAGTCTACCGCTTCAAAAAAATAACAAATCTCTTCTCTAGCAATAATCTGAGATCTGTCTAGGGGAAAAAAGGAAAAAAAAAAAAAAAGTGATGCACCAGACTTTTACATTCTGTTTCCTCTAGTCTCAAGTCAGACTAAGGAGGTTTTCTTTTCCTCAATGGCACGATTCATTTCACCCGTGTCACTCATAACCACCCTCTCAGCTATGCCAAAAGTTTGTAAGGGCACAAGCTAAGTGATACAGATACAGCGAGCCTGAATAATAATAAGGCGCCTATTACCATCCAGCTCAGGTTGCCTAAACAGAGGTCCAGATCGGCACCTGAAAGTTTTCACAAGTCCCCAAAAGCATGGAAGCTGACATCCGCTGCTTACAGCACCTGCCTGGGAACTGCGAAGTTCGGCCGAGGCCAGGCCTGAGCTGCAGGCGGCCGCTGCCGTCGGCACCCAGCGCAGGGCAGGCTGCCCGCCCCACCAGCTCGCTCCCTCCTCCCCCTCGCAGCCGCTCCGCTCGCGGCGGCCGCCACCCATCCCGGCCCGGGGGAGCGCGCGCCCCCACCTCGAGCTGCACGCGTCCCCCGGCACGCGGGGCACGCCGGGAGCGGGGCCTGGCGCGCGACGGAGCCCTTGTGCCGGCGGCGGCGGCCGGTGCCTCGGAGAGCCCCGGGGCCTCCGAGAGCCCCCCTCCCTCGCCCTCACCTCATGGTCGTCGTCCGACTCGAGCTCCCCGTCGTCCGTCCCGAACCGTGCCCCAGGATCCCCCTCGAGCTCCTCTTCCTCCATCTCTTCTTCCTCGTCGTCTTCGTCGTCGTCTTCATCGCCGCTGGACTCGGAGCGGCTCCGCTCGAACTGGAAGGGGAGAGAGCGCGACCCTGAACAGCTGGGAGTCCCCTCCATCTCCCGGTCCTCATCGGCCGGGCCCGCGCCTGCTCCATCCCCGCCCGACAGCCCCGAGACCACAGAGCCAGCGTCCACTTCCATGTCCATGGCTCGGGATGGGGGGCGGGGACCGAGGCAAACGCGGGACGGTGTGACGGTGTGCCTGCCTGCCTGCCTGTCTGTCTGCCGGCCGCCCGCAAGGGACGGCAGGAGCGGCAGCCCGCCTCACCGCCCTGCTAGGGCGCGTGCTCCCGGGTGGCGCGGGGCTTGCTGGGAACTGCAGTTTGAGCAGTCGGAGCCATTGCGCACCTAGCCGCTTTCATAGCCTGCGGCTTGCTCTTCGCACTTGTGGTGCGCTCGTCGTGCTTAGTTAAAGCACACGCAAACAGTTTATTAGAAGAGTGCCTCAATCACAGGATACCAGTTTCATTCAAAACTACGAGTTTTATTACTATAACATTAAGGAATCTCTTATTTACCAAACGCAAATAAAGACGCAATATTAGAAATAACCTGGAAAACCAAGTGGCCCCACCATAATTAATGTAATTAAGTAATTAAATGTAATTAATTAATTTAATTAAGAGCAAGGCCTTTAAGGGCACAGAGCCCCTAGACAATAAAATGCCAACCTTTTTCATAGGTTGGGAAAGATAATCAAGTGCAACGGTTAACCCAGCACCACCATGTCCCTCAGCATCACATCTACACATCTGTTAAATACCACTAGGCATGCTGATTCTTCCTCCTCTCCGGGGAGCCTGCTGCAGTGCCTGACAGTCTTTCAGTGAATAAGCATCCAATCCAAACTTCCACTAGCACAACTTGAAGCCGCTGTGTCTCATCCTATCACTTACTGGGAGAAGATACCCACCTCACTTCAATGTCATTCAGATACTTGTAGAAAACAAGAAGGTTCCTCAGCTTCCTTTTCTCTGGGCTTAACAATCTCGGTCTCTTCAGGTACTCCTCAGAAGACCTGCTCTCTAGATCCTTCACCAATTTTGTTGCCCTTCTTTGGACGTTCTTCACCACCTTCAATATCTTTCTTGCAGTGAGGGGACTGCACCTGAACACAGTACTGAAGACGCAGCCTACCAGTGCAAAGTGAAAATGGACAATCCCTTCCCCAGTCCTGTTGGCCACCCTATTTCTGATATAAGCTAGGATGCTGCTGGCCGCCTGGGCAAACTGCTGGGTCACCATCTACTCCCAAGCGTGACGGTGGCTTATTAATACCTAATCAATTAACTTCTGAAGGAGGCTTCTCGCATACAGACACCGCAAGTACTGCTGAGCTCCATGGTTCCTATTCGCACCGTCACTACCCGAAATCACACTCATTTAGTGCCAGGACTCTCAGAGTCCTGCGGTGCTCTCGTAACTGCCACTCCTGTCGCCGTAAAGGGTTTCTGGCAGTGTCGCAAAACGAAGCCGCGAGAGCCTAGGCAACGGCGGCAGGACCGATCCTTTGCCCTCACTGTCGCAAAGGTGCCCGTGCTTGGCGGCGGCCGCCCGCTGCCGGCGAATGGAGGGCGGTGCAAGATGGCGGCACTACCTGAGGAGCCGGCAGAGGTGGCTGCGGTAAAGCCGGACCCTGAGGCAGGGACGCCTCCGCAGCCCCCTGCCGCGCCTCCGACCACCGCCGCCGCCGCTCCCGCCGCTCCCCCGGTTGCGGCGGCGGAGGGGGAAGCAGGGGGGAGTGGTGCGGATGCGGCGCCCCCCAAGCCTGCAGCACCGGGCCAGGCCGCCTCCCCGACAGCGCTGGACAGGCAGACACTCGTGGCCGTGCTACAGTTCCTAAGGCGCAGCAACCTCCGCGAGTCCGAAGAGATCCTGCGGCGCGAAGCTCGCCTGCTCGGCGAGGACCTCGGTGCCGCTGCTCTCAGCCCCGCCGGCGCCGGACTTCCAGGAGGCTCGGGCGGCGATGCGGACTCCGCCGGCAACGAGGCACTGCTCAGCCGGGTCACCGCCGCTGCCGCCATCGCGATCGGAGGCAGCGTCTCCACCGTCGCGTCTTCCAGCTCCGGGGTGGCCGCGGTCCCTGCCGTGCCGCCGGGCAAAGGTGGGGTCTGTGGTGGGGCTGTAGGGTCGCTTCCCGGGACAAGAGGCCGCCCCCTCCCGGCGCGAACCGTGGTCATGCCTCCCTTGGAGTGCTTCTTCCTCGGGAGGGAGGCAGGAGACATCTCCGTCCTTTTTGGGGGACTCCTGGATGTGTGATTTCCCGATACAACTCGGAAGGAGACCGGGATCTCCCGGGCGTGCTCCCCTGGAGCAAGGGACCAAAGACAGGGCATCCATCGTATTTGCAAGGAGCACTGTCAAAGTGCGAGGTGCTTCCCCTTGTCTTTGTGTCTCATCTTGACGTACAGTGTAGCGGGAGGCTGAGGCTTTCCTTTGTAGTTAGAGGTGATGATCTCCAAGATGTGGTCGCAGGGATGAGAATGAAGGCCTGATGTACAGGCTGCGTTTTGAAGAGTCATAGGATGCTTGTAGAGGAGTCTACATTTCTGGAGTGAGTTGCTGGATACTTCAGATATCTTTTGGATAATTCGAGTTAAGTATTTTTTAGGGACAGCTGTATAGAATAGTATAATGAAATTTCAGCAACTGGTACGTCTGAGTTCCAGTGACTCTGTAGACTATATGCTATAGTATAAAGTCAGCTTGTCCCTGATATGGTTATTTTTTGTTAGTTTATCTGCTGTATAAAATGTTTAATGGCTGCTGTGTAAAACAGAACTCCAGGGGTGTTAGCAAGAGACAAAAGTCACTTCCCTGTAATGGTCGTGTAGTGGTTCACTTGTTTAACTTAATTGGTTGTTTATTGGAAACAAAATAATTATAGTGGGTGTATCATACAGGCTCAGAAAGATTCCACTTCTCATTTGAGAGTTTCCGTTGTTAGATAATACCTGCGTGTATTATCTATTTGGGTCATGTTAGTGGTTTGTTTCTGCATGCATACAATCCTAGCTTAGTTAGGCACTGTTAAATACATTATCGGCAACTGTCGGCACGGGAAGCTCGAAAAACGCCTGAATGTGCTGGGAGGCTTGGCTGCCGAACTATAATGTGCTACTGTCCCCTCATGTACATCATTTAAACTTAGTGCTGAACAAGCACAAGACCTGGTTTTAAGTTTTGCTACCTGTGGTGTTGTTGGCCACTGTCTGTCTAACTGTTAGTTCTTTCAGGCTATCTTACAAGCTCTTTTTATTTGCAGTTGGAGGAGGTGTTGTTGTGGAAGATCAGCCAGATGTGAGTGCAGTGTTATCTGCCTACAATCAACAGGGGGATCCAGCGCTATATGAGGAATACTACAGTGGATTAAAACACTTCATTGAGTGTTCTCTGGACTGTCATCGGGCAGAATTGTCTCAGCTGTTTTATCCTCTCTTTGTGCACATGTACTTGGAATTGGTCTACAACCAACATGAGAGTGAAGCAAAGTCTTTTTTTGAAAGGTAGTTTTCTTTTAATTTGTGTATTTGTACTATTTTCTGCTAGCTACTTTGATTACATCTCTTAGCTATAGTAGCACGGGTTTATATATATATGTATTATTTTTCTTCTCTGAAGTTGAGATTTGAAATCTGAAATAACGATGGATTACAGTAACTGTTCTTAAATCTTTTTCCAATTTCCCATGCTATAAATGTTTGCAGGTTACATGCTTTTGAGCTATTTCTGGACAGATTTTGAACTATCTTTATGGTGATTTGGTGGGCTTCCTACTGCCAAAAGCATGAAAGAAGAACTACTGCTTCTTTAAGGAAAGATTGTGGGGTAACTTTTTAGCACTGGGATGTTGCACTGAGATGCCATAGTAATGTACTGTATAACTATTTGCTAATGTCATAGCATGCCTATAGAAATTAAGCAGATGAGATTAAAGGAATAATTTTATGGCTTATCCATAATTTCCTGTGCTCATGCTGTTTAATTCTTTGTCAGTGGAGAAGATAAAATTTAATTTGTTTTCTGGATAAGACCAATTATTAAATATTTTACTCCAAAAGGATAACTCTCTCTCCATCTAATAGGTCAGGAAATAGGGTTCTACAAGTAGTTAAAATGTTCCCTGCCACAACCATTTCCATAATGTGGTTTGAGTGAAAATGGAAAACTCTAGACATGTGTTAGCTATCAGATAATGCATGTGTGGAGAGTGAGAAATATACACACTGTGATATATGCATGTGAATTGGATATAAATAGATCCAAGCAGTCTTGCATAATAAAAAGTATTCTGTACTTTATGAGGCAACTAATTAGTGTTTCATTTCTATGACTAAACGTGCTGTAACTGTTTATTTCATCTGAGAACCCTTTGGGTAAATGGAATTCTGTGAGGTTCCATTTGTGGGTTCCCTTCATCTTATTCTTTAACTGTTGGAATGTTTTTATTATATACAGCAAGTTATTGGTGTATATTCTCCTGCATTAAATTTATTTCAGCAGAAAAATAATCCCATATGTAGTCAGCAGCTTCCAACAGGTCCTCACGTAGATGTTTCATGTTAAAGTAATGTAAATAAGTGTGCACTTCAGCGGTAATGTTTTTGTAATAATTTTTTTGTCATGTCCTCCATTACTTCGATAGATTTCATGGGGATCAGGAGTGCTACTACCAGGATGACCTGCGTGTATTATCTAGCTTAACCAAAAAAGAACATATGAAGGGTAATGAGACCATGCTGGATTTTCGAACGAGCAAGTTTGTGCTGCGTATTTCCCGTGACTCTTACCAACTCTTGAAGAGGCATCTGCAGGAAAAGCAGAACAATCAGATCTGGAACATTGTTCAGGAACATCTTTACATTGATATCTTTGATGGAATGCCCCGCAGTAAACAACAGATAGATGCTATGGTCGGAAGCTTGGCTGGGGAGGCAAAACGAGAGGCTAACAAAGCAAAGGTAGGAGGCAAAGATTGTTGCATTTTTAGAAGTGAACAATTCCCCTTTCTTTTGTAGGGAGATGTGGTGATATAGACTGACAATTGTGACTTGACATCTTGAAAACCAGTAGAAAAAGAACAAAAGAAGACAGCTGCACAAATAGTCTGGTAGAAGAAACTATTAAGCCCCTTTTAGAGACAGTCTTGTATTTGGCCTACTGAACTAATCTTTATTATCTCAGGAATTATTCTGTGGTTTTAAAATGGACACCTGATTATTTGGCTTTCTCTTTTATACAACAGATGTAATTCTTTCTTACTTCCAGTTGTTATTGCAAGGGCTGTTTGTGTAGATCTTGACAGTGTAGTACCACAGTACTATACAGACAAATTATGCAAGCTGTAGGGATTCTGCTTTAAAAAGTGCTAAGAAATGGTAGTACAGTGATGTATGCAGTAATTTTAAATGCAGCAGGTTTAAGGAAGCAGCTTTATTGCTTGGAACTGTTACATTAAAAGGATTCCATTAATTTTAGGTAAGAATAGTGATTACTGATTTGTCTCCTCTGTGTCTTGTTGGTTCTTAGGTTTTCTTTGGATTATTGAAAGAACCAGAGTTTGATGTGCCTTTGGATGATGAAGATGAAGAAGGAGAAAATGAGGAAGGAAAGCCAAAGAAGAAAAAACCCAAAAAAGATAGCGTAGGGTCAAAAAGTAAAAAACAAGACCCTAATGCCCCTCCCCAAAACAGGTACCAAGGGAACAACATGTAGAGAAACATTTAAAATCCATCACTGTTCACATGACGTTTTTAGCATTTTGGCCATTTCAGCTGCACACAACTTTAGCTGTAGGACTTCAAAGGGATGTCATCGAAAGCTTAGCATATCACAGAATGTTAGGGTTGGAAGGGACCTTGAAAGATCATCCAGTCCAACCCCTCCATCAGGGCACCTATACCAGATCACACAGGAACACATCCAGATGGGTTTTGAATATCTCCAGAGAAAAGAAAGAGACTCTATAACCTCTCTGGGCAGCCTGTTCCAGTGCTCTGTCATTCTCACAGTGAAAAAGCTTTTCCTTATGCTCATGTGGAACCTCCAATTCTCCAGCTTGTACTTGTTGCTCCTTGTCCTATCATTGGATATCTCTGAGAAGAGTCTTGCTCTGTCTTTCTGACACCCTTCACACAGTTGTGAACATTAGTGAGATTCCCCCTCGGCCCTCTCTAAACTAAGGAGCTTGGCTCCCTCAGTCTTTCCTCATAAGGAAGGTGTTCCACTCCTTTAATCATCTTTGTGGCTCTGTGCTGGACTCTTTCAATCAGTTCCCTGTCCTTGCACTGAGTGGCCCAAAACTGGACACAGTATTGCAGATATGGCCTCACTGAGGCAGAGTAGAGGGGGAGAAGAACCTCTCTTGACCTCCTAACCACAGCCCTTCTCATACAGCATAGGATGTCACCAGCCTTCTTGGCCATGAGGGCACATTGCTGGCTCACCAAACCCCCAAGTCCTTTTCACTGGAGCATCTCTCCAACAGATCATCCCCCATCCTATGCTGGTATACCGGGTGGTTCTTTCCCAGACACAAAACTCCTCACTTGGCCTTGTTGAATTTCATTAAATTTCTTCACACAAATTTCTCCCCACTGATCTCTCCAGCCTGTCATGGTCTTGCTGAATGGCAGCACAGCCTTCAGGTGTCAGCCACTCCTCCCAGTTTGGTGTCATCAGCAAACTTGATGACAGTTGCACTCTGTTCCCTCATCCAGGTCACTGATGAATATATTGAATGGTACTAGTCCCATACTGATCCCTGAGGGTCTCCACTAGGTACAGGCCTCCAACAAAACAGTCCTATTGACCACAACTCTGACTTCTTTCCTTCTCTGTTTTTGGCCTTCAGGCCAATCTAGATTTCCTTTGACAAATCTTACTTGGTTGCCCACTGATCTTCTCAAGGTCATATTTAGTTGTTTATATTCCTCCACTGCCTGTCTGAAATTCTTAAAGCTATTGCCTCTTTTTCTTATCAGTTAATATTTTTTTCTATAGCCTTTCCTTTTTTTCCCCCCCAATTCTTGTTTCATACTTGAATATTGAGGTATTGGGTTGCATGAGAAAGTTTCCCTTTCTTTGGTTGGATCAACAGGTGCTTTTACATTGTAAAAATATATGCTTCTTGTAGAATTCCTCTGCCTGAACTGAAAGACTCTGACAAGCTGGATAAAGTAATGAATATGAAGGAAGCTGCAAGGCGTGTGCGTCTTGGCCCAGAGTGCTTGCCCTCCATCTGTTTCTACACGTTCCTTAATGCTTACCAGGTTGGTAAAAGAAGAGTTTTGGTAAGACAGAAAGAAGACTTAACAGCATTGGCAAGGGTTATTGGAGTATTTGGAATTAAGATCACAAATTTTATATTCCAAAGTGATGAAAATTCACTTTAAAGACTCCTTAAAACTCAATAGTTTCGATGTTTCTTGGTTTTGCCCTGATTTTGCCATAACTTCTTCTTTCACTTTTCCTGTGAGGCCTTAAGTGCAATCTATGGAATGCAGTAGAATTTACAGGATACTGGAAACCAGTGTTGTCTGGTGATTGTTGACCGTGCTTCGTTCATGTAGTTTCATTTTTAATGCTGTGAGACTTTAAGTGGTTTTTCAGGTCTATCCTAGAATACCTCTTAGGACTTTGTAGTATTCAAAAATGTGTGATGGAAGATCCAAGCAATATAAATGGCTGTTTTGTGTTTAGGGTCTGACTGCTGTGGATATTACAGATGACTCTAGCATGATTGTAGGAGGCTTTGCTGACTCTACTGTCAGAGTGTGGTCAGTAACTCCGAAAAAGCTACGCAGTGTGAAAACAGCAGCAGGTAATTAAGACAGTAACATTTAAACGAGCTTGCATTACTTGCCACGACTCTACTTTGCATGAAAAGGGAAACCCAGTTTGTGGTGAGAGAGTTGTCTCCAGCAGGTAGATGCTTTCACTTTGAAGAAACAAAGTGTACAAAGGGTTGATTGCATTTTATAGGCTGCCATTAGAAGCATTTTTAAAAGAATTAGAAATCTGGTTGTGTACACCTGCCATGAGGTGGTCAGTGCACAAAGCTTGGAACTAACCATAAAGAACATGAAACTAGACATCTTACTTGTTTATTAGATAGTAACTAGAAGATGTAGTGGACAGTTTGATTTAGGTAATCTAGGGTAGTCTAGAGGTACCCTAGGGAATTTTTTAGGAGGGAACTCTGAGAAGGGTGGAGGAGAATGTCTTGTAGCTCAATACTTAGGAAATTCATGGAAACCAAACTTTTTTTTTTTTTTTAATTCTGCTGTTTATGTAAGAAAGTTTTGTGGTTGAATCTAGATCCACACAAGCATTTCTTAATTTGATACTTAACTGAGAGGTGGTCATGATGTTCTGCAAACAGCAGCCCACAGACTAAAGATTAGTTTGTTGTGTGCAATGTACAGCTGTCAAAATATGTCTGTAAAGTGTGTGCACCATATTAACTTCTTGGGAGTGTGAAAAGTTGGCATCTGTGTCAAAAAGATGTTACTGTAGTTGCTGACCAGATATATGCTTGAAAAATAACACACTGGGATTAATTTATTTTAGCTCAGTGAAGGCTTAAGAAGGAATTATTACTTATGTAAAGAATTACTTTCACCTTTTAGAATGGTAAAAAAATATTTTAAATGCTATTGTATATTGCAGACTTACCAGTTCCCAGGTACTTTGTCATGTTCACATCATGCTTGCCTCTTTTTAGAGAGAATATTGTTTTCCTGTTCATGACACTTATCTTTGAACATCTGACTGTTGTGATGATAAATCAACTTTGAAATATTGCAGACCTCAGTCTCATCGACAAAGAGTCAGATGATGTCTTGGAGAGGATCATGGATGAGAAAACAGCAAGTGAGTTGAAGATTTTATATGGTCACAGTGGACCTGTCTATGGCACCAGCTTCAGTCCTGATAGGTAAAATAAGTTTAAAAGCTGACCAGTTTGCTTGTCTTGAGTTTCAGTTGTATGTTACTGAATGCACATGTGTTCTTGATGCAACTTTTTGCAGAAGGTTAAAGGAATTCTTGTTCACGCATCTTAGGAGAAACTATTTGCAGATATAAGTGCTTGTTGTGCTCAGGGTGCAGGGCACTGTCAGCTGTTACCAAAATCAGCTTGAGATGAGGATGGCAGCACCTTATTGAGGTTCAGATGGCAGAATAGATCATGTCTTTTGCAAACTGGAGTTTTAATTAACTGAATTGTAGAGAGGAAGAATACTGCAGCATTGATTTATCCTACAGTATTGCAAGTCATAGAACCATACTGAGTAGCATATTTCTGCACTTGAAGTCAAGTTTCTTATGTTCTACTAAGACTTTAGTTTGAGAATGTATGGAGTCTCTTTAAAGTAAGAAATTTAGAACCATTATGTAATTATGAGAGTCAACAGTAGAAAGGGGGATTAAAGGACTATAGTTTTGCTTTTGCCTGTGTCTAGTCAGGAAACAGCCATCACAGAGAAACAGCTGAGAGGTAAACATTGTGTGGAACATGAATGCAGAGTCTATGAATTGAGAATATGAATGTGATATGAATTCTCTTTCAGGGAATCCTTAAATTTAATTTAGAGTTACATTAATAAAACAATTTTTAGAAGTAATGTAGCATAGTAGTTATATGAAAAAAATATCAATAATTCCTGAGTAAATACCTGCTCTGTGGGGTTGGTTTGTTTGTGGAGGGTTTTTTTTGGAGAGAGGAGGGCTGTTGGGGTTTTGTTTGGCTTTTTTCTCCCCACAGCATTGCTGTCAATGTCATCAGAAATAGACATCAATATCCAGTTGCTTCTCTTTTTTGCAAAGGGGCCTAGGACTAGATTCTGCTTGAATTGGTTATTGTTGCTTACCCTTATTTGTGACAAGCTCAACAGATGCTGTTCAGTGGCCAGTTTTTCTTACATTACACATCTCATGTTGTTTATGCAATGGTTATACAGTCCATGTGTAAGTTTCTGATGTAATATGCTATACTTCCTCCTGTGACAGGAACTATCTGTTGTCCTGTTCTGAGGATGGCACTGTCAGGTTGTGGAGTCTCCAAACGTTCACGTGTTTGGTGGGATATAAAGGACACAACTATCCAGTATGGGATACGCAGTTCTCACCTTATGGTTATTACTTTGTGTCAGGAGGACACGACAGAGTGGCTCGGTAAGAAACTGGATGAGTTTTTCACTTGTTACGGTCAATTTGTGGTGGATTAACCCCGGAAGTGATTAGCTGATAACGCTCTAACCTACCCTATTACTGGAAACAAATTTTATTTCATGTCAATTAAAAGGCTGGATAAACATTTTAATATAAGAGGTTTTTTTGTTTGTTTGTTTTTTTGGGGGGGTTTTGTTTTCTTTTTTGTTTGTCAACTTGGCAGAGTATTCTTTGTTTTTTCCTTCTGAAAAGTATACTGCTCCAAAATAGATCCTGCTTATTCAATAAACTGAAATCACTGCACAATGATTTCCTTGTATTCCTCATTGTGCAACAGGTGCTGAACTTTGTTAGGGTTCTTCTTTTATTAATAAAGCTTTTTATTTCTTTTGCTTTTTGTTTTAAGTCTGTGGGCAACAGATCACTACCAGCCTTTACGGATCTTTGCTGGCCACCTTGCTGATGTGACGTGTACCCGATTTCATCCAAACTCCAACTACATTGCCACGGGCTCAGCAGACAGGACTGTACGGCTCTGGGATGTTTTGAATGGGAATTGTGTAAGAATATTCACTGGGCATAAGGTAAAGGAATATCACAGTGTGAAAGTGATGCTGATTCTGTGATGGGAGTCTGAAAAGTAGTGTTCAGAATCAATACATCTCAACTGACTGAATGAGAATAGACTTAATTGGTTTGGTCCCTCCTCTAACTGTCTTTTAGGGACCAATTCATTCATTGGCATTTTCTCCTAATGGACGATTCCTGGCTACTGGAGCAACAGATGGAAGAGTTCTGCTGTGGGATATTGGACACGGCTTGATGGTTGGAGAATTGAAAGGGCACACAGACACTATCTACGCGCTCAGATTCAGTAGAGATGGGGAGATTTTAGCATCAGGTAAAATTCACTGGAAGCAGTGAAGTCTACATTGTGTTCCGTAAGTTTGAAGAGGAATGATGTAATTGGTTCCTTAAACTGAGGAATACAAAGCTTAACAAAAGCGCCAACTGCTGGTTCTAGGCGAGTACTTCACCTGACTAAGAAGTACGATCCCTTACTCTGCAGGAGCTGAAGGGAAGATTTTAGACAGCTAGATGGTTGTGAAGGTTGGGATCTGTGTACAGTGTTGGGGTGGAATCTGAAGTTAGAAATAACTCTGGGGCAAACAATAAGTGGCTGGAGAGGGACAAGATACTGGAATGGGACTAGGACATGGCAGGACTCAAGAGAGGAAGGCATAGAAAGGAAGAGGAGTTATCCACACCCATACTATTTCTTCACATAAATATTTTTTATATAGAAATATTTAACAACAAGTCTGTAAGCAGCAGAACTTGAGGCCTGCTTGTTTCTCCTGTCTGCCCACAGAGATTCTGTGGTGTCTAATACGTAAGAGCTCCTATGCCAGTTTTCCTTTTGTGGAGGCACAAAGTTCTGGGTTTAGTGACCCGATTTCTTAAAACATTTGGGGATTTAATGAATTTTAAACTTATTCTGTCAGATGGTTGAAACTAGCTGTTCAAAAAGTTCAAAATACTGACAGAAGAAATGATGGGCAGATGAAGTTAATTACATCATGGTAATTTCCTCATGAAACCAGACTAGGAGCATCCTATGTTTATTAGTATTACGTTTATAAATGCAGTGCAGTGAGGCTCCTCATTGAGCCACTACTGCAGGAGTGTAAGCTAACAGACAGGATATAGGTCTGATCCACTCTGCTTGGTGGCTACTTCAGTTTACCTACCAATTCTTAGCTGAGACCACAAGTCACTGGACCTGTAAAATTTTGCCATCTTCCCTGTATCAAAGAAACTGTTACTGTGTGACAGAATCATTAACAGTTCCTGAAATTGGGAATCTAACCAACCGGAGGGTCCTGCTTTTTTAGTCCTGAGTGCTAAAATACAACCCTAAGTTGTCTGAGAGTTCTTTGTGCTTATCCACAAGGCATTCAGGTTAACTGTAGGAAAACTGAATTCCTGGCACTTAGTATGTTAAGAGGCTTATTAAAAATCTGTTTCCTTGCCAGGATGAAGGTGTGAGACTACAATTTGGAGCAAACCTTCTTTTTGAGCTCAAATTTCTGTTCACTTGCTCCCCAGTGATAATTTAAAAAAAAAAAAAAAATATTTTGACCTTAAATTGATGATTTAAAAAAAAAAATAATTTTTTTTTTACCTTAAATTGCTGTTCTTTTTAGGTTCAATGGATAATACAGTTCGTCTGTGGGATGCTGTGAAGGCATTTGAAGATTTAGAAACTGATGACTTTACTACAGCCACTGGACATATAAACTTGCCTGAAAACTCACAGGAGTTGTTACTAGGTACATACATGACCAAATCAACCCCAGTTGTACATCTTCATTTTACACGCAGAAACTTGCTGCTGGCTGCAGGAGCCTACAGTTCACAGTAAACTGGGAAGCTGTAAGACTGACTGTGCCAAATCATTGCAGTAGTGACCTCAGGATGTGAGACAAGGAGGAATGTCTTGTACAGATGGAATCCACTAGTCTGTTGCAGGAAAAACAAAAACCTATATAAACTGATGCAAGCAGCATTTTTCATTTCTGCTATTCCATACTTATCCACAGTTTGAAAATGGTGGAGAGTGACAGGACATCGTGGCTGTAAAAGAAGGGATTGTTCATGGTGCTTTTGATAAAAACAAACATGGAAATGGCTGTCTCCTCTCAGACATAGTATTGAGTTCTGCTGAAACTTGTGGAACATTAACAGCCTTGGTATGTGTTCTCAAATGATTTTTTTTCTAAAGCACTTAATTTATGGTTAGCAAATGTTTAATCAATCTCAAACACAAGACAAGTGTTCAGTTTCAGAAAAGAATGTAGTTTAATTCACTATAGCCTGAGCTGGACAACAGGTATAGTGAGAGTATCACAGCAACTAACAGGGCATTGAAAGAGTAGGTCCCACAGGCAGAAACTTGTGGGGACCTGCTGCAAAGGTACATGTGCAGGTTTTTATGCATCCATGTACTAAACCTGAAAATATTTCAAATTCCTGTGCTCTTTTGAAGTTATCAGAAATGCAGATCTTGTTACTCTGTTTTCACTGGTGGCCAATGCTGTAAATGGGATAAGCAACCAAAAGTGCAATGTGAACTTGATTTACTTTCATACTGTATCATAGGGAGAAAAGGGGAGTGAGGCACAACTGCACTCCCCATTGTTACAGAAGTGGACTTAAACCTATTTACATTGTGTTACAACTAAAAGAACTTACAAACCTGTGTCCTTTCTATCTAAGGTTCAATATATCAAAATGTAAAAGTAGCCAAGACATTGAAATGTTACTTCAGAGTACAGGGATTAATCAGCCTTCAGTCTATCATCAGCGTGGTTTTGAGGGAAGCTTGGTTGCTGGTGGCAATTCCCCCCCACTGTACTCCAGCAAGTCCTGGACAACTAATAAAGCTCAGTGAACTATTTCTAAGGAAAACATGCAACACACTGGGAAGTGAAACTTCTTTCTGGGTCTTTGATCAGAAAACACCACCACCAAAGGATAGGCAAATTTTGGTGTGATTTTTGGCTTGATTTTTGTTTTAGTTCCATCCTTTCTAAATGTTATTTTTTAATCTCTTATGAACTATCTCTAAGGAAAAGTTTAATGTTCCTCATTACTTTCTAGTAAGAGCTTAAGTAATCAAACATTCTGCTGGCTTTCTAGTGAAAATAAAAGCAAGATTTGACAATTCTAAGGTAATGTAAATGGAGAACCACTTACCCTCTTCATACCTTATCTAACTTGAACTCTGGGAGTAAAGTTCTATTACAGGCATTATACATCAAAATAAAGGGTGGGAAATATATTAAGCTCACCTGGAAATTCTCTTTAAAGAAAAAAATGCTTAAATTATTATTGATTATTTTTAATGGTACCACAACAAAATTCCCTAGCTTTCACTATGATCAGTTAGATTCAAGTACAGTTATGGTGAGCCAAATCATCTTAAAGCATGTACAGTTTTGACAGCTTCAAGAAAACACTGCCACATTCTGCCTTTATATTTTGTACAGTTTTATACTTTTGATATTATAATAAATACTAAAACCACATAGTTTGTGTCTGCTACAAGGTATTTTCTTTCCTTGATGTCTGCAATGGAAGCAAGAGCAGCATTTGCAGCTGCAAACACTTTGAGAGAAAACAGTAATTCAGGAACAGTCAAGAGGATGACGAACCATTTCAAGTAGGGGTAAGTGATGGGTTCTAGCAAATGTGACCTGTTGCACTGTTACCATTATTCATCTGGAAGGTCGGACCAGAGGGCATGTATGCAAACAATTTCAAAGGAAAGGAAGAGGACTAGGTTTATCGAGAAGGCCCAGCATGTACAAATAAATTAACTACACAGAGCATGAACACCACCTAATTCCGCTTTTTTCTAGTGCCCAGCTCTCCACTAATGACCTGAGTTTGGGGAGTGTATTTGCATTCTTTAGCATCATTAACTCTCAGGTTCAACCCCTGTGGTTAGATCTTCCAAAAAGCACAGTGCTGCACAATCACATCCACATATCAGCACTATTGTGTCATCTAAGGAAGGTACTGACTTTTCTTTGAGGTACAGAAAGACACTGGAGAATGTGTCGCAGAAGATTTAGTGTTGGGCAGGGAGGTGATAACTGTGGTAGGAACGAAGAAGCTACGTACAGAAAAAAGAACTGAACTACTTACATCACTGTTTAGGAACATACAGAGTTCATAGAATCACAGAATGGGTTGGAACAGACCTTAACTATCATCTAGATCCATCCCACCACTGCCGCAGGCAGGTACACCTTCCGCTAGGTTGCTCAAGGCGCTGTTCAACCTGGCCTTCCAGCAAGGGGGCAGTTTTAAGAGCTTAACATATCAAAGTAAACTATTTTCTTTCTGGCAGTTACCCCATCAAGAGGCCAAAAAAGCCAGACAACCCAAAAACAAACAGAAAAGGTTGAAATAGCATAAAATTTAGCAGTCTGTTTTGGGAGGTTTTCCATCCAAACCAACCAGGTTCATACAAACAGGTGTAATCTGTGTTACATTATTAGTACTTGAATAACAACCACGTAACTGGCTCACATAACCACGTAAGCTGTTACCCATTCTGACATGAAAGTGTGGAGATGCTTTGCTCGGCTCTATCTGGTATCACCATGCTGAGGTCTTTCCTAGGTTACCACCAGGTACTCAGAACACTTTACAATGTGTTGTAACAGCAGGAGTTCAGTTAAGATAGTTGCAACAGGAATCAGTTATTCCATTTCCACTACAAATACTTACTTCTGAGAGAGGGAAAAAGAAATACCACACTTATGGGTTTTTTTCATTTCATATTATCCAATAAAAGAAAATAATTATTTTATTAGCCACAACTGGTCATCAGTTTGCATTATGTTAACACAGACTTGGGGTTCAGACGTGCCAGCAACCTGCCAAGAAAAAAAGAGACCAAACGTATCAACTCTGGCACAGTAGTACTAGCAGCAGCATTCCCTTTCCCCAAAAGCAAACAATTTTAGGTATGAGCAAGCAATTTTTAGCACACCCAGAAAGTTAACACTGATGTCTGTTTAACAGACAAATACAATGATAAAAATAATTGTTTTCTACCCCATTTCTTCAGACTGTGAGAACAGCCTGCAGTTTTCTTTCAAGTATAAAACTTCCCCTGAAATGGCATTTTGAAAAAAATCTAGAATTTTCTAACGTGGTTGTTGCTACACAAGAAGAAGTCAAATCACTTCTACATGGGCCCTGCATAATCAGGAGTGCAATATACACCATTCTGTTGCATGGTGCTCCTCTACTCTGGTCAAAGTAAGATTTTAACAGACTGCATTAACCTCTGCTTGGAATTCCCTAGTACAACTAAGAAGTCTTCAAGTACTACTACAACATTTCAACAACCTACAAAGCAACAGTTATCCCAATTTTACAGCAGAAGGGCAGCCAGAGGCACCAAACAGCTGTAGTCAAAGCTTAATCCACTGTATTGGTTTTAGCTACAACATCTTTCCACTTCTCTTTCAGTTACTCTTCCTCCCTGCATGGTGTCCCTAGTCCCATTCACCATGACAGAAGAACAAAAAAAAAACGGGTATATTTTCTGCATTTTCCTTCAGCAACCTGCTTCATTTAGAATGTCCCCAAATAAGGTTCAGTTCTGTTCAGCTGATATTTAAAATGACAAAAGGATGAAGTTCACGTGAGGTGTTTCTCTCAATACATTAGTGACTTGTGCTTTGTCACTCTTTCTTCTTGGGCTGACACTGAAGCATTTCAGTCCTGGAAGAACACCAGACACTTACCATTTACTTATCTGCCACAGCAGGAGCTTGCTTTTTAGGTCTAAACTTGAAATACAAGATGAGCATTGCAACACTTGCATATGTTGCTAACACATACTGGAAAACATAAAAAATAAGTTCAGTTTCAGTCTAAGGCCCAGGAAACACCGATACAGTAGACTACAAAAGTAATACATACATTCCTCCTGCCTGTGATGGTGTAGGAATTGAAGTACTTCTGAAATCCAGTGAACTGGTGCTCAGATCCTGAGTCATGGCCAGCCATGGCTGCTTGTCCTAATAAGCAATAAAGAACAAATTTAGAGTCAGCTGTACAGAATCTAGAGAAAAATCAAACTCATCTTTGCACTAAAGTTAATGATTCTATTGTTAGCTGTTAACTCTGCTTTCAGGACACTCAGCAGACAGTGGATATGCATAAGGAGCTGGCAACATTCAGAGAACTCTTAGGGTACAATCAGGTGACACGAACAGATAAGCAAATGAGAGGTTCTGAAGGGAGGAACAGTTACGATCTTCACAGTTCATTCAACCAAGTTTAAATGGCCACAGAGGTTGTGTCTGCTCCCTCCCTGGACGTGGTCAAGGCCAGGCTGGATGAGGTCTTGAGCGACCTGATCTAGTGCGAGGTATCCTTGCCTACAGTGGTGGGTTGGAACTGGATGATCTTTAAGGTCTCTTCCAACCTAAACCATTCTGTGATTCTATGATTCTATGAAATATGAAAAAAATAGTCAGAGCAAGGTATCCTTGCCTACGGTGGTGGGTTGGAACTGGATGATCTTTAAGGTCTCTTCCAACCTAAACCATTCTGTGATTCTATGATTCTATGAAATATGAAAAAAATAGTCAGAGCAATGATGATAAAAATGTAAATTCCTCAAGGTACTTGCCAAGAATAGTCCTGCCTGCAGAGCCATTCAACAGAGACAAATTTCTACTAATTGTTCAGGAATCTGCAATACCTAAGGTAAACCTTCACGACTTCAGCTAAAAACCAGTCTCAGTTACATACTCAAAAACCTGGCGACAACATTCAGGCTACTCTGTGAATCAAAATGCTGCTTTACAACATTTACACCATATTAAGATTCAGGCTACTCCGCGAATCAAAATGCTGCTTTACAAGATTTACATCATATTAGCATGTGAGTATTGCTAGTAAGCACTGCCCTGTGCTTACCTGCACATCTCTAATGTACCTGACTTGACTACCCTAGTGTTCATGAATTAGATATTTTTTTCCCTAGTTACTTTTCAGCCAGATCACCAAGTTACTCGAGCAGCTACAAAGAAACAACAAAAACACTTCAAGTACACATCTGTGTTTTGTCTATGTCTGCGACAACGTTTCCGATCTACTGTAATGAGTTCAGCGGCCTGGCACGGCTACAGTAGCTAACCTGCAGGCTCACTGAACGGCTGAGCCGTGCATTGTGTTTTTCTCGTAACGCACTTCAAAAGAGACACACACACACCACAGTTACCAACTAAACCAGGCAGATGCTGCACTCTTCTTCAGGACTCCAGAAAGAGGGGTACAAGAAACTGCTATACTAGATGCGATGTTCATTAACGCAGCCAAATACAGTCACGAATCTCTAACGTAGTCAGGTAAGCGTGCCTGTAACTGGACTGGATACGTAACAGCTAAAAACCAGAAGGAAAGAATCCTTTCCAGCATCTGTAGGCGAATTGGAAAGCCACAGCCATCTTTTCGTATGCAAAAGCTGTAAGAGAGGCGCCGCGTCCTCCAGGGGCGGCTCTGAGGCCAGATACCACAACTTTCCTGTTCCGAGGTAGCCTGGTGCCCTTGCCAGGCACGGCCTGCCCCGCCGGCTGCCCTGACGCTGGGCGCCGCCGGCTGCCGCGCTCGCCCCAGAGCCGCACAGAAAGCGGCTCCGTACCGCTGGTGCGGACAGCCGCGCCCCCGCTGCGCACCTTCCCCAGCTCGCGTCGGACCGGGGGAAAGGACGCGGCGACGCCGCAGATGAAGGTCGCGGGCGCGCCGTAGGACAGCCCCGATTCGCTGCCGAAGCCACTCCCGGGGGCGCAGCCCCACAGGAAGAAGCGCGGGCGAGGGTCCGCGGCCGCGGAGGGCACCTTCCTTCGCGGACGCCCAGAAGTACCTCAGCCGCCGCCGCCGTCCAGCCGCTGCCGTCCAGCCGCCGCACTCTGCCCTTCCCCAGCTCCCTCCCACAAGATGGTGGCTGCCGAGAGGCGCGCGCAGCCGCCGCGGGCCGCGCTGATTGGCTGCAAGTCCCAGGGCGTGGCCTCTCTCCGCCCCCTTCCCTCTGGTTGGCCGAGGGGCGACTCGCGCTTCCGCCCGCCCTTTGCCCCCTGCCCCGCGTACTGCTTCCGGTGCGCTCCTCCTGCTCCCCGCGTGTGCCTTACCGACAGCGGCGGCCGCGAGCGAGGGGCTGCGGGGGCCACAGCGGGTAAGGCTGCCGCGGGCACGGCTCCAGCCCTTACGGGTCTGTCTGTGGTGGGTCGGCTCAGTTACCAGCTGTGGAAGGTGTCCGCGTTGCTTAGCGGGGACTGTGGTGGAGCGTGGTTTGATGAGCTTTAACTTTATCTTGTGCTTTCACATGGAAGGGACTTTAATGCTAGCAACGTAACGCTTCAGTGCTAAGTTCTCCAGAATTTTGCCACAGTAGTGAGTAGCATATAGGTCGTTACCTAGTAAATACGTTGCTGTTTATCCATTGAAATGTTGTGAGGTTAAACGTGTCTGTTATTATATAGATTCTTAATATTAATAATTATTAATAATAGTAAATAATATTATAAACATATTGCTATGTAAATTATATAAATTATATATTATTAATATGATTTGATACAAAGATGGATCAAATTATATTAACTATTTAAAATGGTATCCAAAAAGTAAAAAAAATCTGACTGCAGTTTTTTAGCATTTCGTACACACCTTTCCCTTTGATGTCCAAAGCTGGGAAGTAGTCTCAGCTTGTTAACTGCATATGCTAAAGATCTGTTCAGGGTGCTTATGGTGAAGACAATTTTATGAATATGTATGTTGTGCGTGTAAATGCCTTAAAAAATTGACCTCAGTCTGGCAGAATTGGGCAACGGTAAAAAAGTGAGAGGAGTGTACATGTTTATATGGACCGTTGAAACTCCATATAGCCAAATCTATTTCACCACCAGTTTCTGTTTTGGCACTGTCTGACTGTAAATCTGAATTCTCTCTTGGTTTGGAGACTGTTCCTGTTGAAGAGACACAAGAACAAACTAACGTAACTACTACACATTTAATCTCTGTTTTGTTGTCTGCACAATAGAAGTGGAAGCATGGAAGAAAACTTTCCTCGAGGGGGTGTCCAGAAAAAACCCACAGAGGGAAAAACACCCAGCCAGAAGTTAGAGCGGGACAATTTGTTCGATGTAGGTTATGTGTTCTCAATTAACTCTTCTCAGAGCTCTTCCTTTGTCAAAATATGAACTTCCAATCTTTTCTATCCCTTCTGCTGGTATTTACATTTTTTTCTGATCTCTTAGAGATCCTTGCTATCAGGTGCATGTTGAATCTGATGGCAGAAAAAGTTCAATGAAAATTAATGATCGAGCTTTAGTTTTAAAATTTACCACAGGTATCTTACTCCAAGGTGCTCATGTAGTGAGGCTAATATTAGTGGATATAGACTAAACTTGATCTTTCTTTTTTTGGTAGAATAGAATAGAATCAGCCAGGTTGGAAGAGACCTCCAAGATCATCCAGTCTGACCTATCAGGACTGTAGACTGTGATGCAGACCACTTGTGCTACTCTTTTCTGTTCCTGACATTGAAAGTTTTGTAAACAATCAGCTTTAACCCTGAAGGAATGTTTTTGAAGACTTTTATGTAGCCATTGAGCAGTTAGCAAGGTTGTTCTCTTTCTTCTCCAGTTGTAATATTTTCTTCTAATTTTGTCCCTGTCTGCCATAGTGTGAAGTTCATCTCTATCCACTCTTATCTTTCTCCTTTCTTGATCTGCATTAGGTTCACCATGAAGAGCAATCCCAGAAAAGAAAAAGGATCCAGAAGGATCAGGGAAGCCAGAAAAAGTTCAAGGCAGACAAGACAGAGGCTGCTAAAGGCAGTGTTCTGAATATTGAACCGCTCACAGTGCAGGTTTGTGGATAAATGTTTGATTTAATGTGTATCTCTCTTCTGAGCTACTTAAAAAGAGTATGTTCTTCCTCACCAAACCAGTAAAATATATCAGCAATTTGGGACAAAAGTGTGTTTACCACCCTGTTATTACTGATTCTTCCTGCTTTCCCAGGCGGTCTGTGAAGGGATGCTGCTCCTTGGTTGTATAAAAGAGGTCAGTGACTATGAGTTAGTCGTCAGCTTGCCCAGCGGACTATTAGGATTTGTGCCAGTCACACAGATCAGTGATGCCTACAGCAAAATGCTGAGCAAGGAGGTGGCCCAAGGAGAGCTCCTGGAGGTGAGACCTTTCACTGTGGCTGTGATTTGTGCATGAGAACTGGGGAGTGTTAATAATACCTCAGAACTCACCCTGTGGTCTTACCTAGAAGCCTGGTTTCTGTGTCCCTCAGATGTCTTACCTGTAATGCTTTAGCCTTGGCTGAACGATCTTTGTAGATAGTATGTTGAACATGAGATTTGTGTTCCCTGTCTGCTGCTGAACCTGAACATTGATGCCTGGCTATGGGTAATGATGTTAGAAATTAAGGAAGTGGTTAGAAAATGATGTGAGGGTGCAAATGTTTCTTGTGTGTGGGGAGAACCATGGTGCTTCCAGTTTAATTGTGTGTCGATGCATGCAATGTGTTGCTGCGCAGTGCTGCTGTAGACTGACCTTGGCTTGGACCTGGCTTTTCCAAGCAAATTTTGCAATCTGTTGACAGTGCTGATTGCTAGAAAGAAAGAGGACAAAGGAATCTCTTACCCTGTCTCTCTGGTGTCAGCTCTTTGTAATTTTTCTCAAGGTGGGGTTTGCCTTTTGGTGGTTGTGTTTTTCTCTGCTAAAGAGGGAGATGAGGTTAAAGTCACTGCTGGCTCTGTAAATGTTTCCTCAGCTGCAACATCCTGAACTGTCCCACACAGTATTGCTTTTTAAACAAAGCCTCCTGGTCTTGCTAACATCACATACTGCCATCTCTGCCTTTGTATTGAGATCTTTGTCCTTGTGGCATTTCCTGCATTTATTCTAGGATTTCAATTTCAAAAGCTACTTTGGTAACAAATTCTTTGTTTTTTTTAATGTTACTTAATACTGTGAAATTTGTATGCTTTTCTCTTGACCATCTTATTGGGCAGGACTTGAATTCGCTGTCAGACATGTATTCTCCAGGGATGCTGGTCAGGTGCATTGTGACCAGCGTGGAGAAGAGTGCTGATGGACGCCGGAGTATTAAATTATCAATCAACCCCAAGATGGTCAATAAGGGTCTGAACGCTTCAGCACTAGCACAAGGCATGGTATGTGTCCTGAGTCTGTCACAGCCTCTTTAGGTTCTTGCACAGTGCATGGTATCAGAGCAGAACACGGAGCTGCTCTCACCATGGTGGACACCTGAGAGGAGAGGGCAGTGTTTGGTCTCGGCTGCTGGTTGTCATTCATGAAATCTGTTCACCTGATTCTCTTTCAATATGCACAAGTTAGTTAATTATTTTTTTATGGGCAGCTTTCTTTGTTATTTATGCAGAGAATAATATTTTGCATGCCTTGAAGAGGTGCTTAATTGTTTGGGGTTTTTTTGTGTTTCGAACTGTAGGATTTTAGGTGTGTGTCTGCAATTAGAGCACCTGTTACATTTGAGCATTCCCTTTTTTCCCCCCTGCTGGTGTGTGAGCTCTATACATGAACAGCTGTGTAAAGGCAGAGTTGAGATGTCACTGCCAGATGAGCTGTGCAATAAGAAACAATGTAATGTTCTTTCTGCTGCTCTGGAAAACTCAGTTTGTCTATCCTTATGAAACAAGTGAGTGGGTGTGGAATCTCTTTATCAGATGTGCAGGTGACCCAGCTGTTTTGTCCAGTTGCTGAATTGCAGTGCTTCCCTCCCAACAGCTGCTCTCTGGCTTTGTGGCTAGCGTGGAAGACCATGGCTACCTCATTGATATTGGAGTCAATGGAGCTCATGCTTTCCTGCCTCGTCAGAAAGCCCAAAACTATGTCAAAGCAATCAAGAAAGGTAAGTACAGGAGGAAGTGCTGGGGTTAAGATGGAGGTAGAGAATGAGAGGGATTAAAGCTTGTCATATCTCTGGTATTAGTGCACATCAGTGAGACTGGATCAAAGTGGAGTCTTTGAGTTGCTGAAAACAGCAGTTTTGTGGCTGGTCTGCAATAAGCCACTGAGTTTCAGCCTGTATTCTGACAGACCATGTTCCAAGCTCGTCCATCCTTCTGGGAGTAGGCCACTTGGATTGAGAGGACTTCTTGCTTCTTAAACCACAGTGGGGTCTGAAAAAACTTCAGGAAGAGGGGAAGGGAATCCCAGTGTGTACCTGTTGAAGGTTTTATGTTGTGGCTTGTCTTTGTAGGGTCTGACTTGAAAATAGGCCAGAACCTGAACTGTGTAATTGTGGAAGTAAAGAATATGGGCCGGGTGGTCCGTTTGTCCATTGATCGATCAGACCTTGCTGCATCCCTTGCAACAGAGAGACAGAACTGGACACTCTCTAATTTGTTACCAGGGCTGGTGGTGAAAGCTCGAGTGCAGAAGGTAGGCTTCAATTTGTGTTTGGGTTTTTGTTGCTTTGGGTTTTTTTTGAGCCTTGCTGAAGGCAGGGAGACAGGTGAAGTACAGATTGAGGTTTATGCTGTGGAAAATTTTGTACTTGGGCTCAATTAATTTACGATAGCAAACACTACTATTTGCTAGGCACTTCCTCCACTTCTTTCAGCTAAGAAATAATCTCTGTCCTGGTTGTGATGCTGTGAATATAAAAGCATGACGCTGGTGATAAAAGCTTGAAGCAGAATGGAATGCATTTTGTGTTTCTTTGGGCTTTACTTGGGTGAAGTATTCAACCAGTTAGCAGTAGTCTTCAGAGTACACACCACATTATCAAAAAACTACAGTATTGGTTTTGGGAAGCAGTGTAGAAAGGAGATTTTCAGTGGTTTTCCTGTCTCTTGTTGATGTGCTTGCGATTAGCACTGACAGTGCCTTTTTGTGAAATGGATGAATTGCTTTCTGTTTGAGCTGCATGACAACTGCATCTTTTCCTCCCCCTTCTTAGGTGGCCCCATTTGGGGTTAAAATGACCTTTCTATCTTCGTTCACTGGCATCGTGGATTTCATGCACATGGACCCAGAGAAATCCATGAACTATTCTCCAGATCAAGTGGTAAGGAGTGTGAAGAATGACTGGAGTTGGCATGTTACTTACAACACCTCTTTTCTTCTCTAATGTTTGTTTGGAATAGTCTCTTAAATCCTACTGATGATAGCTGTCTTTTTTGCCTTTTATTTGATTTATTATCATGGCTGCTGCAGAGTGAAGTCATTCCTGGGGTAATGGAAAATTCACTTGAGAATCATAGAACGGTTTAGGTTGGAAGTGACCTCAAAGATCATCTGATTCCAACTCTTCACAATAGGCAGGGACACCTCCCACTAGAACAGGTTGCTCAAGGCCTCAAAAACATGAAATGTGAGAGAGACTTGCAAGTGATATTAAATTAACTTATGCAGTTGTGTTCCCCTCACTGCATTAGTAACAGACCAGTCTGTAAACAAGAGACAAAAGCAAAAATGCCTCCTCTGTGAAGCTGTTAGAACTGAAGTGATGTCTTAGTAATAATATTTGAAAGTGGCTGTACGTGGACGGAGAGTTAAGGTGCTAAGGTTACTATGTGAAAAAATGAGGAACGTGTCTTTCTCAACTTCTGTTTACAAACTCTGTGGTGATTTGGCAGTTTCCTGCCCTCCCCACACTTTGAAATAACCCAGGCTACACTCAGAGGGCTGGAAGTAATAAATGAAGCTTTATATCTACAGTTTTGCACAATATACAAGCAGATATTTACAATATGTAACCTATATTTACAGATATATACAGCAAAAAGGTAATACATAAACACCACATCCCTCCCAGAGATCAGAAATCCCTAAGAGGGGTTTTCAACTACCCCTACCACATTACCCCTACCCAATCTTATCTCACTATCTGTCTTATGCACCAGATAAGTGAAGGTGGATCGACCAGGGGGATTATTAGCAGCAGGAAAGAAGTTAGTGAAGTTATTCAGATTTAGCTAAGGCAGCAGCAGCCACAGCACAAAGCCATCTGCCTTACCTTTTGGTTGGGTTCTAAATTTATACTATTTCAGTAAACAAATGATTGAAGTAGAATTATATTTTGTTTTTATGTTCTCAGCCTATAGCCTAATTTCTCATTCAAATCCTCCAGTCAAACCTCCCATCATACAGTATGACCTTAAACCAGATAACATTCTTCTAGTCAACAGTACTATATGTGGAGCAATAAAAATCACGGATTTTGGGCTTTCCAAAATCTTGGATGATGACAGCTACACCTCTGTTGATGGCATGGAACTGACATTGCAGGGGGCTGGTACTTACTGGTATTTGCCACCAGAACGTTTTGTGGTTGAGAAGGAGTGTCCAAAGATTTCAGATGAAGTTGATGTCTGGTCAGTGGGAGTCATCTTCTATCAGTGTCTCTATGGCAGAAAGCCCTTTGGTCACAACCAGTCACAAGATATCCTGCAGGAAAACATAATCCTGAAAGCTACCAAGGTGCAGTTCCCTCCAAAGCCAGTAGTCACACCAGAAGCAAAGGCATTCATCAGATGTTGCTTGGAAAAATTTATTTATGAAAAAAAAAAAATTTAAATGGAGGTGTTTCAGGCCAGGCTGGATGAGGCTCTGTCCAGCCTAATCTAAGGTAGGGTGTCCCTGCCCATGACAGGGGGATTGGAACTAGATGATCCTTGTGGTCCCTTCCAACCTTGACTGATTCTATGATTGTAATTATTTCAAAGCATCACACTCATATTTAACAAACGCTCTTGTCTTCTGCCAGATGAAAGCTTGCATCCTGTCTGTCCACCCCACCTCCAAGGTGGTGCACCTTACTCTGCGGCAGGCCTTCCTCCACCCTGGGGGATGCCCAAAGCAGCTCTCCAGTGATCGCATGGGGGCAGTGGTGGAGGAGTCAACAGTGAAAGCTTTCTACAAGCAGTTTGGTGCCATCTTTGAGCTCGATGATGGCACTCTTGCGTTTGCACGGGTAAGTACCAGGGTGGTCCTCCATAGCTGTCTTAGCCTTCAGGAGAAGTAGGCTAGGAGGTCTTATTTTCTACCTTTGGGTTCTACCTTTTTGCTCTTTGTGAGACAAATACACCAAAAATAAGACAATGTGGTAGATGTTTGCCAAATAATTCCTCCCTTTTTTGGGCTTGGAATATGGAAGAGTTGTTGTTGGAAAGATTGAAACTGCTTCACGGAGAGAGTATGTTAGGTGAACAGTAGTGTCAGATGCTACCACTTCAACCTAAGGCCTGTATCAGTGCTTCCATTTTCCAAAAGCTAAATTGTACTTTGGTTTTTTTTCATAGTTGAAGCATCTTTCAAAAAACAGAAAATCCTTTAAACCTGGAGCATTTAAACCGGGATGCAAGCATAAATGTCGGATCATCGACTACAGCCTGATGGATGAGATGTGTATTGTGTCTCTGAAGTAGTAAGTTTCATAGACTCTTCCAAAAAAAACTGAAGGAATAGAAGGGTGTGGGTTGAGCTTGCAAAAATACTGTAAGGATATGCTTCGTGGGACTGGAATTTGCCATTTGAGGGGTTTTTGGCTTGTGTATCCTCAGGTAAGGTTGTCTAGACATCTTGCTTATCTTTCCTCACTATAGGGAATCAGGACACCATCTATCTAGTTGGTGAGTGGAGATGCAGAAAGGCTAACTTAAATTATTTCTGCTGAGATAATGCCAGAATACTCTGGCCCTACAGGAAATTGAACTTTGATCTTGCAAGTCTCAGCCTATTTTGCTTCTCCCTCTTTTTGTGGCTTTAAGCAAAGCAGATGATAGGTGCCCTTTTCATGGAGCCATGGCCTGTGGCCATAACTGTGTGGCTGTCACCTGGAGTAGAGCCTGGCAAATCTCCCTGGACTCTCTGTCCAGAGAACTGAACCGTGTCCAGGAAATGGGTTAGTTGGAGTTGTAGAGCACTAGGGTCTATGTGGGTTAATTATGTTTGGGACAAGTCAAAGAGGGGATTGTATCCTCTTAGCCTGGATTTCCTTCATGTTGACTTGATTGGTCATCTCTTGCTGTGTCTCTAGTCAGATTATTGAAGCACGGTTTCTGCAATACCAGGATATCCACACAGGAGATGTGGTGCAGGTAAGCTTCTGAAAAGACATGTGCAGTACTGTGTGGCTCTTGTACGTACAACAATGGTCTGACCACTGTGCATTTCCTCTGCCTAATATGTTTGTTCAACTTCTCATCCAGACTAGGGAGGTGAAAATGGGGAAGTCTTCCTGTAGGACTCAGTTAATGGAATTTGATCCTTTCCTTACCCCATTTTATTCAAGCTTTTAGAGGTGATTTTAGCCACGGTCAGCCATTTATTTATGGCCATGAATACGCTTTTAGAAAGGCTTGATTGAAAGAAACTAAAACTTGCCTTCCACTTCAAGTAGAAGTTCATGTATGGACCATCACAATCAGCTGATGGGCAGAAAATGACACAGTTATTGTTATTATATCTGACTCATGATTATATTGGATATGTCTCTAGAGACAATTCTAGTTTGCCAGAGCCAATAGAGATTTTGCAGAAGTAGCCTATGCTTAAGGAAAAGAGATTGTTAAACAACCTTATGGAATGTGTAAAAGTTAGTGGATCAGATTGCTGGAATGGGATGTGGATTGGGCTAAGATTGTGTTTTTTGGAGGGTGATTAGATTTGGTGATAATAGATGATGCAGTGTCTTGGCTAAATTTACTGATCCTTCAGTGATCCCTTTCCCTGTGTTGTGTTTAGGGCAAAGTGGTTGCTCTGAAACCTGTTGGGATGCAGGTGAAGGTGGCTGAGGGGATTAAAGGGCTGGTGCCATCCATGCATCTTGCTGATGTGATCCTGAAGCAGCCTGAGAAGAAGTTCAGCATAGGAGATGAAGTCAAGTGTCGGGTGAGAGCTGCCAGACAACATCTTCAGCTGCTTTGCATTGTTTTTTTCTGAGTATTTAGCTGCTGGATCGGTCAGGCAATGATAGACATGCTTTTTGAACCTTCTTGTACTCCATTCTTGTAGGTTCTAGAGTGCAATCCTGCAGGAAAGAAGCTGATCCTTACACTAAAGAAAAGTCTTGTCAAATCAAACCTTCCACTTCTCTCCAGTTATGAAGATGCGAAACCAGGTCTGATCACACATGGCTTTGTGGTGTGTGCAAGGGAGTTTGGCTGCATTGTGAAGTTCTACAATGATGTCAAAGGACTGGTACCCAAGCATGAGCTGAGCTCAGAGGCTGCATCTTGTCCAGATAAAGTCTTCCATGAAGGCCAGGTAATTAACGTACCTATGTCATGCCTCATGTTTGAATGCGTAAGAGAAATTCGCAGTTGAATTGACCCCAGCGTGGGTTTTCCCCTGGATGAACTCGCTACACCAAGGGAGGCTTCTGTCCTTTCATTTTAAGAAATAAATAGTTGTGCTCTCTTTAAACAGATTAGTCTGTGAAAGGAACAGTTCTTTTTCTGTGTATTTCACAGACCTTTGCTTCTAGGCTTTCCCTGTATAGTATTTGATACAGAGGCTACACTTGGGAGAGTTACTGAGATCTTAGTAGAAGTTTGGAGTTCTAGGCTGCACTTTCTTCTAAGGGAGTTAAAAGTCTTAGCTACAGGATTAGAAGAATGAGCTTTTCTTTTTTTCCCCCCTGTTTTTCTTGTTTATTTCAAATCTTGCACATCTTAAACCAGGCACTATGAGATCCATGCTCTTTATTAAGTTCTGATCTTTGTTGTGGGCAAGCTTATGGAGATCTCAGTTGTCTTTATTTTTTTTTTTCCCAGCTGCTTTTGTTTTTAATCCTGCTGTTTGCTGGCTAGCCAAGGAGGGTGATTTTCTAGTCAGGATTTCTGACTGTAAATGCAGAGATCTGAATTTTATTCTCAACTCTTCTACAAACTTGCTACATAGTTTTAGCAAGTAATTTAATGGTTATGTACTTCCATTTTCCATCTTTGTGATCAGGACATTTGTTTCTGGTAGAACCTGTTAAGGATAGCAGGTCAGTGACTATTAACTTAGGTCTGAGGGAAAAGTACTGGGTTGATTTCCCTGTCTTTTTCTGGGTGGTAGCACAGTGAGGATGAGGGTCAGATGAATTAAACTTCCTTTTTTTTTTTTTTTTTTTCCTGCAGGTTGTTAAAGTAGCAGTCTTAAAATGTGAGCCCCAGCAGGAAAGACTCTTGCTGTCCTTCAAGTTATCAGGCAAGCCTGGATCAAAGGGAAAAAATGAGTGTACTCCAAAGAACAAACAGGAAGTGAAATACCAAATAGGAGAGGTATTCAATTCAATGACTGCTCCCATGTTTTTTTGCCTTTTCCCCATGATTTGGTATCACTTTGAACAACTTTGCTTTGAGAAAAGCTGTTTGGGGTCAGGAACTATCATTAAATGTGTTGTTGTTTTATTGTGTGATTGGCCTCCTGGGTCAAAGCTAGGATCTTTGTTGTCAGAGGTCAGATTAAAGGAGTCCCAGGACAGCTCTTCTGGAGGTACCAATTAATGCTTCTATTTCTAGATGATTCTTTCTTCTGTATGCTGGTAATGTTCTCAGTCCAAAAGCAGTTACTTTTTATCCCTGGAAAAAGACAGATTCAGAGAAACGCTTTGAAATGCTTCATTCCTGTCTTTGGAATGAGCACAGTTTCCATTACCCTGCAGATAACTGCTAATATGGGAACGGGACAGTTCTAATCTTGATTAAATTTACTTTCTTCACCCTTAAAATAAAACGTCACAACCAAGAGAATGTTTCTAGCTCTTATTTTCTCTAGGAGCTTTTTATTTTATTATTCATAGTGGCATGCTTTTTATGCTCAGCCCTGTCAGTGTTAGATTTTCTCTTATATAGCTGTCCCTGCAGCACAGCATTTTGTGCCCTGTGCCTCAAGAGTGAAGGAAAGGACACGTGGAATTTTATATCACTGCATTTGTTCTCTTTTCAGATGCTTGATGTCAAGGTCTTGAAGAAGAAAGATAATGGGCTGGAGGTTTCTGTTTTAGAAGATGAAGGCAATGGACTAGCCTGGATTCCCACAACACACCTCTCTGACTTTGTTGTTACCTGCAACCTGCTGTGGCATTGTCTTCAAGAGGGAGATGTCCTGCCCAGAGTTATGTGCTTAAGTGACAGTGGAGAGCGTATTGTATCCTTTGTCACCTCAACCAGTCAAAGCAGGGGAAAGGAGATACCTGTCAAGAAACCACTGTATCTGCACCAAAGAGAAGATAGGCTAATGTGTTGAAGTGCAAGTACCCATCGAGCTACCAGTGTGTGCTGGGTTTAAGCTAGCTACCCCTGAGCCCAAAAGCCCAATAAATACTCAATCCAATTTGGAAGTAAAAAGGTATAAAACTTCAACAATAAATAGGAGGTAAAGGGTTTTTTTTACAGAAGGTGGGAGAAAAGGGGAACCAGAATGCAAGGTATGGGGGAATGAGGAGAAAATTATAGAGAGGCTGGGGAGAAGGGGGAGAAAAGGGAACAAGATATACAAAATAGAAATACAAGCCGTGGAAGGCAATTGAGTCCAAATGCTGGGATGGATGATTTTGATGTTGGATGATGGAAGAAAGCTGGATACAGGCTTTCTTTATGATGAAATGCAGTTAGTTAAGAGTTCCAAATAAAATGGTGGTCCTCCTCCACATGTTGGCTGAGGAGCATGTGGTGGTCTAGCACGGGAGCAGTTACTCCAGGAAAGCAGGGCAGAAGAAAAGAGGGAGAGCACTAAGATGTCTCCCCTTTTATAGCAAAGTCCTTAGCAGGAAGTGGGAGTGGCTAACCATGATACCTGGGGGCAGGTAAGACCACCCCTTGGGAGGAGTCAGAAGGCTCCCAGGTGGGCTTAACCTATTACACAGTGCTTTAACAAATCATTATAACTTGCATGTGTTAAAAGTGAGTTTCATCTGCTGCTAGGACCCCATCAGAACCTGGACTTGGTTGTGATCTTTCCAACCAGCTCCTGGGCTGCTGATCATATCACAGCATTAGCAAATATTTTGCTGGGATTATATTAAAAAAAAAATCAAACCTGAAATAGTAGAAATTTGACATTTTCTCTAGTGTGATGTATATGCATCTTTAATTCTGAGCAGCTTAAGAGACATTGATTGCTATATTTTGATGCTGAGAGATCAGGACAGAAATTGGAATTACAGGATTTGAGCTCCTGCACTGTCTGACCTGCAAAAAGTGCTCTAGCCCCAGCAGTTAGTAGCAACAAGAGATTTGATTTGTACCAGGCTCCTTGCCTTCATATTTTTATATTTTCTTAACTGGCTGTTCAGATTTTGACTAGAAAGGCTGCAGTGATTTCTGCTGTGCAGGAGGAGCAAGTTGTGAGAAGCTTCTCTGAAATCCAGCCTGGGATGCTGTTGACTGGTTATGTGAGGAATCTGATGCCCTTTGGAGTGTTTGTGGAGTTCCCTTTTGGTGTGACAGGACTGGCACCCAAAGTGGTAAGCAGTGAATTCACTTCAGTAGACAGCATGTGTGTAAGGAGGAAATGCTTGGAGTGCGGCTGTTAGCAAAGGTACCGGGCTGTGGATCCTGAATTTGCACAGCTTCCTCCAGCAGGGCAAAAGCTACTTCTAGGTGTGTGCTTTTAATTCACTTCCAAAATGAAACAGAGAACCTTTATTCAAGTGATCTTAAGCTTCATCAAGGGTTTCATGTGACTTCAGCAATTCATTTTAATTGATGGCTTTCCGTTAGTCTTACTAATTTCTCTTACGCGTTTTCATTAAGTCTTATCTCAAACCCTTCTAAGCAGCACCACAGATAGTTGATAGCAGTTGTGTTCAGTAACCCTTGCTCCTTTGTTTCCTTCACACAGAGCATGAGTGACAAGTTTGTGACGGACACCAAGGAGCACTTTGTGGTGGGACAGACTGTGGTTGCAAAGGTGATGAGCATTGATGAGGAGAAGCAGCGTATGCTCCTCAATCTGAAGGTGTCGGAGTGCAGCTCAGGCGATGCTGCTGCAGAGAGCTTTGCCCTGCTGACTCAGTATTTCAAGGAGATGCAGGAAATCAGAAAGTTGCTTAGAAAAAGAGGTAAAAAATTGCATGTATTCTGCTAAAGGGGGTAATGNGAAAGGAAAACCTTTTTCTTTCAAGTGAAAGAAAGAGCAGTTTTAAGCAGAGGCTTGGATTCCAAGAGGAGCTTATTTAGAAAGAGGATGTATGTGCAGTGGCTAACACTGACAATAAGGCTCTTTGGAACTACAACTGGAATGAGTCAGAAAACTGCTCTTATCATTGAAGTCTGCTAGGCCTCTTGCACTCTCTGTGTTGAAGCTTAGAGAAAATGAGGGCATAAAAAGATCTACACTGAGATCCATATACCAAAAGAGGAAGGGAGATGCAGTGGTACAAAAGAATGGGTTCCTCAAATGGCCTGTGAAGGTGAAAATAGGAGAGGCCAGGATGAGAATGGAACAGTTCTGTACGCTGAACCCTTTCTTCAGCCTTGGAGACACTTTTTTGTTGTGAATATTTGCAATTGCTTTATGAACCAGCCTGAAAGTTAATCACCTAAAATGAGGCAATAGTCTACACAGCTGTCTTCACGGGTCAGTAAATAGGTGCTGAACTCTAAGGAGCTTATGGATATAAGGGATATTAGGCCAAGCTGTGAAATGTTTTTAATGTGTCAACAGGATAGGTAGGCATATGTTTTTTTCTGTTGTTTTCCTAACTGGAAGAATGACTCAAAGTCTAGGATGAGTTTATTTCTGTGTGCCTGAGTGAATTGCCACAAACCACAAGTGAAACAGAACAGGCTGCCCAATGGCCAAACCTGAATATCCCCAAATGCCTGAAAAGGGACTGGTGATAAGCAATATGGGAGGCCCTCACTGGGTGCAAACTCATTTATTAGAACTATGCACTTAAGACTTACCCCTGCTTATTACCTAGTTAAGGTAAAACAGCACAAGGTCACTAGGTTAACTAGGGTGATAAACACCTAAGAATCAGAATGGACATCAGGTCAGTTTTCTGTGCTCAGAAGTGGTGGAATGACAGAAGACAACTGGAAGTAGACTGAGTGCACCAGTCACTGGCTGTGATGTTAGAAAGGCTGGAAGAGTTAGCTGTCCAATGGTAAAGCCATCATGGTAAAGCACACCTGTGGTGCTTTCTGAAGAATAGTGTGTTTGTCTAAAGCGAATGATGCTTTTGGATGATTAAAATTAGATAAGGCTTTGATTTAAGAATGTCCTTGCTTGACTGTTAGACAGTGAAGACAAATTTAAGCAAATAGGACTGTCTTTGTCCACCAAAACAGAGAAATCATTGACAGGAGTAATGATATCATAGAATCGCAGAATGGTTTGGCATAGAAGTGACCTCTGAAGGTCAGCTAGTCCAACCCCTGCTGCAGTAAGCAGGGACATACTCATCCAGATCAGGTTGCCCAGAACCCTGTCGAGCCTCACTTTGAATATCTCCAGGGATGAGGCCTCAACTGCCTCTCTGGGCAACCTTTTCCAGCATTTCACCACCCTCATGGTAAAGAACCTGTTCTTAGTGTCCAATCTAAATCTGCTTTTCTCTAGTTTTAAGTCATTGCCCCTTGTTCTATCACCTCAGGCCTTTGCAAACAGTCTCCCTCCAGGCTTCTTGTAGGCCCCCTTCAGCTACTGGAAGGCTGCTATTAGGTGTCTCCAGAGCCTACTCTTTTCCAGGCTGAACAACCCCAGCTCACTTAGCCTGTCCTCATAGCAGAGGTGTTCTGGCCCACTGATCATTTTCATGGCCCTTCTCTAGACCCACTCCATCAGGTCTATGTCCTTTCTGTACTGAGGGCTCCAGGCTTGGACACAGTACTCCATATGAGGTCTCACCAGAGCAGAGTGGCAGAATCTCCTCTCTGGATCTGCTGGCAAAGCATCTTTTGATACAACCCAGCATGCAATTGGCCACTTGGGCTGCAAGTGCACACTGCCTGCTCTTGTCCAGCTTCTCGTCCATCAGCACCCCCAAGTCTTTTTCCACAGGGCTGCTTTCTGTTACCTCATCTCCCAGTCTCTACTGGTAGCAAGGATTGTTATTTGTATGTACACTATTTGCTGGCAACTCACAACTGATGAGGGTTACCTGGTGGTGCAGCAGACAGGCTGGAGGGCAGGCATGCCATCCAGAGGGACTTGGACAGGCTGGACAGGTAGGTACAAGCCAACCTCATGAGGTTCAACAAGGCCAAGTGCAAAGTCCTGCATCTGGGTCGAGGCAGTGCCAAGCACAAATCCAGGCTGGGCAGTGACTGGCTGGAGAGCAGCCCTGAGGAGAGGCACTGCGGGGAGCTGGTGGATGAGAAACTCAACATGAGCCAGCAGTGTGCACTTGCAGCCCAGAAAGCCAACCAGATCCTGGGCTGCATCAGGAGAAGTGTGGCCAGCAGGTGGAGGGAGGTGATTCTTCCCCTCTACACCCTGGTGAGACCCCACCTGGAGTACTGCATCCAGTTCTGGAGCCCCTATTACAGAGAAGGGCCACGAAGATGATCAGAGGGCTGCAGCACCTCTCCTTTGAGGACAGACTGAAAGAGTTGGGACTGTTCAGTTTGGAGAAGAGGAGGCTCTGAGGTGACCTTCTTGTGGCCTTCCAATATCTGAAGGGGACCTACAAAAAGGCTGGCGAGGGACTTTTGAGGCTATCAGGTAGTGCCAGGACTAGGGGGAATGGAGCAAAGCTGGAGGTGGGGAGATTCAGATTGGATGTGAAGAGGAAGTTCTTCACCATGAGAGTGGTGAGACCCTGGAATGGGTTGCCCAGGGAGGTGGTTGGGCCCCCATCCCTGGAGGTGTTTAAGGCCAGGTTGGATGAGGCTCTGTCCAGCCTAATCTAGGGTAGGGTGTCCCATGGCAGAGTGTTTGGAACTAGATGATCCTTCCAGCCTTAACTGATTCATGATTCTATTCTACCATTTTTACCTTCATCTTTTTAACTGTGACAATGAAGCACACAAGCATTGTTTTTACTGGCAGTTGAGAATTGCTCCTACTGTTCTTAGTGTACAGAAATTTGCATCTATGCATGCTGTGATCATCAGGGTTGGTTTTTTGTTTGGTTGGTTTTGTTTTGGTTTTTGTTGATACCTGTGCATGGAATGCCTGATTTTTACAGAGGGATTTTCCAACCACTCTGAGCCTTAGCCAGGATCTGCTTAACTAGAAAGTACAAACATAATTATAATGCCACTCAAGTGCTTGTGGTAACCCAAATCTTGTGCTCATATGAGGATGAGCTTATACAAATAGATCTACCTACTTGTATTACAGGCTTGCTTAACAAGTCCTCCAGCAAAGGTTTTCCCACATGCTGTTTTCCTAGTGTTAGGAGTGCTGGGTGTGTTCCAGGTGATTTTTATCAAGTTCTAACTTTACATTTTTAGGTTCTTTTTATATCCAGGAGTGTTTACTGTTTTGTTTCTTACAATTGCAAAGTGCCATGTCTACTTGGCATTTTTAGTATTAATCTGTTCTGCTTTTACCTTTTTCTATAAGCAATACTGCGTACCACTGTCTCTATAAGATTGGAAAATATTCTCCACAAAGTTATCAGGTCCTTAATGCCATGAAAACTGTTTCTACTTCAGATAACTCTCAAAATTTACTTTAGGCTCCTGAATCTGTAGAAATACAATCTTTGCTCTCCATTATGAAGGAGGATATAAGTCATAGAATCATAGAATGGTTTAGGTTGGAAGAGACCTCAAAGATCATCCTGTTCCAAACCTCCACCACAGGCAGGGACACCTCCCATTAGATCAGGTCGCTCAAGACCTCATCCAGCCTGGCCTTGAACACATCCAGGGAGGGAGCAGACACAACCTCTCTGAGCAACCTTTACCTGTTTTAGCAGGGGAATGAGAGGAAACTGAATCCTCTCCTACCTGTGCAGTATTCACCTGCTGCCCCTCCTTCAGGGATTGTGTAGTTTGTTTCCGCCAGTCAGCTTCCCCTTTAAAGTCACATAGAGATCTTAGTCTGTCAACTTCCTCCTTAAGCCCAGCTACCATACTGAGCAGATCACTCACCTGCTCACACCTCACACAACTTTCATGCTTGTTTATGAACTCTTGAGCAAACGTGAAGGCTGTCTTTTGCTTTGGAAAGAAACAACATAGGTAAAACTAACTTCAGGTATTTTCTTCCCTTGATTTAGGAGAGCTCAGCATGGCCCGAGGCCTTTGTGATGAGCTGGTGCCTGGGAAGGTGCTGCAGCTGGTTGTGCAAGATGTGAAGGAGGATGGCTCAGCACTGTTCAGTGGCAGCTGCGTGACAGGCTTGACTGTAACAGCCACTCGCTATCACCTGGGAGGTGAGGGTCTTTGCTTGCTTTGGTTTTCACTCTCCTGAAATCAATTCTGATAATGAGGAACTGACATGAGAGGAATCTGATCAGTGGGAATGGGCTTGAAGAGTAGTTTAGTTTCCTAATGTGTTGCCCCCTCCTCCAACTCGCATGAGTCAGAATGTATAATTTAAAGCTACTTATGCCTCTGCTCCCCTACCTGTAGATGGGACCTAATCCTGCCTCATCTCTTGGGCATCTTGTACGGTCTAGTTTGCTCTGAGGTCCTTAGCTGAAGGGTACTGTAGGTAGACAAAGTATTAATACAGAGCTCCAGCTTTCCCTTTTGTTTTAATTCATGCTTTAGCAATCTGTTCCTTGGAGTGTGTTCTATCTGAAATTGCTGTTAATGTTTCATTCAGATCAATGTGCCTTTAAAACAGGGCTGTGATTTTGGTACTTTGCAATTAAAAAAAAATCAAGCAGAAATGTGCCATGTTATGCGGAACCAAACAAGTACATGCTGAGATAATGAATAAAAAAACAGTGAATCCAATATGAACTGCTGTGCTGGTTTGAACTAATTGGAGGATTGGAATGACTATAGGCTGAGAAAGGAAAACATCCCCGTGTCTCATTTGTTTACTGAAATAGTATAAAATTAGAACCCAAACAAAAAATAAGACAGGCTGCTTTGCACCATGGGTACTGCTGCATCTCTCTCCCTGCCTTCTTAGCTGGATCTGAATAATCTGAATAACTTCACTAACTTCTTTCCTGCTGCTAATCCCCTGGCTGATCTACTTTTGCTTATCTGGCATGTAAGACAGATAGATAAGATTGGGAAGTGGGGGAGAGTGGTAGGGTGGTTAGAAAACCCCTCTTAGGGTCCCTGATCTCTGAGAGGGGTGTGGTGTTTCTGTATTACCTTTTTACTGTGTATATCTGTTATATATATTGTAATTATCTGCTTGTATATTGTGCAAAGCCGTAGATATAAAGCTTCATTTATTAACTTCCAGCTGACTGAGTTCTAGCCTGGGTTATTTCAAGGTGGATGAGGTCTTGAGCGACCTGATCTAGTGGGAGGTGTCCCTGCCTATGGCGGGGTGTTGGAACTGGATGATCTTTGAGGTCTCTTCCAACCTAAACCATTCTATGATTCTATGAAAGTTTGGGGGGGTGGGGAACTGCCAAACCACCACAACTGCTAACTTTGGCAGGAGCAGTATTCCAGCCCCAATGTGTTCAGGCGAGTTTCCTTGTCTCCTGAGCGGATAGGCTGATGATGGTTTTGTGCAAAATGTGTTAACATAATCTCTTTTTTTCAGACCTACATTACCTTGAATTTTTGGTTAGTCAGCTTTGTCTGCATTATTTAGGAGATGCATCTTCATATAAGCAATTCAGTTCTTCTGTGAAAGCAGCAGATGTTTTCCAAATGGAAAAAGCCAAACATGTCCTGTTTTGGTTTTTTTTATTTTGCTCCTTGATATTAATGTTGGAGGAATACTTTCTTTAACTCGGTACCAAGTTGACTTTGTTACTTGATTCTTATTTGTAGACAAAAAAGTGGTTCCCGGTGAGAAAGCCAAAGCATTGGTTCTTCATGTGGATGCCCTCACATCTAAGGTGTATGTTTCTCTTCAGGAGGAACTGTTAAAGCAAAGAGCCAAGAAAGTAAGTGTTCAATTCTTGGGTTTGTGTGTTTCTGTTCATCCTGCAAGCCAGATGATTGTTGGGGAGGTGGGTTGGCTATTTCTACTCTAAGAACTGTGGGAGGTAGAGCAGAGGGCATCAGAATGTCAGCAGGAGAACTGACTATCTCCATTCCTGTGTAGCGGCTCACAGAGAACTCTCAGCACTCAGCGGTGGTGCAGCACGTAGCGGAGCAGTTTGCAGTCGTGTCGTTGCTGGAAACAGGCCACCTGGCAGCCATCCCCGTAGCGTCTCACTTCAATGACACCTTCCGCTTTGACTCTGAAAAACTGAAGGTGGGACAAACAATCTCTGCAACCTTAAAAGTAACAAAGGTGAACGAGCACGGAGTCTTGTTGGCAGTACAAGGCCCAGCGAAGAAGAATGTTTTTGTCAGGGTCCGGAATGAGTCTGAGACAGCAGCAGAAGAGATGATTGCTGTCGTGAAACACTCACTTTCCCTGGGGGATGTCGTTACTGGAACTGTTAAATCTGTCAAGGCAACCCATGTCACAGTTGCTATTGATGACAAGCTGACAGGTTCAATCCACGCGTCCCGGATTCTGGATGAAGTGCCCATAGGCTCTTTTCCAACATATACTCTGAAAGCTGGACAGAAGGTGACTGCTCGAGTCATTGGAGGCAGAGATGTGAATACTCACAGGTGGGAAATTGTGCTCATGATACTGTTTCTTGGGGAACGCAAGGGGTGAAGCAGTTACTCAATTCAGATTATCTAGGCTGTTGCCTCTGTCGACAGATGCTGTTACAGCTACCCCTGCTAGAGTAGTTAAGGCCTGAGGGAGTTTGCTGTTATTTTCTATCCTGGATCCAGGTTTCAGTAAATTAATTCCTACCTGTGTCACTGTATTTATAATTGAGTATACATTACAAGAAAACAAAAAAGATTTTTAAACTCATAGGATCTAGTGAAAGTCTTGAATACAGGCAAGATTTGGCCGCAGGGACTAAATTTGTGAGAGTATTTTGAGTACCTAAATTGTCACTGAAATACTGCTAGAAAAAAAATTTAACCTGAAAAGCTTTGTTAGGTTTAGAGGACTTAGTCCTCTTTTTTTTTTCCAATGAAAAGCAATTAACAAGTGGGTAACTGGGACGTGGGGAGATCACGAGAAACTCATCCTTTTCCTGTCCTTTAGGTACCTGCCCATCACCCACCCACACTTCAAACAGTCCATTCCAGAGCTCAGCATTCGACCAAGGTAAGCGTGGGCCTCTGTGCTGATTGCAGATGTTTCACAGACCTTGTATGTTCCCTCCCTTGTTTCTTCTGTTTGAAGGAGCTTACCATGAGCAAGGACCTGCACATCTATGCGGTGTGCCAAGGCCTCTTACTTTATCTTTCACAGCAGCTTGGGGCTGGGAGCTGTGGTAAACCTCTCAGTGCTCTCTTAGTAGGTGATTTCTTTTGAATGTTGTTTTGGCTGTGCCAGTCTGGATTTTGGTGTGTCTCTTCATGTCAGAGGGATTTGCTTAAGGCCAGTGAAGAATTAATTCCCTGAAGAAGGATGCAGCTGGGGAGAGGACGAACATTGCAAAGGCATTGCCATAGTAGTACTGGCTCATCATAATCTACTGGATTTCTGACTCCTATCTTCATCATTAGGACCAAAACTATCTTACTCATATTTGTCCTTTGTTTGCAAACAGTGAAATGTCAGGGAAAGTCACAGCAATGTTGAACCTTAAAGAAGACAATACCCTCAAGAAACTTGGATTGTACAGTGTTGGAGAGACAGTCACCTGTTTTGTGAAAAAGGTGAGGTCAGAATCTTCTAAAGAAATGTGCTGGATGGGGCAGCAAGCTGAGGTGACCTCAAAGGGTTTAATTCAGACCTAAACACTGACACTACTGTGGTCTTCGTTAACTGTGAGAGTGGCCCATGTGAAGTGCAGTGTCTTACAAGGAGAGTAAGAGAAGGAGATCACATTTTCTAGCCTTGACAGAGCTGAGCTGGTTCTTTGACATGCCTGTGGCCAGCAGATGCTTGTCACCCAGCACTAGCAAAATGGCCTTGGAGAAGTTGCATCTGCCAACAGCACAAAGTTTGCTCACTGCTGATCCCCTGCATGAACTTCTGGTGAACCACAGCAGCATTATGGTGTGAGAACCAAGGCCAGAGTAGTTCTTTCTCTCCTTATGAATTAGCTAATCTACCAGGGAAGGAGGATCTCATGCTGTCTCTGGTTGTTTGGTGTCTTCTCAGTATAATGCCCTCAAAAATTGGCTGGAGGTAGAAGTTGCCCCTGACATTCGAGCAAGAGTTCCTTATCTGCTGCTGTCTCTGAACACCAAGGTAAGAGAGCATTACAGAGAAATTACACAGTCTTTTTTTCCTATGCACATGACTGCAGATAATGACTGCAGACACTTCTGACTCGTGAAGTCCTAATCTAGTGCTCTGCCCTTTAGACATTGCTGTTCCTCAATGGCAACCAAGTACTATGCCTGTAGCTAGTCTGGCTCAGGATAGCAGAGACATTGTGGCAGTGCTGGGCTATCAGTCAAGAGTGCACATCAAAGATGCATGTAGAAAATGTAAAGCTTTGTGGCAGAAACAACCAGCGAGATTTCTGCAAAGCTCTTTTTCTAGTAATGAGTGGAAATCCATCTTTTCTTTCAGGTCTTAAAACATCCAGAAAAGAGCTTCAGAAATGGCCAGGCACTATCAGCTACAGTAACTGGAACAGATGTCACTGAAACAAACCTCTGCTTGTCACTTACAGGTATAGTGGAGCCTTAACAGCAGAAGCCTATTGTGTATGAAACTTTAGTTAAGGTGGGCTTGCACCGAGGTGAGGATATTACACTCAGAGCCAAGTAGTACCTTGCTGTAGGACAGAACCTAACCTAGATGTAACAAGACAAAGAGAGATCAGTCCTTCAGACCCAAGAATCATTTTGCTACTATCCCAGACTAAAGCCTTTCTCTGAGCCCTTACGAACCTACTGCCTTCTAATCTCAGACATGAGATGCTGCATTTGTCAGTTATGCTGGATCCTAAACTGTGCAATTTAGGGCTCTTTATCTGGGCTACCAGAGAATATATCACTGTGAACCAAAAGAGTGGACAGACTGCACCTTACCAAAAGTTGGTGGTTTGGTATGAGACTGGACAAATAAAATCAGCTTAACTGACTCATTACTCCTGTTACTTTAATTGTGTGGGTTTTTTTAGTACTATGAAGCCTTCTCTCTCCTTCACTTTTTTTAGGAATTCAGTCACTGGAGCAGGGCACCATCACTGTAGGCATGGTAACAAAGATGACTCCACACATTGGTTTGACCATTGCGCTGCCAGGTGGGAAAACTGGCAAAGTCAGCATCTTCCACCTGAGTGATACTTACAAGGAGAATCCCCTGGGTGACTTCAAAGTTGGCAAGATTGTCAGGTCAGTAATTCTCTTTCCTGTTCCCTCAGGCTGCAAGGCATAGAAATATCCTGCATGGTAATAGGCTGTAAGATAATGTCAGACTTATAAAAGTGAGTCTGAAGCTAAGATATAATGCTGACTTAGGACCTTATATGCATTTGACAGAAAGTCTTTTTTTTTTCCATGTGTGAAGAAGCCCCTTCTAGGCTACATTCTGGAACTGTGTTTTGGATGTAGCTACTCTATTTGGGATTGAAGCAGGCCATTTATCCCAGCTCTGCTGTGATTCTGTGGGCTGTCCAGCCAGCCAGTTGTCTTTATATTTGTAATGCACAATTAATCGCATTTCTCTGCTTCACATAAACATAGAGTGGTTTAGGTTGGAAAGGACCTCAAAGATCATCTAGTTCCAACCCCTGCCACTGGCAGGGACACCTCCCTCTAGAACAGGTCACTCAAGGCCTCATCCAACCTAGCCTTGAATACCTCCAGGGAGGGAGCATCCACAACCTCCCTGGGCAACCTGTTCCAGTGTTTCACCATTCTCACTGGAAAGAACTTCCTCCTAACATCCTGTTTAAATCTCCCTTCTGCCAGTTTAAACCCATTACTTCTTGTCCTGTCATTACAAGACCTTGTAAATAGTCCCTCCCTAGCCTTCTTGTAAGCCCCCTTCAGATACTGGAAGGCCACTATAAGGTCTCCTCGAAGCCTTCTCTTCTCCAGGCTGAAGAGCCCCAACTCTCTCAGGCTGTCCTCATAGCAGAGGTGCTCCAGCCCTCTGATCATCTTGGTGGCCCTCCTCTGGAGTCGTTCCAACAGTTCCATGTTCTTCTTGTGTTGGGGGCTCCAGAACTGCACACAGTACTGCAGGTGGGGTCTGATGAGAGCAGAGTAAAGGAGGAGAATCCCCTCCCTTGCCCTGCTGGCTACACTTCTTCTGATGCAACCCAGCACACAGTTGTTATCATTGCCGGCTCATGTTGAGTTTTTCATCAACCCAGACCCTTTTCCTCAGGGCTGCCCTCCAGCCATTTGCCACCCAGCCTGGATTTGTGCTTGGGATTGCACTGACCCAGGTGCAGGCCCTTATGCTTGGCCTTGTTGGATTTCATGAGGTTGGCCTGGGCCCACCACTTCAGCCTGTCCAGGTCCCTCTGGATGGCATCCCTGCCCTCTAGTGTGTTGGGAATGCTGGAGAGCTCAGAAGGCTAAGCGATTCGGCTGTAACAATCTTTAAGTCTTTTGTATTAGGCACAGGGACTGGGTAAGTCAAACAGATGTATATAAAAATCCCTTCAGATGATTTCACAAACTGTTGTGATATGCTGGTTTGTGTTAGACAGCAAGTGCTCCAAAGATGCACTTGCTGTCTAACACAAGGGTGCATGTAGTTTGTTTCCTCGAGAGCTTCATTCTGCTAGTGAAAATACCTGTCTTCTACCCATGGCTTTTTTAAACAGGTAAAACAAGCTTTCTGCTTTCTCTCCTTACTTTGTTATGCAGGTGTTACATCCTCTCCAATGAGAACAGCAAAATCCAGCTATCTCTCCGGCGGTCCCGGTATGTGTCATCCCTCCAGTCTGTTTATCTCCTACTATTGAAGAACAGGATATTGGAATAAACTCTTACCTTGGGTGGATCGCTGTGAAGTGTTGAATGGACAAGGACTGGGATTTGTTTGTTTGTTTGTTTGTTTTAATGGGATGAGAGTTGCTTGTAATTCAGAAAGATTTTTCTGTGTGAAAACATGGAGGTGTCTTGATTACAGAATCACAGAATGTCAGGGGATGGAAGGGACCTCGAAAGATCATCCAGTCCAACCTCCTGCTAGAGCAGGATAGCCTATACCAGATCACACAGGAACATGTCCGGGGTGGTTTTGAATATCTGCAGAGAGGGAGACTCTACAACCCCCTGGGCAGCCTGTTCCAGTGTTCTGTTATCCTCACAGTGAAAAAAGTCTTCCTTATATTTACATGAAGCTTCCTGTGCCTCAGCTTCCACTCATTGCCCCTTGTTTTTCATTGGGCATCATTGAGAAGAGCCTGGATAATGTAATGCTAATGGGTTTAGATTTAATTTATGTTTCTAGACCTGCCTGAACTTCTTTGTTTCTTTGGGAAGAAAGGGGAAGTTCCACCATTTAATTTGCAGTGCAGTCACAACACAAACCCATTGCTCTTCAGTGTTCATTTTAACCGTTTTGACTAAATAGCAGACTTAATTCTAAATGTTTCTTAAATCTGAACCCCTTGCTTTGTCTCCTGTATGGAACAAAAATGCATAAACTTTGTGGATTGAAGTGTCTTAGAAGTAATTGGGTAAAAAAACCCCAATCCAGTGGCGTGCAGAATTTCAGACAGCATTTTGTTCTCCTCACTGTCTTAGTGTCAGAGGAAACCAGGCTGATCTGTTTTGCTTGGCTTTGTTTACAGCAGTGAGTCTATTCCCTAATGCTGTGTATAGCTTGGCAGAGATGCAGATAGTCCATTAGTACATTTGGATATGCCAAAGGGTGTTTGTGGTCTGGTTCATTTTCAGAAAGTATTGACTGCTGTTAATGCTGATTTATTTCTTTTTTAGTATCCAGAGCAGAATGTGGATTATTCGGTCGAGTGCTTTTAACTTCTAACCTCTCTTTTCTTTTAGGCTGAACCCAAAGAAAAACAGCAAAGTGGAGGATGTGGAAATAACATGTCTTAAGGATGTTAAAAAAGGCCAGCTAGTGAGAGGCTACGTCAAATCAATTGCTCCATCAGGTGTATTGTTTGCGTGAGTAGCGTAAGAAAATTATTCTTGGAAATGAGGGGTCTTGGAGAACTTACATTGAACATACAAATCTGGAATCTTCTTTGGCATAGTGTGATGTGACAAAATTGTTTCCTTCCTGGGACTCAAGATGTCATTGCTGCCTTCTTGAGCCTATGAAGGTGAAACAGGGAAAGTTTGTGTGATGCTATATAAAGCTAGCTGTGCCACAGACATAGTCACTGCACTTTTTTTTTTTTTTTTTTTTTTTTTTTTTCCACTCTGGAATACTAATTTTTGGTTTTTCTCTTTTTCTCAGCTTGTCCACTTCTGTTCTGGGCAGAGTCTTGTTCCACAACGTTTCCCCTTACTTTGTACAGCAGCACTCCTTGTATGAAAAGTACCTGCCTGAAGGGAAGCTGCTTACTGCCAAGGTGCTTGGGTAGGTCCAACGTTATTTAAAAGGGGCTGTGAATTAGTAGAAAGGAGATTGTGGAGAAGGAGAGGGTGGAAAGAGGAAGCCAGGAAGCCAGGAAGTTTTGAAAGAAATTTGCATCCTTGCAGTCACTGTAAGTGCTCTGACATTTTGTTCTCTTCTTTCCTGCTACTCTTGGCAATTCACCACAGTGTAAAAGGAAATCATGTTGAGCTCTCTCTCCTGCCTGAGGACACTGGGATGCCAAATGTCTTGCCTGAATCCCTAGGCCTACCACAATATGATGCAGAGGAAGAGAAAACAGAGACAGATGATAGGGAAAAGACAGAAGAGCTTAAGGTGAAGGCAAAACTGAGAAGAGGAAACTCTGACAGTGAGCAGGTATGGATGGGATTGCAAAGGACATGCTAAAGGTCTTGATTGGCTTAAATACTGAAGGGACTACAAAGATCTACTGGAATCAGGCTGAGGAATTATACAGAATTATTGGAATTATCTCCAATAAATTGTACTGGAAATTAGAAAAGATCAGAAACTAGTTCCACTTGGGTAGGAGTTAACTGAATTAGCTACCCAGTGGTGTTGTCTGTGTTGTCCATCCTGTTGGTCTTCACACCATATGCAGGTGAGCATGAGATTATTCTCTGTTGTCTAAGTTACGTGAGAGGACAGTGGAGGATGCTGTGCCAGGGCAGCACTCCTCTCTCTGACTTCATAGACAGAATTGCCTTTAAGATTCGCCTCAGTTGTTGCCCTTCACCAACTACTTAATTTTCCCTTACTGCAGGAGACAAAGCCAAAAAAAAGGAAGATCTGCCCAACAGATGAAAATGACAGTGGAATTGAGGTATATTACCGAGAGGAGGAGGAGGATGACAAGGAGGAAGAGGCAGCTAAAAAGAAATCCAAGGTGAGAAGTTTGGAGGAGAACCTAAATGTCAAATGACCTTCCAGCCCTATGGAAATGTCAGTTTTGACTTGGATGACAGTGTTGTTGCTGCAGATAGCACTGTCACAGGCTGTTCTTTGTGTTACCTGAAAATGGTTTGAGATGGTTTAAATTACAGCACAGGTGACCAGAGTGTAATGTTTTTGCTGGTGGGCTGTTAGCAAGTGTGGCAAGTCAAACAGTACTGACCAGAGAGAAGCCACAAGCAAAAAGCAGTAATCTGATCTTAGTGTAAAAACTTCAAATGAAAACCCAGAGCATTCCTTGTTCCCTCCAAACAGACAAGGAAACCTAGTGAAGCTCCCAGGCTGCAAGTTTCTGTGGGCTTCACCTGGGATGAGGATCTAAGTGCAATGGATGTACCTGTGCTGAATCAGAAGGAGCAGAGCTCAGAGAGCGAGGAAGAGGAGGGTCCTCAATCAAAGGTACAGTGTACTGGTGTTGCTTGCACAGGAAACGCCACATGGTGGCTCTAACATGATATAAGTGTCTGTCTGCCTCATAGCAAAGCCTTTTAACCCAGGAGCACCTCTGACAGCTGATCTGGAACTATGGTGAGCACGGGTCTTAGGAGCAGGTATCTCTGAAGCAGAGGAGAAAAAGCCTTATTTTAGCATGGCTGCATGAAAATAAGGCTTTTCATGTCAATTTGCTGAAAAGATCATTTTGTTAGGGTCAAATAAACATTTTAGTCAGAAATAAGCTCATGAAGTGCTTCATACTAGCATGGCATTTCCACCATCCCTCAAATTTCAGCTCTGTAATGGTCAGGCATGGCTGATGCTTTGTTGCCTAAGGAATAGCTGCCTTGTGCTGAGAACTGTGAAACTGTCAGTACCCAATTGAGACCTGAGTCACCCTGGTAATCCAGCAACATATCCAAGTCTTGCACAGTTTCTGCCCATGTATCCTGGATTTTTAGAGAGTGGAGAGGGGTGGTGAGCACTGCCTGGCATGATAACAATGGAAGAATGATAGGGAGGGGCAAAACGTGAATCCTGCAGTTGGAGTGCAAACTAGCAAAGAATTTTGCCCCTCAGTGTATTTTTTTTTTTTTTTAAGAGATTTCTTGGAAGTGTGAACTGTTTGTGAAAATGTGGGGTCTGTTTTCCTCTTTCCTTAAGCAATTGACTTAATCTCTTCTGTAGAAACTGTGTAGCCTTGAACACGGTGAAGTCTGACAGGGCTTTAGCTGGGCCTGTATGTTCCCAGATGATGTGCTAGCTTTTCCCCAGTCCTTCCTATTTTTGTACTTTCAGCTGAAGAAACAAACAAAGAAAGAGAAGGAGCTAGAGAAGCAGAAGAAGGAAAAGGAGCTCTGCAAATTGGAGGCCGCTCTAATGGACCCCAATCGACAGCCCCAGTCAGCTGATGACTTCGACCGCCTGGTGCTGAGCAGTCCCAACAGCTCCATCCTCTGGCTACAGTACATGGCTTTCCACCTCCAGGCTACTGAGATTGAGAAGGCCAGAGCTGTGGCAGAGAGAGCACTTAAGACAATCTGCTTTAGGTAATAAGGGAGATCTGTCTTTCTTTGCTCCAAAGAATAAATCATGAGGGAGTAATTGTGGTGGGGGAAAAAAGTGTTGGCAGCATCATCATTGTATGTGTGTCGGTGTATAGTGGCAGAGTCTGCTTCAGTGAGCTCAACAGGATTAAATGGTAGCAATTGTCAGTTGGCCCTTTGATGGTCTGACCTGAGTCACTGCAGTTGGCCTGCAGCTGACTTGTTGCTGCTCATCAGCACATAAACACCCTGAGGCATCACTGAGCACGCAGAGATACTTTGAGCAAGTAGAAAAGTTTGGATGAGCATAATGCTGTCAGTGATGCTGTCCTTAAATCAAAACATGAAACAAACGGTGAAGCTTTTGTGGTTTTTCCATAGGGCTGTTCCCTTCTGCATTACATCATCTCTATAGAGTGTGATTAAGTATATTGTGCTTTCTTGAATCATCCTTGTGGTTCTTAATTACAAGCAGCAGTGTTCAGAAGTTGTAGTGCGAAACAACTGCCATGCTGTATTCTGAAAGTGGTGTTTTGGTGATCAGTATACTCCCTTCCTTTGTCCTGGAGGCAGGCTACAAGTCAGTAAGTCTTTGTGGAGTGGTTTGCAAAAAGGCTGGTGAAAGGCTAAATATTCTCATTCATATCTGCTTCAAGGGAAGAACAGGAGAAGCTGAATGTCTGGGTAGCTCTGCTGAACTTGGAGAACATGTATGGTACTGAGGAGACACTGATGAAAGTCTTTGAGAGAGCTGTTCAATACAACGAACCTCTGAAAGTCTTCCAGCATCTATGTGACATTTATGCCAGTTCTGAGAAGAACAAGGTAAGACAGAGCAAGAAGGTCCCAGGCACATATCCCATTCAGTCATGCCATAAACTACCAGTTCTGGCTGTGTAAGCTTCTGATTGTCAGATGTTCTGATTGTCCTGTTCCTAATGGGGATTAACAATTATGACTGACAGGGGACAAGGAGCTATTGTTACTTGCTTTTCTATATCTTAAGGGTTTAGAGACATCTGGGTCAAAAGTAAGCCTTTTAAAGCTTTATTATGAATCCCTTTGAGCTAACCCAACTCTGCCCTTCCAGAAAGCAGAAGAGTTATACCACACAATGCTGAAGCGTTTCCGTCAGGAGAAATCCGTGTGGCTGAAATATGCCTCTTTCCTCCTGAAGCAAGGCCAAACTGAGGCTACACACAGGCTTTTGGAACGTGCTCTCAAGGCTTTGCCCACCAAAGAACGTAAGCACTCTCTTCCCTATCCTTTGTGTGTTACCAGCTCTCCAGTAGATGGGCTGTAACAATATTTGCAATAACTGAGAAGTGCAATCAGTTGGTGCTGGACTTGCTTCTCTTGAGGGGGAATTTCATCTTGAATATCAATGCTAAATCCTGCTGTAATAGAATTTGCTGTGATGGGCAAAAGCTGAGTACCCAAAGCAAAGATGACTTTGAGTCCTCTTACAGTCCTAGAAAAATTGAGTTGGTCTAGTCCTAGTTTTATGGAGCTACTGGTGAATGCTGTATTTTGAATGTGATAATAGTCTGCCTCCTGCAGTGAGCCGAAGTGGCAAGTGAACTGTGACCATTCTATCTCCCAATCCTGATTCCACCTTGGTCCAGGACCACTTTGCAATGGAATGTTTTGTCTGGGGTCAGATGTTGCTGTCTCCATGCCTGCCTCTGTTCTGTGTAATTGTCACTTATGCTTGGTTATAGGGAAGAGAACTGCTGTGATACTCTAACATGTCATTACTTGTTCCAGATGTGGATGTCATTTCAAGGTTTGCACAGCTGGAGTTCCGTTTTGGGGACTCAGAACATGCCAAGGCCCTGTTTGAGAGCACCCTCAGCAGCTATCCCAAGAGGACAGACATCTGGTCCATCTACATGGACATCATGATCAAACATGGCAGCCAGAAGGAAATACGGTGAGTTGCACTATAGCCTGCTGGCAAGGGGCAGTGTAGTGCTTAGAGCACACTGAGAGCTACCCAGAGGTACCCTGCAGCATGAGATCATATAGGGCTTCCCAGTGCAGAGCAAAAGAGAATTTTTATCACCTAGAGAAAGAAAATTGTGTGTGGAAGTGTTTATCCTTGGCAGGACTGAGCACACTCCAAGGAGATTGATCGGTAGGACCGAGAGGAATGTCTTAGTAAGTAGTGGCTGCACAAAACTAGAGTCATAAAATGGTCTAGGTTGGAAGGGACCTCAAAGATTATCCAGTTCCAAGCCCCTGCCATAGAACAGGTTCCACTAGAACAGGTTGCTCAAGGCCTCATCCAGCCTGGCCTTGAACACCTCCAGGGAGGCAGCAGCCACAACCTCCCTAGGCAACCTGTTCCAGTGTCTCACCACCCTCACTGTAAAGAGCTTCCTTCTAACATCTCGTTTAAATCTCCCCTCTGCCAGTTTAAACCCATTGCTCATTCTGTCATTACAAGACCTTGTGAATAGTCCCTCCCCAACCTTCCTGAACGTGCACAAGTCCATGGGGCCTGATGAGATCCACCCGAGGGTCCTGAAGGAACTGGCAAATGAAGTTGCCAAGCCATTGTCCATTGTATTTGAAAGGTCATGGCAGACTGGTGAAGTTCCTGCTGATTGGAAAAAGGCAAATATAATACCTATCTTCAAGAAGGGAAAAAAGGATGACCCTGGGAACTACAGACCAGTCAGCCTCACCTCTGTGCCTGGCAAGATCATGGAGCAGATCCTCCTCAAGGCTCTGCTAAGGCAGATGGAGAACAAAGCAGAGGTGCCTGATGCCAACCAGCATGGCTTCACCAAGGGCAAATCATGCCTAACAAATTTGGTGGCTTTCTACGATAAAGTCACAGCAGCAGTGGACAAGGGAAGGGCAACTGATGTCATCTACCTGG